>OZ005652.1:270980188-271581021 GCA_963930645.1 Salticus scenicus | reverse complement strand
TTTAATTTTATGAAATTAAATTAATAATAATAAAAAAAAAAATCATAAAAGTTCTATTTTAAATCTCAATGTTCACCCATCTACAAAAACAATAATAAGAAACATTAATTTTAATAGTAATGTTTTTATGGCGAAAAAAAATGTTTTTCTCTTTATAAGTATGTACTGCAGTTCAGGAATATTCTGCGCGATTAAGAAATAATTCGATACATTAGTTTCTTACTTTCAATGAAAATGATTTGTTTGAACAAGATCTGTTATTACTGTCGATCTGTTGAAAATTCTGAAGATTTCCAAAATATAATTTCAATTCGTTAAGAAATTCGATATTTTAAAATCACGTTAAATTCTAGTCCAGTCAAAATAGGCAAAAAAAAAAAAAAAAAAAAAAAAAAAAAAATCTCATAGAGCTGAAAATTAGTACAGACCTTATAAATACATCATTTTAAATGAAATGTCAAAAGTCGCCATCGATCCCACTTGTGCTAAAAATTTTATACAGGTCAAAGTTTGAAAAACCTGTTTTTCACAGATATCTGCATAGCGAGTACTTTAAAGTATCATTAGTTTAAAAATCGTATAAAATAGAATTTAGTAAACCTATGTTAAAAGTATTTATAAGGTACAACTACACTCCTTCTCATAATTATAAGGACACCCGTTTTTTTTATATTAACTAAACACTGAACACTATTATTTAAACAAATATATTTTTTATTAATTTGAATTTCATTAATAGACGATATTTAAAAAGTTTTATCATTTTTCTATCTTAAAAAACTTTAAATATGGTAAAAAGATGATTTTTCAGGTGTTCACAATTATAAGGACATCTCGAATTTTAGTAATTTTTTTCAGTTATTCTTTAAATTAATATTTTATGCGATCTCTTTTTAGGGTTAAACAGTCAGACATTCTCTCTGGTATATATATACATTTTTTTTTTTTAAATTTTCAGTTTCAATACCATTTCATATAGCATATATCATATTCTTAATACATTTAAAGTATTTAAAACTGCTTTCCACTTGCATGCACTTTTCTAATATCATAAGTCAAGGTTTTTTCAACTTTTGGACCATGGGAAAGGCAATAATACAGAAGTTTCTTTCTTCAAACTATTTCCTAATGCTCTAAAAGTAGAGCAAAAATGTAAGTCTTGTTGAAATAAATATTATTTCCCCCCAAAATCTAACAAAAATCTGATCATTCCACATTTAAAATTTGCAGATATTCTCTTGATGTTCATAATAAAAGAAAAATTACTAAATTCATTCTGACTTCAGTAGAAGCAGCTCCCCAGAGCACCATAGATCCACCTTTAAAATGCCCGATTCATATCTGCCTTTAAAAAATCTGCTCTGTTTTTCGCTATCTTCAGATCGTGCCTGTAACTGTTAAAACCATTTGGTTAATCAAGAATAAAATGTTTTTCATCCGAAAATGCAACATTTTACCATTTAATATTGTCTTTTTTTCAACTTTAACACCGACGTTCTTTCCCCCATTAAATGCTGATTGATTATTACAGGTTTTTTATTCATTTTAACATATTATTAATTATTTTAAACATGCATAAATGTGGACCCTAACCATTCGTTAAAAATTGCGAGCAAATTCAGCAGCAGTCATTATGAGTAGAACAGTAAGAGGAATTATGAGTCTTCGATCTCTGTAAAACAACTCTGATTTTGCATCAGATCTCTCTCCTATCGAACCAGCAGTTCAACGTTTGATCACATTTCCTTCAGCAATTTCAGATCTTCGAATTTCATTAGAAATTCGGTGGATTGAAATTATCCTTCCACTTAAAAAACACATTTATCATACTTCACTACTTGAACGTTCTTTTTTTCGAGGAATTATCAGTAATGTCCGTCCAAGAAAAATTGAAGGCTTATATATGAATTAATCTAGCCCAGTAGTTAACAAATTCGCATGTCAACTGTAATTTATCCGCTAGTAATTTAAATAAAACGAAAAAATCTGGATTGTCCCTATAATTATGAACATCTAAAAACGTGGAGAAAAACACATTTTGCATTATTTTTTATTAATTTTGGTTTATATTAAAAAAACTATAGCAGTTTTGGTTTTTAGAATACTAGATATATTAAGTGCACTTAGTATATCTTGTTCACAATTATTTTTACATTAGTTATTTCAAAATATAAAGTGTCCTTATAAATATGAGAAGTAGTGTATAGTATTTCCCCTCAGCTGAATTTGGCGATTTTTCTTTGGCGCCGATTTGAACGATAACGATGTCGTTCTGGATTGTTTGCGATATAATATGGCAGCCTACATGCTATTTATTTTGGATTTATGATTTTATGATTTATGATTTATAATTTAGCTTACGATTTTATCATTTATGCTATATGATTTATGATTTTTAGATTTATGATTTAGCCATAATCGCCAACGAAAAATCGCCAAATCTAGCTGAGGGGAAATACTATAGTTGTTCCATTTATAAGAACAGAACTTATGTATCTCACTTTAATTTTACTACATGACACTAGACGGTACATATAGCAATTTTTGTGTGAGAAAGAATTTTGTAGAGTGTTCTCAAAGTTTTTTCTTGGCATTTTCTACGATATTAGCGTGCATTTTAATTAATTCCTATACTACCAAAATAATCTACCATCAATCTTAGAAAATATATATATATATAAGGAACATAAAAAGTATTTTAAGAGTTATCGTAAAAATAGTTCATACAAAATTTCTAAATTGCGCAATTCTGTGCAAAAGAGGTTTTTTAACCTATATTTTAATGAAGCAAACTTTATCATACAGTTTTCTATTTATTTTTTAAAAACGATGCTATGATTCATCTTCAATTGCCATCTAAATAATCTTCAAATTCTTCAACTGTGATATGTTTTTCTTCGCTTTTTACTTCTTCCCCTTTTTGCTGGCGTTCTATAAATTGCTCGAAGAAAAAAATGGATAAGGTACCTTCATATATATCATAAGCACCATCATCGTCTTTTGATTTATTTCAACATCGAAGCAAGATTGGCTTTGGAAATTGCTGCATACATATGAGCAAACAATCCCATTTTTTATAGCCACAATTATAATTACAACCCTTCTTGTATTTACAAAAAAAAAAAAAAAAAAAGTATTGAGAAGTTTGTTTGGAGCAGGAGGAAATAGAGTCTGAATTGGCTCCAAAACGTTTCCTTTCAACACCCATCCCCAGTTTTCAAGTTTCAGTTCGCTACCAAGCCATATTTAGACTTGATTGTAGATACGATGTAAATATTAATAAGCATCAGGAAGTATTGAAGGAAGACATGATAACTGTAAACGTTTATTGTTAATCGTATTTTTCACAAAACTTAAATAACTATATTTTTTAACGAAATAAAAATTTTTTGGAGCTCTATACATAGCAAGAAGAAAATAAATTCCTTTTATAAGAAAGGTGCCTGAAGAAAAGCCGATATTTGTGATTACTTCAGAAGAATCAATTAAAATCGGACTTTTTCAAATAATTTAAATACTTTTGTTTTATCTCCTTTGAAAAACGCTGACATAGTATCGCATCCAGTTATTACATGGATAAATAAGTTATGAGATTGATACTTTAGATATGAAGTTAAATTTTGTGATGAATACATTTTTGCTTATATTTACACCTTTCCAGGTTTTAAAAAGTAAATAATTCTACCAGTAGGAGTTCATGCTGACAGTAATATTAAGAAATAGACATCTTCAATAACAATAATAGTTGCATTTGTACTGATCTTTTCTAAAGCTGTTTCAATTATGAGGACTCATGCGTCGTTATCAGATTGTTTCACAAAAATATTTACAACTTTTAATTTTTCATACATCATTGGAAGGAAGCGAGACTTGTTAGGAATATTGGCAAGAAATTGCTGCTGGTTTGTTGGAATAGTCATAAATTGATCAAAAAAAAAAAAACATGAGATGAGGGAGATATTTTAGTATTCCGATAATTGAGTATAATCAAAATAATCATCAAATACTACAATAACGTTGTGACCAAAACGTCTATGTACATTGTGTACGTACTTCTCAAAAATAACATCGAAAGCTTTTTTTTCGATACCTCACTACACGATGCAAAAGATTTCCTTCATCAACATACACACATTGAAAACACTCATAAATTTCTGATTTTTGTGTTTTACGCATTCCAATTATATCGAAGATTGATAATGGATAAGGAGCTAATTCATATTTGTAGAATGTTTCAACTTCATCTTCAAAAGACTCAGTAATGCTCATATGTTGAAATAATTGTACAAAATCTATCTGTACATTTTCATCGCGAACTTTTATAGCGCTACTAATAGTTAAAAGATAAAGTACTTTTCAACACGTTTTTATTTTATATTAATTAATTTGATGTTACGAAAATTAACATTTGACCTTGCATAAAATTTTTATCAGAGGGGGGATTGATAGGGAATTTGACATTTTATTTATAATGATGTATTTTAGGTATGAACCAATTTTGAGCTCTATGAAAAGTTTTACGAAATTTCAAGTTTCTTTGTATATTTTGATTAGACTATATATAGCGACTATTGCCACGTAGTGAGATTAAAGGGAGATACATACGTTTTATTCTTATATATACCCTTTTGACATTTCTTCCATAAATTCGATTTTATATGATTTTTAAATTAATGGTACTTTAAAGTACCATAAAGGTAGGTGATGTGAAAAACCGATTTTTCGATACTTGACCTTGCATACATTTTAGCACAAATGGCATCGATGGAGACTTTTGACATTTCATTTATAATGATGTATTTAAGGTCTGTACCAATTTTCAGCGCTGTACTAATTTTTCCGAATTGGAATGCCTATTTTGACTGGTCTATATGGGATCTTTCTGGGGACTAAATGGCTTATTTGCAAACAAATCATATGTTTACAACAGTTCCAAAATACATTGGCTTAGATTTGTAAAATTAACTCTTATTATTGAAATAAATCTTTTTCTACAAGTAATACAATATCTGCCATTTTTGAGACACTTCTCTTCTCAAAGACTTGTCATAATCTTATTTTTGAAGCACCATACCACTGAACAAACATGAAAATATCAGATCCCGTGCATACGTGCTTGTACATGTGGTTTAAAAATGGAGATGATGTCATTGCGGGCTGATATTTGGATCAAATGTGGTGACTTTAAAGTAACTGGAACCGAACTCGGAAACTACTGGAATATGAGCAAGAGCTTTAGCGATAAAACTAAGGCCGGTACAATTAGTTATTGCTAAAATCTTATATTTTACTATCTGCAAAAGGCACCACTACAGACTAATTAATATTTTTAACCAGTCTGAAGCCCCGTGTGATAAATATTTCCTAGATATTGACGGAAGTATCATTGTTCTAAAGAATAATTATAAAAAGCTCGAACAACCCACTTGTGATACCTCATGTGGTAGATTATTTAAATCCATGAAACTTTTGAAATGAATATTTTTAGATAATTTGCTTTCCTTTCGAAATATTGTGGTGTATCCAGAGTTATGAAACACAACATAAAAATAGGGAGCCCCGGGGCTCCCTATGCTGCAAAATTTAAAAGCAGTACATAATTTTAAACAGATTTTTTTCCGCTAAACACGATTCTACAAAAAAAAATAATGGTTTCTATTTTAAAAAATGAACTTTGTGCCACGTGGCCCACGGGACCTACTTGTGATAGTTTCATGGATTTAAATAATCTACCACATGAGGTATCACAAGTGGGTCCCGTTGGCCCGTGGGGGGGGGGGCACACGTGGCACAAATCTCATTTTTTAAAAATTAGAAGCCATATTTTTTCTTTGCAGTATCGTGTTAAGCGCAAAAAATCTGTTTGAAATCAGGTACTGCTTTTATATTTTGCAGCATGGGGAGCCCCGGGGCCCCTACTTTTATGTTATAATAAAAAATTTGGAAATCCTAAAATATTTCAATAAAGAAAATTCGATGAATTCATTAATTTCAAAAGATTCATGCACTCGAATGATTTATTACATGAAGTATCGTAAGTGGCACCCTGGGGCACTGGGGGCCCCACATGACATCAATTCAATTTTTTCAAATAGAAACCATACTTTTTCTTCACAGAATCGGATTAAGCAGAAAAAAATCTGTTTTAAGTCATGTATTGCTTTTTTCGTGTTATAGAATACGGGCCCCGTGATCCCAATTTTATGTTGTAAAAATAAAACCGGATATCCCAAAATGTCTCAATAAAAATGCAATTTCGCAGGACACATTCATTTCAAAACTTTTGTGCATTCAAATAATCTATCGTGTGAAGTATCATAAATGGGGCCCCCAGGGGCCCATATGACACAAATTAAAATATTTTCAAAAGGAAACTTTTTTTCTTGATAAAATCGTGTTAAGGGGAAAAAATCTGTATTAAAAAATCTATTTTTTTTATTATTATTTTAATGATTAGAGGGTTCGAAGGCCCCCTGTTTTTGAGTAGTAATAAAATATCTGGAAATCCCAAAATATCTCAGTAAAAAACATATTTCACTCAAACTCAATGATTACAAAAGTTTCGTGCATCCAAATGATCTATCAGGACAAACACTTCATTTTTTCAAATAGAAACTTTTCTCTACGACATATTTCTATACAATAAACCATAGCTTTTCTTCAAACCATACTTTTTCTTAATACGATATTGTGAAGGAAAAGCCTATTTATGATTTGAAGCCTATTTTATTTCATGTGGTGTCCTAGGGCCCCTGGGGGCCAACATACGTTAATTCGTCTAATACATCATTTGAATAAATGACATTTTTTAACCATTGTATCCAACAAAATTGCTTTTTTATTAATTTGTTTTCGGATTTTCCAGTTTTTTCTTACAACATAAGATTCGGGGTCCTAAGTCACCTTATGCTTCAATATTAAAAAAAAAAAAGCAATACATCATTTAAAATAGTTATCTTTTCCTCTTAACAATATTCTATCAAGAAAAAGTTTGATTTATGTTTGAGAAAATTGAATTTGTGTCACGTGGGACCCCCGAGGGCCCCGTGGACCCACTCATGATACTTCATGTAATAGTTTATTCGAATGCACGAAACTTTTGAAATTAATGCGTTCAGATAATTTTCTTTTTTATTGAGATATTTTGGGATTTCCAAATTTTTTATTACATTATAAAAATAGGGGAACACGGGGACACTATGCTGCGAAATATAAAAGAAGTACATGATTTTGAATAGATTTTTTCCGCGTAACACGATTCTGAAAAGAAAAAGTATAGTTTCTATTTTAAAAAAGTGAAGTTCATGCCACGTGGGTCCCCAGGGGCCCCCAAGACCCACTTGTGATACCTCATGTGATAAATTGCTTAAATCCATGAAACTTTTGAAATCAATGTTTTCAGCAAATTTGCTTTCCTTTCGAGATATTTTGGTGTATCCAAACTTATGAAACACAACATAAAAATAGGGCCCCGGGGCCCACATACAGCAAAATATAAAAGCAGTACATGATTTTAACCAGATTTTTTCCGCTTAACATTATTCTGCAAAGAAAACATGGTTTCCATTAAAAAAAAATAAAGTTTTTGTCACGTGGGGGGGCCCCCAGGGGCCCCCAGGACCCAATTTGATACCTCATGTAGTAGATTATTTAAATTCATGAAACTTTTGAAATCAATGTTTTCAGCAAATTTGCTTTCATTTCGAGATATTTTGGTGTATCCATACTTATGAAACATATGATCTGTTATCTGTACATTAGAAAAATATGATCTGTCTAAGTATATAATTTTTTTTTTCTAAACACAGTGAAATTATTTATTTTAAACGAGGATATTAGGAGACGTACATATTTCCAATCTCTCTGCAGAGTTATAGGGACTAACCGATTAACAGATGTGAAAATTTTACAATCTCGTCAACGTTGATGGTTTACTAATAACGCAGGCATATCTATTTAAATCTAACATTCATATAAAAATTATAGATAATAATGTTGAAGATTTTATTTAATTATTCTAGCAAAAAAAAAAAAAAAAAAATGTTAAAGGAAGATAAAGATTCTAACTTAATCATTTTAGCAAAAGTAAAGATATTGTCACTTTATGTGACAATATCGTTACTTTTGCTAAAATAATTAAGTCAGTAATTAGTATTCGTAGTTTTTAACCTAATGTTACATGGAAATGTTGAAAGTTTTTCGGAAACCTATTGTTATAGGTTAGATGTCCTTATACGTATATTAAAACGCTATTTTGTTCCATATTACCTTTAGAAAACATAACACTGGTAAGCATTTATTATAAAAATAACAAGAGTTGTATAGGTATTTCTCTTCTATTAGTTTACAGTAACTTTACATCTATATTCAAGGATTAGGCCCGCAATCCTCAAAAATATTTTGTAAAATTGTTAAATCACATTAATTTAAACGTATATATATATATATATATATATATTAAGAGTCACTGTTTGTTTTATAACGAACAGTATTTATAGATACACATGCATTTAAAAAAAAAATAAAAAGTAAAAGTCCAAAATTAAAAGTTTATATTTCGTTATTCTTTCCAGGAAAAGTCACCAAACACCAACGGCAAATTGAAAATGTGTGGGAATTTCGTACTTGATGGCTATATCCACACAGGAGTAATATATTCTATTGGACCTGATTAATTAACTTAAATCCAGAAATGTGAACAGTGTAAGCATTAATTGGCCTTCTTACCCACCATATCTGCACTTGTGTAATTTTTTTCTGTGGGTTATGTCAAGGACAAAGAATATGCAAAAAAGCAAAAATAAATAAATAAATAAATCTTATACTATTAAGTGAGCAATATTTGTATGTATATTTCACTGTTCTCGAAAACGGTAGCTCGGACAGTCACGAGATTTAACACAAAGGTGCCCCCCGAAGGATCATTGTGCACATCGAAGTCAGAATTTCGAATTTCTGTTTAGTTTTCTTTTAATTAATAAAAATATGAAAATAATAAGCTAATAATAGAAAAAAATTAGCCATTTAAATTGAATCCATAATTTAATTGTTGCAAAAAAAAAAAAAAAAAAAAAAATACGAGTTTTTTTTTTTTTTCCAACAGGAAAATAAATACATTTATCTAATCTAAACATGAACAATACTACACACTACTGATCGCAGAGCTTCCAAATTTGGCATATATGTATCTGGGACCCTGCAGGTGTGCACCTCATCGAGCGTTTTTCGAATTTCGAATTTGAATTTTTTAAATTAATGTTTTTTCGATTTTAAACATTGGCTTTTATGTTTCCTTTTTCATGAATTTATTCTTCGATTGTAAGAGTCTGCGTATCTTAGCAACGGCTATATTATGCAATTTATTTTTTATTTAATACATTTATTTGAGGGCGAATCTTTTTTCTCTTTTTAATTTATTATATTTATTGAAAATAAAATGGTAATGCAGTAGAAAAAATTAAATATATTAAATTTAAAATTTAAAAACGTATTTATAACAGTTATGTTTATGTATAATTTTTGTAGTATAACAACAATTATTTTTCATTTGTTAATTTAATTTCTTTAGAAATTTTTTTTTTTCTAATTTATAGTATTTGTCAGGAAATAATGGTAGTATATAGTAGAAAGGATTAAACTGATTGGAATTTATTTGTTTTTTATGTATTTAATTCCTTCTAAAAAAAAATCTACTTTTTATTTTATTTCATTACATTGGTCGGAATCAAATTGTAATACAGTGTAAATAGCATGAGCAATAAAGTACTTGGTTCAAAAACTAAAATATTTAGTAGACGCTGAGATAAAGTTATCTTTAAAATCGTAGTTCTTAAATAATGGCAGACCCACCTATCGTCAATAAATACCCATATTGAAATACATAGGAAAGAGATTTCTGCAGGCAGTGGGAACCTGCAGCTCCCGATACAGTGCGGGCACAGAAAGAGCTGCCGTAGTCAGCGAGTACCCGATGCGAGGTCTAGAGCGATTCTAATGTAATTATTTTAGTTTTTATTTATAATGTGATGTGAAAAATAAATAATGATCCAATTCTTTTGGAGATTCATTTAAATATAGTGGCCAGCGAAGCGGGTGTAGCCTGCTAGTAAAAAATAAAGTGAGTTTGCCGAACTTATTGCATCCATCGATACAAAAATACACTCTTTATCTATACATTTGCTCGAAACTGTTTATTTCAAATAAGACATTCACCGCCGTAATGTTCTGAAAAATATAGTACCACTCATGACACGTTATATTGTAAATTATATTTTTGATGCTTATACAATTCTTTTTTAACCGTCATAAACTAAAATAGCTTGGAAATTTATAAATATTTCTTTTTTGGTTTTTTTTTTTTTTTAAACATTCTATATGTATATACGTACAATCTGTTCGTAAGACGTTGACGTTGGCATTAATTCTCAAATATTGGTTTTAATATATAATCCAAATGTAAAGTTGCATTGTAAAACTTATATCTCTATACTGACCTCATATAAAACAAAATTGAGTGAACAAAATGCGCACAATACCCTCAACAAATTCCATACTTATATCATAAAATTTTCTAGAAATCCGAAAAATTGAAGCAACTGACTTATACTTCTTTCTAATATCTTTAAGTTCTCTGATTCAAAGAAACTTTTAAATAGATAGATTTTTAGGGATTATACACGTATTAAGAGTGAAAACTTTGATAATGTAAAAATAACTAATAAATAGATTTGCATTATGAATCGTGGCTAATCAAATAAAAATAAATTAAATGCATATCTAAATTTTTTACTGATTCATTGATGAAATTGTTTATATCATCTGATGAGGGTATGAAGTACGTTTCAAGCACTGAAAAATAATTTGCATATGGGGGTATAAAAGAATTTTTATTTTGTAATTCCTAAAACAAAATCTACTTCTTGTCCAAGATTAAAAATGTATAAGTGAAACTGAATCACTGCCCTATTCACTAAATCAGTGAAAATCCATGGTTCGCGTAACACTTGTATTAGAGTTAACACTCCCCTAACCATTGGTTAGAGAGTTTTTGTATTTACCAACCATGGTTTAGTTGATCCCAGAGTTATCTGGAGAAATTTGTAAGAATCCCGTCGATTGGTCAAAAAAAAGCAAACAAATGTTTCTTTTCGCTGTAACTGTAACAAGTTCATATAACACCAGAGTCAACCCACCAATTTCGGAAGATTAAAGGACAGGGTTAACTCGAGTTTTAAATCACTGATTTTGCGTGACGAATACCGATTTTGAGATAACCTATTCCCAGGTTAACCCCAGTGTTAAAAATTTGGTGAATAAGGCTGTCATTTTTTCAGTGAATTTATCACAGAACAAGGTTTTTCGAAAACCCTGTATATATGATTTGTATATGCGCGTATGTTTTTAATTATTTGTAATTAATCTCGATTATTACTATTAAAAAAACTTCTGTTTTTTCCTTTATTAGTTTAAGTTAAAGCATAAATTCTCTTTTCACATTTTAATTTTGCTCTATTGATTTAAATATATATATATATATATATATATATATATATATATATATATATAAGCAAAATAATTAAAGCCAGATGACAAATTAATCCCAAAACACATGAGGGCCTTCATCAGGGAAGCTCCCCCATGTAGGGAAAGTAATATGAGAAGTTTCTGACGAAACGCTGGTAATTTAACCAAAAAACACGTTTCTAGCCCCCAACTTCTCACAGATGGGAGGAAGACCATACAGCAAACGAATCTTAATTAATATAAAGCATAAAAGCAATAACATTCCGAAATCAAGCACAAAATATAATACATCATTATAAATTACAAGAATATAAATAATACAAGACTATATAAACACATACCTGTATGTATTTATATATTCCGGTCCCTATTCATACCGGTATGTATTTATATATTCTTGCATTTTATATTGGTGTATTATATTTTGTGCTTGATTTCTGAATTTAATTGCTTTTATGCTTTATATTAATTAAAATTCGTTTGCTGTATATTCTTGCTTCCATCTGTGAGAAGTTGGGGCTAGAGACGTGTTTTTTGGTTAAATTACCAGCGTTTCGTCAGAAACTTCTTATATTACTTTCCCTACAAGTCGGAGCTCCCCTGATGAAGGCCCTCATGTGTTTTGGGATTAATTTTTCATCTGGCTTTAATTATTTTGCTCTTTTATTATAGTTTTATATTTCCTTTTACTGCATTTACTCATTGGTTTATAAAAACTCTGTTCTAGTTCTATATATTTAATTATTCAAGTTTAACTCCATTCTTTATTTAAATTTTATCTTATATATATATATATATATATATATATATATATATATATATATATATATATATACACATATATATATATGTGTGTGTGTGTGTGTGTGTGTGTGTGTGTGTGTGTGTGTGTATTATTTTGTTATTTTATTGAATTATCTTATATAATTATATAGAAACTGAAATGTTATTTTTTATTTTCTTCCTCCCATATAAAGCTTTCAGTATTGACCGTCAACAATTTTATACAACCTTTTTCTTCCTGAAACTCAAAACTAAAAGCTTGATTTTCCTTAGGGTACATAATGCCATTGTTTGAAATATCTTACCTCAAAATCGCTGCTTTAGGTTTGTTTATCTACTACAGATTGCTTTCTTCTTATTTACAAATACATCATTAGTTCTTTCATTGCGTAAAAGGTATTTTTACTTTTTTTGTATATTGTCAGAAAAAACCAGAATTAACGAAATAAAAATAAATATAAAAAATATAAATTTTCTCGTCCTTTTTTGTAAGTTTAAAATTTGAATATACAGTGGGCGATCAAATTATAAGATTGTTTTTTTTTTTTTGCTATTTTTTTGATTATCTAAAAAATAGTTGACTAAACGATCTGAAACTTCATACATGCAAAGAACGTTTAAAAAATCATAATTTCCAATATAAATTTAGTTCAGAGAGCATTTAGGGAACAAACACAAATTGCAGAAGAGCGAAAGTATTTTGGATCACCTTGTATCATAAAAATATACAAATGACTTTACCTTTAGTACATTCTTGCTCATAATATATACAATATTTGTCTCTTTTGGTGCGGGAATTGCGCAATTATTTATGCATATATATATATATATTCTCCAAAAATTGTTGATTTTGTTTACAAGTTTATTGCTTATAAATAGAACGGATTTCCATAAATTTTTAAAAAACTTGTAGAAAAATTTACAAAACATTAGAAAAACATTATTCTGAAATATAAAACTCACATGTGAAATATTCATTAAGATACAAGCATTTTTAGTAAATGTTATTTTACTGCGCATTTGCGAAAGATAGAGAAATTTTTATTGCATAGATTGAAAGCTAGATATATTAATCAACTTTTATTAAAAGCTCATTTAAATAAAGTAAAAATTAAGCAAATTGTTAGCAAAAGAACGAGCTAGATTTTAGATATTTTGTAGAGTTGAAATTTCATAAGGTGTTTTACACATGTCGCGTAAAATAATTTAAGGATCCAATTATTTCAGTCACGCTGCAAAACTTCTTGTTTGTAAAAAAACCCTTATGAACTCTTAAATCTTAGTAAATAAATAAAAATATGTTAAATTTACAAGATTATAAGAGGTTCTTCACAAAAAACAATTTTTGTAACGTGACTGAAATAAAAGGATCTTTAAATTAAATATGCGGCATGTATAAAACCCCTTATGAAATTTAAACTCTGGCAAATACCTGAAATCTAGCTTGTTCTTTTGCCGATAATTTGCATAATTTTTACTCTATTCAAATGAACTTTTGACAAAAGTTATTTAGTCTATCTAGCTTTCAACCTATGGAATAAAAATATTTCTCTATTTTTTGCGTATGCGCATTAAAATTGTATTTACTAAATATGCTCATATCTCAGCGAATATTACACATGTGAAATTTACGTATGTGATTTACGTATGTGAAATGACAGAGTAATGGTTCTCTATTGTTCTGTCAATTGTTCTGTGAGTTTTGTAAAATTTTATGGAAATCCATTCTAGTTATAAGCAAAAAACTTGTCAAACAAATTAGCAATTTTTGAAAAAAAAAAAAAAAAAAAAAAAAAAAAAAAAATGTCTGACTAAATAATTGCGAAATTTTCGCACTAAAGCATACAAATATTGTACATAATGTGTGCAATAATATGTTAAATTTGCTAGTCATTGGTAGCTTTTTGTAATACAGGGTCATCCAAAGTATTTTCGCTTTTCTTCATTTTGTAGTTGGTCCCTTAATTACACTCTAGACTAACTGGTTAGTGGAAACAATGAGATTTTAAAAGTTCTTCGCATGTGTGAAGTTCCAGGTCATTCCGTCCAGAATGTTTTTAGAAAAACGAAAAAAAAAAAAAAAATGTCGAGGAAAAAAAAAAAAAAAAAACTTTTAATTTGATAACCCACTGTATATATATATATATAGATAGATAGATAGATAGATAGATACACATTTGTTACTAAATAATAAAATAAAACAAATATTGAACAAAGTATAATCCTACAAAGATTCGATTATATGTTGTTTAATAAGGTGATACTAGATATCTGTGGAAATGTGTTGTCAAAGACAACTTGCCACAGTAAATTATTGCTATCATGTTAACAGGGCATATTCATTACTGTCAAATTATAACGCTTAAACAGCTATAATCATGTCTTGTAACTGTGAGCTAGATTAAAGATATATTTAAACGAAATAAGAAATTACGTCAAGATGAGATTTGGGAATTGGTATTCGAATCATTTGAATAAAATTTATATGCTAGAATATTAAGCTATTCAAACTTTAAAGCTTTTAGAATTTATTTAAAACACGAATAATTTTATTCATAATTAATGAAAATTATTTTATGTTTTCTCATTTGTTTTTTCTTTTGTATTTTTTATCCATGTATACTGTAAAAAAATTCAGAAAATTTTTACTGGAATGTTTATCCACAGTGTCTCATGTACAATAATTTTTAGTTAAAAGTAAGTAATCGAGATCAGCTTTATTCTGTATTTTTATCTTTTTATTATTTAATCTTTCAATAAAAATTAAAAAATGATTTTTTCTATTTTAGATAAAGCATTCTAAGTCACAAATATATTCTCGCCAGTAATTAATTTAATTAATATTAGTCATTAAAAATATGTAGAAAATAGTTTTTTTGAACATCTCCGTTTGCTTTTCTCTGCAATTTTATGTAAGATTTAAGATAAGTGATTACCAGTCGTTTTCACTTGAAATTTTTAACAATTTAGAGAAAAATAAATAATGCTAAAATGGTTCTATGTGCTTTTTTTCTAAGAGCAATTCATATCATCAAACAGTATAATGTTGTAAAAAGTTGTATTTTAAATTAATTTCAATGAGTTTAAATAATTCAATTTTGTGTTGAAATTCTAAATGAAGAATTTCAATACAATTAATAATTCAAATTAAGAACTACAACGCAATTGCAACGGAAAATAGTATTTAATTGATTTAGACTTATCGAATATAAAATTTGTAAAGTGTTGGTGTTGGTGTTGCTAATAAGGCCGATTAGTTGCCCTAGTATCCTAGGTCTGAGGGGGAGAGCTTTCAATGGAGGTCTTACTTAGGGATTCTAGCTTATATTTACACTGTAAAAAATATTGCAGTAAAATTACGGGCAAAGCCCGGCAGCAGAGATTCCAGTCAAAGCCCGTAAAAATACATTTTGACGATGAATGATGTATCGCCAGTAATTTTACGTTGTCATGAAACATACAACTAACCTGCAAAAAAGGTAGCATTGACCGTAAAATTAAAAGTTAAAGTTTGAGTTTCTCGAATGCTTTAAAAATTTTTTTTTGCAATTATTACACATGCATGCAGGAAGAAATCCACAACACTAAAAAACGTATTTATTTTTTTACATGCAAAAGCTAATTTATTAATTTTCATGCGAAGCAAACCGCCTTGGGTAGCCCGGTATTCGAACTCACAATCACCTGTGTCAGAGACCAGAGCTTTGCCAACCGCGCCGTTGGGATCACAGCGATTTCCCTTTACAAAAACAGATAAAGTCAACATCAGAACTGACTAGTTGATAAATCTTGCCCTACGCACAAGACTTCTGGAAATTTTTTTAAACTGCTTTAGAGCACAATGTGAAGTAACAAATCTTCAATTATTTTTACAGAACTAGCTATACAAATTTACAGCAACCTAAGCTGTATTTATGTTAAAAAAGTGCTTTATTTTTACAGAAATCTTTTACAGTGATTAAATTGTTAACTTTCAAACTATGCATAAAAATTATTTTATTTTAAGACTATTTTAAGATTTAAATTTGCTGTTTTTGACAAAATTAAGCAGTCAGTCAATTCTCATATTGAAAAAAAAAAGCTTTTTTTTTTCCCTATGAAGACTACGATACTGAATTTTGTGAAAGAAAATCTAACTATTTTTCGAAATCATTTTTATTTGTAAACGGACTGGATTGGATTTGGGAAAAAGGCCGATTGACTGCTGTAGGTCCTAGGCCTGAGGGGGAGTGACCTCCGAGGGTCTTTCTGAGGGGCCCTAGCCCGTATTTACATACATTTTGGAGGAAACCACGGAAAACTCCGAACGGCTAGGCTGACGAGCGCGACCTACGATCGAGCCCGGCATCTCACGTCTATCAGCTTTGAGCGCAGAACCGCTCGGCCACTGGTGGGCCTTTTTTCTTCGTAAACACTAGCACTAAAGAGGTAGTCTTATTTCAAGGTTCTCATTAGAGGTAAATAATGGGTGAGAATTTCTCACCCTTTTTCAAAAACAAAATGAAACTTTTGAAAACTATGTGAGATCGTTGAAAATTAACCGAGACGCAGAATAAACTTTGAATAATAATAATAAATCTTTTACATGAATACAGAGAATTTGTATCTCCAATTAATACGGTTTTTTTCATGGTTTTCGATCTTTATAGTTTCAGTAGTGTGTGCAAAGAAGAAATAACTAGAGCCTAATTCTTATTCATCCAAACAGGTTTTTATTATAAGGCCGATTTCAAACTGTGTTTATGAAGTGGTTGGCGTATTTGCACTTTTTAGAATAGCAGAAGATGTTTTTTTTTTCTTTTTTTAAGATGTATTGCATTGAAGGGAGCCCACCAGCGGCCGAGCGGTTCTGCGCTCAAAGCTGGTAGACAAAAGGTGCTGGGTCCGATCCTAGGTCGCGCTCGTCGGCCTAGCCGTTCGGAGTTTTCTGTGGTTTTCTTCGAAACTTGAGTAAATACGGGCTACGACCCTTTAGAAAGACCCCCACGGAGGGCACTCCCACTCTGGCCAAGGACCTATAGCAGTCAATCGGCTTTATTCCCAAAATCCAAATCCATTGAATGAAGAAAAGACTGAAGTATTTCGAGAGCAGTACCTGCTTTTTATGATGTACATGTACATATCTCATGGTCATATTCAGATAAAACAGCTTTGTTTTTTAACAGTGAATAATCATACATAATAATCATATGACTTACCTTCAAATGGTTAATAACATATTCATTTCATATTGAAATAAACTTTATTTTAGCATATTGTAAAAAATGCATTGTGGAAACAACATTAAAATTTCCCGTTTTCTAAGGCTTAACTAAAGGGCTAAGAGCAATTAGAATGCTGTATGCTTAAAAAAAAAAAAAAAAAAAAAATGCGTTTAGTGGATAAAACAATTATTAGGTTGTAGTTTGTGTTTTAGAAATCTGGCTTCAAATTGAAAAACCATTTTAGCTTTCTTTCGTTTTCATGTTTATAGACGAAGAAGATCAATTTCATCAATATCAATTACTCAGTTTCAGTCAGATGGAAATTTTTTGAATTAAATTAAGAAAACAATAGCTTATTAAAACCAATGGATGTTTCTATGCGTCATGCGTGCATAATTAAACACATTCAATTAGTATAAATAACAATCATAGTTTCAGTTTGAAAATGGAAGAAAATGGAATTCGCTCTTGATGACACTGAAATGATAGCATTTGAAGAGATTTCCTCATAAGAAAATGGTTTGGTGAAAGATAAGAGCAATTTGCGTAGATTAACGGCTTTTTCTCGTAAAAATTCAAATAATTATATTTTCGAAACAACAAATCACGGGCTACGACCGTTTAGCTAGCAAAACAGTCATTTCCCGTAAAATTATACGGTTATTTCCTACATTATGCTTCCAAAACATTAATTAACGGATTATGACCGTTTAGGTAGCAAAACGGTCATTTCCCCTAAAATTATACGGTCAAATACCGTGGTTTTACATTTTTTTTTTTTTTTTTTTTTTTTTACAGTGCACGCAAGTTTCGGAGAAAACCACTGAAAACTCCGAACGGCTAGGCCGACGAGCGTACCTGGGATCGAACCCGCACTTCCCGTCTACCAGCTTTGAGCGCAGAACCTCTCGGCCACTAGTGGGCAAAATTTGTAAGGAAAGCATTTGAATCATGAAATATTTTGCTATGAGATTTTGCTGAATCTTGAATGAATCTCTGTTAAATTTTCCTGTTTTGCAATATCTAAAATTCATTTTTGCTGTTTTAAAACGATGTATGTATCTCTGTATGTATAGGTGTGTGCATGTGTATTTGTGTAATAAAATGATACCGGATTTGGGTGGAAATATTTTAATACTTTATTAAACATGACTTGCTTCAGTAAATTATTGTTATCTGTTAAAAGAATCATTGCTTTCAAATTATAATATTTAAGTCCCTATTTATTATAAAAAGAGTTCTATAAATTAAAATATGCGTGGAAGTAAAATTATAATACTTTTCAGTGAAGATTCATATAATCAAACAAATCGTAAAAAAATAAAAATAAATAAATAAATAAATAAATAAAAATAAAAAAAATTAATATATAAAATTGAAAAGTAATAAGTTGATTGATCCCGAATTTATGACAAGATTACATGAACACTAGAAAACCTTCAAATTCGTATTTAGTATGTTTAAAAGCTTACAATAATTATTATTTTTATTATTTTTTTAAATGATCATGCATATGATAAATGATTATTTTAAGATAGAATATAACTGTAAATGGATGTAATATTTTCTTTGAAATAAATGAATAATTAATAATAAAATGCAATTTTTAATATAGTTTTTTACCTGTAAAAATAAAAAGATGAGCTAATTTTTCGATCCAATTATATTTACCGCCGAATTGTCAGAGCACCGAGATTATCCAGTTACTATGCATTCAAAGTATAATTATTACTAGCTGGAAGCCGTCAAATTCGACGGTCACTTTATTGACCGTAATGTTTCAAAAATCGTCGCATCGTTATTTAAATGTATTTTAAGTTAAAACATCTAATATAATTTACGACATTTCACTTAAAAAAAAGAAATTCGGAAAAATGCTTATAAATAGAAATGAACCTTAAACTTGTATGATTTTATATCTTCAACTAAATGTTGTTTCTGTTTATATTTTTCAATAAAAACATCGCGAAAAAAATAATCAGCTGTAACAAAAAAATTACCTCGAACCGAACGAAACTCTGTCTTGTGACGCCGGTGCGTTTGGCACCGCATACGCCGGCCGCTAAGAACATAAAAATATTCCCAAAAATTAACCTGGAACCGAATTAACCTCTGACTGGTGTTTCTGCTGCCTGTAGCTGCGGCACCGTATAGCAGGCATGCTATGCACGCGCTGCAAAATCCACTTTCCTTCACTAGGGGGCGTAGTATGTTGTATACGAACATCACCAATCGCCTTGAATTTCGAAGAACTTTCAAATAAGGTGCCACATGGTGGTGCCAACTGCAAAATGCTTTAGTTGCACTTTCCACCACCAGGGGGACAGCGTGTTCTGTACGAACACCAACAGCAGTGAGGAAATACCAAGACCTTTAAAATAAGGTGTAACAGGATAGGGTCTACTACAAAATCACTTAGTTCCATTTTTCGCCACCAAGGGGTACACTATATTGTATACAAACATCCCCAACCAACGTGAAATTTCAAGACCTTTAAAATGAGGTGCTACATGTGTGGGTCTAGAACGGATTTCCCTCTCAAATTAATTTCGCCCCTTTCCCCTGCCCCCCATGGGGGAGCCCTTTGATTATTTTTTATTTTTCTCTTTTGATGGCTCATCTATAGACCAAGACCTTTTTTTAGACACCTCAACCAAATTTTTACACCTATTCGTTCTCTCAATTTAGTTGACACAGACAAAAATATGTTTCAAATTAATATATAGATTTTCTCATAGCTCGGTCCTTGCGTCGTTGGTTGGGGGATCGCCGAAATAATGGCCACTTATGAAGGAGCACACAATGGTCAGTCATCGCTACCACTAACAGGATTCGAACCTGGTGCTACAATGTGAGAGTCAGGAACTCTAACAATCAAATCGCATGGGCGGCTGCCTTCAAAGTATAAATTTTCGATGAATTAATTGTAAAATGCGGCAGAGCAATGCCGAGAACGAAGTTAGTCTCGAAAATCAAACACGTGTTATTTAAAATTTTCTAAAAAAGTGTTCACTTTGGTCAAAAGTTTTAATCGAAACATTATAATCAAAAGCTCAGATTACATTTTTTGTCACTTTGGGAAACAGTGATTTTGTTATGAGAAGGAATTTACGCCTCCAGCCAACACAAAACTGAATCATGAGAAAATACTTTACTAAAGCATTGCTGTTAGTAACAGAAGAGAAAAATTCAATTCATCACGTGATCCCATTCCATAAAAATGAAGTTTAGACGACATAGTTTAGTGATCACATCACGCCTTCAAACTTAGCAATCATGAATAAGCATTTCAAGTGACAATATCATAGGATTCTTAAAACACACAATGGATTTCCTCTTGTTTTCCACGCCTGTTTTTAAACTGATAGCCCGGTACTAACATTTATCCGAAATAGCCGTAAGTGACGGGATGTACTCCGAGACTTATTCAATCTTTGACTTATTTGAAAAAAAAAAAAAAGTTTGGTTGAAGTTGAAATTTCTCCCTGTTAAATTCGCATTTAAATGAACCATACATTTCCAATGAAGAAATTCCTCGTTTTGCAAAATGAATTTGTGAAATGTCCGTTTTTTGACTAAATACATGAACGGAACGAAATAAATGTTTAGACAGTAAATTCTTCCAGGCAATTTGAAATGACTAAATAAATAAATAAATATATATATATATGTATACAGGGCCAGATTATGGCACGGGCACATGGGTCACTGGCCCAGGGCCTTCAAATTTAGGGGGCCTCATTTCCAAAAATTGAAAAGTTATAGTACGAATTTTTTTATTATATGTCTATTTTATTATATGTCCCTTAACGCGCGGCGTCCTCGCTGCGAAGACGCAAAATTTAAGATCCAGCTGCAAAAATTCATCCCGGAAATTTTTTAGCATAAATTTACGTTTATAACATATCAGAAAAGGCCAGTTTTTTCAACCTTAAAATTTAAAATTTCTTTTAGTTTAATTTAGTTCATGAATTCCGGTGGCAGTATAATTTAAATTATCCGAATTGTCTAGCGCCGCAAAGGGTTGAAAACAAAAATTGATTAAATTTTTTTTTCTATATTTTATTAGAGAGCTTAAACAATATTAAATTTTGTGACTAATTTTCTAAACATTGGCTGATCAATGTGCTTCAGTTTTTCATTTGTCTTGAACATAAATAACTAATGATTTTGTTACAGACTGCTAAAAAGATGAGGAAATAGAAGGTATAATTGAATGGAAAATTTAAAAAATGCACTATTTTTATTTATTTATTTTTGTTTTTGAGAATGGGTCCTTTTGGCAAGCTCTTCAGAGCAGGGTAAGGGGGCCTCTAAACAGCATCAGTGCCCCGGGTCTTCAAAAAGCATAGTCGGGCCTTCATATATATATATATATATATATATATGTGTGTGTGTGTGTGTGTGTACATATTTTTTGAAGCAATACAAAAGCTAATTACAGTTGCAGAGTTTCCAGAACTTCATATTTATTTCAGAACATTGCTATTAGTCGTCTTTTTTCATACCACATTTCTAACAGCAAGTTCGTTGTAATTTAATCGTAGTTATATATTGCCAAAAACTTCTCTACAAAAAAGTGGAGTGGAAAAAAAGCCGGCAATTAACGATGTTCCAGAATAATTTATGTTACAAGATGTACTCTGACATGACTAATTCTTTGATTTGATTCTTCTGATTTGACATGACTAATTCTTTTTCTAAAAAAACGTTTAATTAAAGTTTAAGTGATTAAAGTAAAATTGAAGTAATTAAAGTAAATTTGATTAAAGTAAAAGTGCTTTTGATTAAAGTAAAATTAATATTTAGACTGCAAATTCTTTCATGACATATGAAACGAAAGTGCATTTTTTTTTTTTTTTTAACAATGCAAAAACTAATTGCAGTTGCAGAGTTGACAACACATCTAATTTATAACGAAACGTCATTAGCTGCTTTTTTTCATATCACTTTTTTCATAGCAAATTTTCTTCTCATTTAATTGTAGTTAAATATTGAAAAAAAATCTCTAAAAAAGTAGTGTGAAAAAAAGCCACGTACTAACAATGTTCCGGTATAGTCGTATGTGACGGGATGTAATCCGAGATTTTTCAGTTTTTGACTCATTTGACACGAATTATTCAATTTCTAAAGAAAGCGTGATTAAAGTTGAAGTTTCTCCTTGTTAAAGCAGCAAATAATCGAAATGATTTTCAAGGTGGAATGCCTTATTTTTCAAGAGAATTCATAAAATATCTGTTTTTTGCTTGGTTATAAGGATAGAGTGCAATAAATAATTAGAGTACAAATTCTTTCAAGTAATTTGATTTATTTATTTTTTTTTTCCCGTTCCAGGCATTATTTTCACTCAGTCGGAAAAATAAATTTCAATAAATGATTTTCTTCCCAATCAGTTGATTGTGTGATTTTAATATATTGTAATTTGATTTATGTTTGAAATGTTACGAAATCTATTTCCAATTACAGAGTTGCTAACATTACGGAGCACTAGTCACTAGTCGCCATTTTCATATCGCCTTTTTGAAGAGCAATTTTCCTCGTATTAAATCGAAGATATGTATTAAAAAAACTATACAGAGGAACAAATGGTGAAAAAAAAAAAAAAAAAAAAAAAAAAAAAAAAAAGCCGGGTATTATCAATTCTCTAGAATAGCTGTAAGTTGCGGGATGTATTACGAGACCTTTTACAAATTTTGAAACATTTGACTGAACTAACTTTTCCATTTTTTTTAAGAAAGTTTGATTGAGTTGAAATTTCTTTTTATGAAAGTCATAGAAAATCGAACCCTACGTTTTCATAGATGAAATTTTCGAAGACAATTTGCAAAATATCCGTTTTTTCCTTGAAAATAGTACTGGAATGAAATAAATGTGTAGGCAGCAATTTAATCCAGATAATTTGAAATGAGAGTTGATTTACTTGACACAATTCACAGTTGCAGACTTGACTTTTTTTATTATTTTTTTTTTTATTCCTCAACATTGTTAGTGGGCGCCTTCTTTTTTAATAGGACCTCTTTTTAGGAAAGTATTTCTTTTCTTATTGAATCATAGTTACATATTAGAGAAAAGTACTCAACAAAAACAATAGTGAGGAGAAACGACGAGTTCTAACCATACCCTGGAATAAATTAGAAAACTTTTCCACTCTGCAGCTGGTTACTTTATTTTACTAAGAATTTAAACAAAATTATTATCAATATTAAATAGAAAAATTTTAAAAATATATTAAATAGAAAGATATTCTTATGTATTTAATTGATCGAGCAACTATTAAAAATGTTCTTATCAGATGCTATAATTAAATTACAAATGTTTAAAAATTATATTAAATGTAACTACTATTTCGTTAAATGGAAAAACAGCTGTATCTGTCTAATGTAGACAGACATTATTAAAAATTTCTTATCTAATGAACAATTGCCCAGTCTTCGGTTTAAAAAAGAGAAATGACAAAACATTTTACGAATAATGATATGTTTTATGCTTTTTCTAAATTAATTGCATTGAAAATTATTGTAAAGATATTTTGGTATTCATATTTTAGGAAAGAACAGAGAAGTTAAATTGCTTGCCACTGTAATGTTTTAGTTACAGTTATTTACAAATTATAATAGAAAAATATAATAATATTGAACGGTAAAATATCTAATCGAGGGAGACTTCATTATAAAATTTGTTATCCACGGTAAAAAAAAAAAAATGAAATTTTTGGAAATATCTACTAATAGAGGCATATTAATGCACGTTTTACAAATCGCAATTCTGAACGTATTATTATAAGATTTTTAAATTGCAATGCGTTAAAAATCGTTGGAATTATTGGGGAATAATTTAACTAAAAGTGCGTATTTAGAAAGGTAATTTAACCTTCCGAGCGGCTGATATGTATTTTTCCGTACACAGAGGAGTAGTTTTTCCATTAATACACTAATAATATAAAAATTAAAAATACATAATTAGATATCATTAGCTTGTTTTTAAAGTATGAAAATCACATATAATAGTTAAGAGGTTTATCTTGACATCCATAGTCACTTTTTTAATTTCAAACTGAAATAACTATTGTTTTGGGAAAAGTTAAAAACCATGCAGAATTTTCAATTCAAGGAAAACTAATTTTGTTGGGGATGATAACTTATCAGACTGATTTCTAACCTTCAAAATCCTGTATTCCTAATTTTCATCAAAATAGTTAAGCTGTTTTATTTTCTGTAATTTTTTTTCCATGATGAAGAGGTGTTTATAACTGTCAATGCGCAATTATTCATTGAAATACATTTTAGATACTGAAATAGATTAGATAAATAACACGGTTAACTATATTTAAATTGTTTTTATTTAAAATCAAAATATAATAAAAAACAAGATAATGGCGCATAATCTTACGTACTATCACAGAAACACTATACCATGCAGAGAAAACAACATTAAAATTTTGCCCTTTTAGAAGACGCTAAGTAGGTTATAAATTCTAACTACATGTTGACGGACGGTTATAAAATCATAATAATATCATAAATGTATTACCGAAATATTTTCAAGTGACAAATTAAAATTAAGAAAACACTACCATAAATATTAAAGAGAAATATATGAAACATTTTTTTGAAGTTTATTGTTCCCACTATTACTTAGATTAGACCATTACGATTCTTTTAAATAATACGTTTGTATTACTCCCTAATAAAGTTTATTCTACATCATTAGTTTCTCATAAAACTAAACTGCTAATAAAGCAAAACCATTATAGAAAAATGTCTGTCAAAAGTTATAACACAGTGGCGGTAAGTGACGGGATGTATTCGGAAACTTTTTTCCTTTCGTGACTTACTTGACAAAGCAAACTAATGCGCTTTCTTAGAAAAGTTTAAATAAAGTCGAAGTTTGTTACTGATAAAGTCACAAATAAAAAACCCTGTCATTTTCAAAAGTGAAATGCTCCTTTTTTCCATTTAAACAGAATGTGAAATTTCTATTTATTGCTTCGATATATATTTGGAGAAAATAAATGTTTAGACGGAAATTTTGTTCCCATGTAATATGAAAAGAGAATTGACTTATTTGAAACTATACAAAGTTGCATGACAGTTAGTTAATTTATTTTAGAAAAAACTATGACGAAATTAATATAAATAAGAAAATTAATGTTTTTTATTATGGTATTATAGGGAAATATACCGTATGTTATGCAATTTCTAAATCATTGTAATATTTTAATAGCGGTTATTTAAAAAATATATTATACGGAATTAATATTGAATCAAATAGAAGAGTATCCTTATGTGTATAATCAAACGAAACAGAATTGAAAACGTTCTTATTTATTGTACTATTTTACTTACTGTTATTTATTTATTTATTTATTTTAATTGTGCTATGGAACTAATGGAATTATTAAATGTGTTTTCCATAAAAAACTTCATTTGCATCATTAGCTTTTCTCTTGATAATAAGCTGCGAATAATCTACAAACGTTATAAAAAACGTTCTGGCAAAAAGAATTCAGCAGAGTAGCCGTAAGAGATGGGATCTACTCAGAAAATTTTATTTCGTGACTTATTTGAAGCAGGAAACTAATCTGCCTTCTTAGGAGAGTTTAAATGAAGTTTTTGTTTTCCTGATAAAGGTCACAAATAAAATAAACTTTCGTTTTCAAAGGTGAAATGTGTCCATTATATTTGCCATAGAAAAATAACTCTGTAATTTCTGTTTATTGTTCGGATATACTAGTACACTGAAATAAACGATTTGATAGCAATTTCTTGCATATAATTTTTAGCGAGTGATGCGTAAGTCGAAAAACTGAGTAAATTAGTGACAGTTACGGCTGTATTCACCAATAACTTCACCACCCGGAAGAACACACCTCCGTAGATGACCAAAATTGTGATGGCATGATTCTGGACCATCCGTAAGGTTGCGTCCCAGACCGTCGCAAAATACCCATAGCGCAAGACAAATGTGACGTTAAAACCAACGAATCAACCAACTAACACACCCGGTTGAACATGAAAACATCAAAAGCGTATAAAGTCAAGGTGCAAATTTCTATAAAATTTGACGCATTGCTTTTGCCATCGAGCGACATTGTGATTTTCATATTTTTTATCTGAAGATAACCAATCAAAGATTATACGAAATCGTAGACGTTAGATGGTAGATGCAGCTTGCCAAAATTTGTTCGAAAGTCTTTAAACGTTTTTCAAGTTTTTTCGTTAAACCAGGAGTTGAAGTTAATGGTGAATACGGCCGTTAGTATCTTTAACACATTCGCGATCGCTGACGTAGATTCACGTCATTTGAAAATATGTAACTCCGCCAGTGGGCGTTTCTTTTGCAATTTGTGTGTTATTTATTTCTTAATAATATACCTTTTGTTCATATTTTTACAATAAAATATACTATAGATGCAAATACTTTGATTAGAAAGAATATAATTATAATGTATATCCATTTGTAATACAAATATGAATACATAAAATATTGATCTGAAATATTGTAACTCGGAAGATTAACGCCCACAGGTGAAGCTTACTGTCAAAAAGACAAGCACGAAAGTGTTAATTTAGTATTACGAACTTTTTATTAATACAAATTAGAATATTTGTAATGTGTTAAAATAATGAAAATCGACTACTAGTCTTAAACTTTTGCAAATGACTGTAGTACGATAGGACTACTTATATTTGTATTGTAGCACCCTTTCACACACACACACACACACACACACAAAAAAAAATCTGAAAACATAAGTTTAAATAATCAGGAAATATTCAGCTGATACCTATTGGCTTTGTGGTCAGGATACACAACTGCGAACCCGAAGGTTGTGAGTTCAATCCTCACTGATAGGAAGTAAAAATAAGTAAAATACCTGAACACACTAGTCACAAGAAATATTCAGCCCATATCCGTTGACTCTGTGGTCAGAGTACACAACTGTGAACCCAAAGGTTGTCAGTTCGATCCTCACCGATAGGAAGAGAAGAAAATATGTATAAAAGTTTTTATGGATTTCACTAAACATTTTAAGATGCAGTAAGAAATGAAATGGTAAAACTAGATAATGGCAGACATTTTCGAAATGGAGTACTATAAATTGGTAACGACACAAAATACCAGATTGAAACAAATAGTCTTGTCGTACTACTATTACTACTACTACTATTAATAAAATATCATAAAAATTTATTTGAGAATGAATTCTAAGAAAATGTTATATTAATAGTATAAATAATAACAGGTAATATAATTTTTTTAAATAACTGCTAAAAATAAATTAAGTCTATGTATCGCTATGTAGAGAAATAGAAAGTACCTGTAAAATACCCCTGTAAAATAATATAAGTTCTATACTCATGAAAATCTATTTTTCTTGCATCAGTGACATGCTTAATGAAATGTAAAATTTATTTACCAGGACATTTGAAACAGTATGAGTCCATAGTAAATAATACAACCCGTTAATATATATATATATATATATATATATATATATATATAGATAGATAGATAGATAGATATATACATATATATTTGTATACATTCCTGCAAAATAACGATAAGTCTTTTGGTCATGAAAATTTATACAGTTTGTGCAACATTGACTTATATTTAAAAACTTGAGTTTAATGAAATAAAGCGTTTGTACGACGACTTGTTTACTCACAGACGTACATACTCAGATAGATACATACACAAACATACATCAAAATGGAAACATCAAAAATTAACTCAGCATACACCAAAATCTCACAATTAATTATTATTATTATTATTATTTTTAAATGTTTACAAAACATCCATTACATAGTATATGTCAAGGGGGAAAAAATGCAACCAGGGAACACTTGATACACTGCTGAATTTACACGTTGTTTTAAAATACATAATTGTCCTTTTCCAGAAGCACTCATGCATCCCCATACCATGAAGGATGTCGCAAATATGACGGAACGCCTTATACAAGATTTTTTAAAAGCTTCACCTTTTACGCCAAACCCAAACACCTCCTTCGTCAACAGATATTTGAAATAACGATTCATCACTGAATAAAACACTTTCCCAGTATTGTTGCCTCCAGAAGAACTCTCTTTGCACCAGAGAAGTCGTGCACGTCTCTGTTTTCTGTTCAGCTTTGGCTTTACTTTGGGGACCCGCGATTAAAACTCCAGTTTATGCAATAGCCTAAGCATAGTTGACTTTGACAAGGCAAATTCAGATTCTTTCCAACACTTATTGCAATAAGAAAGACTTTTAAAGCGATTATTTTGGACGATTCGTTTTAATTTGCGTTCATCTCTGGCAGACTTTACAAGCTTTCTACCACATTTACTCCTTTTATTTTTTAGTTGGCCGATTCTTCTATATTCCTTTAAAACCTTCGAAACCATAGACTGCGAAACCTTCACTTGATCCGAGATAAACTGTTGCTTTTTTCCAGCTTTAAACAATGATGCAATACACGTTTTCGTTGTTTCCGAAATATGCGTTGACGACCCATTTTAAGCGAAAGGCTAACTTAAGATCTTCCGAACGCCAAGCTTTATACTTGTCGCAACCTATCGGTTTACAGATATGCAAATTTTCCTCTGATTTTTAAATTTATCTATTGAATGAATTGATTATTCTAATTTTATAACCCATATAAAAAGTCAACATAATTTTTAAATGTGTTAAAAACCCTTAAATTATTAAAATAATGTCTATATGTTTGTTGAAAATTGATTTGCCAATTCTTGAGTAACATACGTCACATTTTTAATTTACATACACTCTTTTTACACGACGCATTGCCAAGTTTTGTTGAAAAAATACTGTTATTCTATTATTTTGAATCTGAGTTGTAGTATCATGTATGGAGACTCTAAAACACGCAAACATGTACTAAACATCTTGCAAATTGATTTTTTTTTATCTAGAAAATATAAAGTCGTATTTACAATTATGTAAAATATCTGGAGTGACTCCACTGGACTTTCCGAATATTAATTTATTTAAATAACAGTTAATTACTTAAAGAAAGAGAAGTCGTTAAATAAATAAAAGAGAAAATTATAATAGGCTGTTTAGATATTTTCCTTCATGTTGTATGCAGTATAATTTAACGCTTTTGCACTTCGAATATTTTGAGTCCATAGTTCATAATGAAAACTAATTATTCATTGTGTCCCTGTAAAAATCTGTAAGTGTTAGATTCGCCAAAATCTGTACTGTTCGTGCGACGGTAACCTATAGCATGTACATAAATTTCAGTTCAATCGAATAAGAAGTTTTGACGCAATTGTTCAATAAAGATTTTTGCTGTGTCCAAGAAAAATCTGTATCTGCTAGATTCCCCAAAATTTACACTTTACACTGTTCATGCGATAGTGACCTATAACATGTATGTAACTTTTTCATTTTTATCAAATAAGGCGTTTAGACGCTATCGCACTTTAAATAATTTGAGCCTAAAGACCTTAATAATAATCTTTGTGTTCCTGTAAAAAAAAAAAAAAAAAATGTAAATGCTAGATTCTCCGAAATCGATACAGTTCATGTGATGGTAAACTTTGACGTGTATAAAAACAGTTAAATCGAACGAAGCATTCAAACGATATTGCACTTTAAATAATTTTAAACCATAGGTTATAAAGATAAAGAATTTTTATTTGTGTCCCTGTAAAAAAATATAGCTTCAATTTTTACTTCTTTTCAATTTCAATAAGGCGCATGCTATAGTGATTTATAACAGGCATAAAAATTTGCAGCTCAACCGAATAAAGCATTGAAATGATAACGCAATTTAATAATTTTGAGTCCTTGGACCATAACGCTAAAGGATTTTTCTCTGTGTCCCTGTAAAAAAAGTGCTAGATTCTCCAAAATCAATAGGGTTCGTGCTACAATAACTTTAACGTACCAGCTTTCATCTAATTTGAACAAAGTGTTTAGACTCTATCGTGTTCACTCACATACATACATACATACACAAAAATATACGTACATTACCATAAAAATAGCAAAAAGGAACTCAGATGACCTCAAAACTTGTAGATACACCAAAATCTCAAAATAGAACGTTTTTTTAATGATTAGAAGACTTTCCTTACATATGTATGTTCGGAAAATATAAAAGAAATATTTAAATAAACAAACAAGATAAGTAACTATGAAAATAATCTATGTTATTTCATTATCTAAGCCAATAAAATAATGTAATACTTTATGTAATTGTAAGGGTCAAATCTTTTAATCATCATATGAAACATAAAACAGAATTTCATAATGTAATTAATGTCAGTTTAAAACATTTAGGGCTTTTAAATACACAAACGATTATTCTCGAATTAATAAAAGTTGTTTATTGTTCATTCATAAAAGATTCTATTTGAAAACTAATTTTAATTTATAAAGAACAATTAATAATGAATTTTCGCTTAATTCTAATTTCTCAAGACAGATTAAAATTAAAATCTATTTTGACAATACATTAGGAATATAGAGTTAATAATCACTTTTATTGTATGCTTAAAATTTATTTATTAAGATAGTTTCTTTCATTTGTTTATATTTTCTCGACATAGAAGAATTAAATAGGTATTCGAATCTTCAAGCATTAAGCATTTTTATTTCATTTACCCCCGACAAATAAGAAGAGTTATAAGTTTTAAGCCTGTCTGTGTGTAAGTGTGTGCATAATTAATAGTGTAGAAAAAAATGTTTACAAGAATTTATTCACGAAGGAGCTAATATTTTTAAACCTTAAAAACTCTTGTATATTTAAAAACTAATAATAAAATCCATATTTGTATAGTTAAAAATACATGTCAGAATAAATTGAAACATTAACATTCTTGCTCGCAAAACTTTTAATAAAATACGCCATTAAATGAGATTTCGACTTTCCTTCTTATATTTTCTCTATTGGTACAGACGAGAAAAAGTATGAAGCTGCTGTAAAAACACATTTTTTGACAACTATACATACTCTCTATCACAGCGGAGATTGGTTCACATGTATATGGACAGTTCATCTGGACCTGATAGTGTTCGGGCTATGACTGGGATTTTTGAGGACTCTGGCAGTTGTAATAAGCCCAGATAATTTTGAAGCTGAAATAGAAGCTGTTTACGAAATTTTTTAGACCTCTTTCTATCGCAGATTATAAGAAAGTTGTCTTTTTTTTATTCTCAAGTAACAATCTTAGCCCTTTGTTCCTTTCAAGATTATGAATCTGCGCAACATTCTATTGCAAGCCCTGTCGCCAGAAATATCCCGAACTCCAGTTAGAGAATTATTTACCAATGGATATCTTTGCCTAGTGCAACTTTAAAGCTGCACTTTTGCCCACTTTTTATCACCTGATGAAGGACCGTACTTAATTATTAGGATTCGAAAAAATTGTACATGTCTTGAATTTTTCGTGCTTATTATTTGTTGTTCTTTTATTCTATACTGTTACTAGGTTGAACCAAATCATGGTACACAGTAGCTGCAACCATGTGTTGGTTAAACATTTTACCATAATTTTGAGCTTGGTTGAACCAAAACTTGGTACTATAGTAGCTGCGACCATAACACGGGGAAACCTTATACCATGATATAGTGCTTTTTCTCAATAAGAAGTACCGAATCATGGAAGATGGTTTCACCATCGCATGGTTGCAGCTACCGTAGTACCAAGTTTTGGATATTGCAGCTGCTGTAGTACCTAATTTTGGTTCAACGTAGAACCGAAATTTTTAACAGTGTATATTAACATTTTTAAGACTAAAGCAAACACAAAAATGAATAAATAGTATGGCACCTTTTAAAGATGTCTGTTCAGCAAGAGCTTAAATACCTAGTTTATTTATATAACAAAAGAAAAACTTATTGTCTATAGAAATTATACATTTGTTTTTGTGTAAACTTTAGACATAAAACAGCCTTGTTTACAAGTGATTGAACTCACACAACTAAAAGATAAAGAACAGCATTGCAGCATTTGGAAATAACACTTGGGCAATGATAAAGTCTGTCTCGTACTAGGATATAAACTTGTAAAAAAAAAAAAATAATAATAAGAATATGAAGTAAATTGCGAGATGCCTATCTGCAAAGTTGAAGTTTCACTAACATACATTGCGGACTTACTGAAAATGAATTATTAAAAAATGTAATACATCATTTTTTTTTAGTAGGAGGTTCCTTCAATTTTCTTGTGGGAGGGCTTCCAAGTGTTCGGCTACTAATACAGAACTGTCCTACTGAAAAATAGTATATATCATTTACAATTCTGTTATAGTGATACCACATAAAATAATTTGATTTACATAGCGGTCGGCAAGTGTTTGAAGTGTATTCTAATAAAATCTTTTTGTAAAAAAAAAAATATATATATATATATATATATATATATATAAAAAAAACCGACTCCAAAAAGCAACTACTATTTATTTACTATTTTTTTATGTCTTTAAAAAAATTTCTGTGTCTCCTCAGTAAAATGCATTTTTTTTTTACTTTCCTATACCCATACCTTTCTCTTACCCATAAGGCACAGATAGTATTGTTTTTGGGTCAAAATTTCGAAATTGAGTTTTTGTTATATTTTCACATTTTGAGGTCCTCTGAATCTAAAAATCATGCTTTTAGCGGTTGGTCTGTGTGTGTGTCTGTCTGTATCAGAATATCTCAAAAACAAATAATAGCACAAAGTTCAAACTTGGTATTCTAAATGTGTATCATATAAGGATGCTACACTAAGAATTTTGTTGAGATCAAGCAAATGATTCGTGTACAGAGACACCCAAGAGAATTTAAATACATTGCGTCTATGGGGAAAATTGCAGGTAATTAAGGGGTTACATCCAGTTGTAATTTTCAAAAAATCAATTTTTTTTTTTTTTTACATATTTTGAATGTACATATATTTGATAATATTGTCTGAAAATTTCATATCGATCCGGCAATTAGTTTCGGAGAAATTTGCATATTTGTAAAGACGTCTCCGAGCGTTTTAAAGTAGGCGGAGCGTAAACCAGAGTAGCAGCTGTTTTTCATTATCCCTATGCCCTTGTCCATGCTTTTCATAATGTTTTGCTTCTTAGAATAAGAATATAAAAGGTTTATCTTATATCTAAGAGCTATATTTAGAAATTTTAGGTATACAGTAAGTAATAATCAGCTGATATGGAAAATAACTCCAAAAATAATCCTATGTGGCTCTAAGATCGTTGAAATTGCTGCTTATCTTGTTGCCGGCATGTTCAATGAAGGAAAAACATCTCTTCTATACTTCATGAACGCAATGAGACTATCGCTTGGGCCTAATGCCCATGCCTATGTAGAAAAAGAGGACGCAGAGCGCATCTTGATCTCTGACGCACGAGCGCAAGGGAGCACGCGCGAGGGGAGAATGTCACGTAGACAATAACAGTTGGCTGTACTAGAAGCAAATGATGAAGCAGAGGGTTCCTCTTATGGTCCTGGAATAGATGACTCGATGTAAGTAGGAAAAAAAAAATTTAACTTAGTTTAAATGGTTCCCAAAACTTTAAACGCGTTTATCTCGAAACGGTGTTTTCAAAGTCGGTGAGCAAAATTTCTCCGAAACGGCTGGACCGATTGACTTGAAATTTTGACACGATTTTCTTAGATATTTTTGTCAGGTAATGATCGTAGGAATAAGGTTTCTGATAAAAATTTCGATTTTTTCAGCCACTTTCAAGTGTAAATTTTCATGAAAAAAAACGATTTTTTTTTTGGGAAGCCGCCATTTTGTCAAAAATCAAAATTTTGACTATTCCTACGATCAATACCTGTATTCATCTATCCTAAAAATAAATCTTTTGGTTTTTTCATTTCAGATAATTTGGATCAGAGATATCTTGCTCACCGCCAGACACCTTTTTGTGGAAGTCCTCTAGGAGATCTACTACAGGAACAGCGGAACCCAATATTTTTGTAAACTCATCACGGATTCTTAACATACATTAAATTTGCTATATGTATATGTATTGTATATATTTCTTTAATAAAAGGCCTCTTCACAAAAAATTCACAAAAAAACATGTTTTTTCGTGCATACAACTGGATGTAACCCCTTAAAGTTTAACGTTTATAGACTACTAAACCAAATAAAACGAATATATATTTTTTATTTGTGTAAAAACACGTTTCATGTAGGATATGGTATAGAAATCATTCACTGTTCGTTTACAGGGATGCGACAATACTTGGAAATTATAGAAGCGTATTTCAGGTTGTGCCGTGTGTTATTAATATAGGATTATATTTATATTCAGCATGTGATGTGTACATAAATTTCAGAATATATACAGGGCTGCCAATATTTAAGCCATAAAATTCTTTTTACTTTCCGAACACTATATAGTGAGGAAAGTATTGTAATCATGTCAAAAATCCGAATATCAGATTTTGATGTTTCTATACGTTTCGAGGTCCCCTGAGTCCGTTTCCACTATTTTTGAGATGATGTATGTATGTGTGTGTGTATGTGTGTATGTCTGTGAGTGAACACGCTAGCGTCTAAACGCTTTGTTCAAATAAGCTGAAAGTTGGTACGTATATTGTAAGTCACCATAGTACGAACCCTATAGATTTTGGTGAATCTAGCACTTATAGTTTTTTTACAGGGACACAAAGAACAATTCTTTATCATTATGGCCTATGGGACCAAAATCTTAAAAGTGCGATAGCATCAAACGCCTTATTCAATAGAGCAAAAATTTTATACCCATATTATAGGTCACAGATACTCAATCTGTATTGATTTTGGAGAATCTAGCACTTATAGTTTTTTTACAGGGACACAAAGAAAAATTCTTTATCATTAAGGCCAATGGGGCCAAATTTTTAAAAGTGTGATAGCGTCTTATTAATCTGAAGACCTTAAACGCCTTATTAATCTGAACAAAAAAATTGTACACATGTTATAGGTCGCATTTGCACCAACTGTATAGATTTTGGTGAATCTAGCACAACAGTGTTTTTACAGGGACACAAAGAAAAATTCTTTATCATTATGGCCTATGAGACCAAATTTTTAAAAGTGCGATAGCATCTAAACGCCTTATTCAATTGAGCTGAAAATTTGTATGAATATTATAAATCACTGTTGCACTAACTATAAGCATTTTGGTGAATCTAGCATCTATAGATTTTTACAGGGACAAAACGAAAAATTCTTTATCATTATGATCTAAGGGCTCAAAGTTTAGTAGCGTTAAATAAAACCTCGTGTGATATATGGAGAAAAAAACACTCTATTATGGTTTTCTCTCTTTTGTTTGTTTAGCAATTCCTCTTTCTTTATTTTATCTACAAAACTGTTAGTTACTCAATGTTCGGAAAATCGAGTGGAGTCACTCCAGATTTTTTATCTGTTAGTGGAAGTGCTTTACTATAATATACTATATCATGTAATATTTTACCATGTCCAGGAAAGCTGCTCAGGAATTGAAATTAATTCCTCAAAGCCATATGATAAATAATGTATTTTTTAAGCTAAATATTCTACGATTGGTTTCTTATATATATACACGTTTTGAGGCTTTCTGAATACCGAAGTCGAATTTGATAGTTCAATCTTTGCCTGTGTCTGTTAGAGTAAATTAAAAACAAATATTTTTAAGCGATCCAAATGATGTATTTTGAAGTGAATACGTTTGGTACTAGAAAAGCATGTTCAAGATTGATAAGTTTCAAGGAATGATGCATGTAAAATTTGTCTGAATAATTTTTAATGAACTTTCAAACTTAATAACAGATTTGAATTTTTTATAAATGTAGGTACAATAATGAAACGGGGGGTTAAGCGGATCGGTAGCCTCCCTCCCCCTAACGTAGAATTATCTGTCAAATAAAGCTGTTCCGAAGCTTAAGTTGAATTGTTTTTACATAGATTTACATAAGTGTACTCGTTATTTTAACCCTTAATCTCCAATCAGTACTTGTAGTATTAAATTCCAGGGTAAGAGAAAGTCGTGTAAGTGACACACCAGATTATTTATTTTTGAAACTGCACAACTTAATTTAAATTATTCAAATTCCGTATTCTTTTTGCGAAGTGAAGTTTAGTGATATTGTTTTATGTCACTGAATCTTGATCATTAAGAGCATTGAAATTTTTTGTTTCAAAAATCAAAAATCAAATTGTTTCAATTAACTATCATTCTTCACAGTTAATTTTAAATTGATGAAATTTTATTCTTATTGGCCCATGGTGTTTCACTGGTCTTAAATATTTTTGTTTCTCGGCTTTTAATACGTTTTAAAAACTATTAATATATTTACATTTAAAATTAAAACTGCTGCAATATGACATATATTTTGAATTTATGATTAAAATAAAACCTTGTAATTTCAACTAATAAAACTTTATGAATTATGTATTTTCAAATTAACTAAAATATATGAACTTCATATATTGCGATTTTCCTAATTTAGGCATTAACAATATTTTTTATATTATACACTTTATTTATAGCTGCATTTGCGCTCATACAATGGGTATTATTTCTATTTCTCTTTTTCAATCTGTACCATACAACTTAATTTAAATTGTCCAAATTCTGTATTCTTATAACGAAGTGAAGTATAGCGATATATAATGTTTTATGCAACTGGATCTTAAACATTAAGAAACTTAGCAGTGAAATTTATTGTTTCAAAAATCAAAACTGAAGTTGTTTCAATAATTAACAATCAGTCTTCAGAGTTAATTTTAAATTGGTGAAGTTTAGCGATAATGATTTTTGTTACTGGATCTTGATCATTAATAACTTTTCCATTGAAATTTATTGTGGGTATTATTTCTATTTCTATACATGTATATATATATATATAAGAAGAAAGTATTGAATTCACGAAAACTACGGTTTTCGACGAATTCATACGTTTTGAAATTTCCTGAACACGATTAAACTACTAGTAGAAAAATTTGTGTCTGTGTGTATTGCAAATTTTGTGCACTTTGTATCTCACGAACAAATAAACGAAATTTAACCAAACTTGATATTTAGTTGGACCGTGACCTAAAATGGTGCTGAGTACATTTGGGGATCAATCGTTCAACAGGTCGAGCTATGATCCCATTTTATCATAATTTTTAATATAGCAGCAAAACGCAAAATATTGTATAAATGTACATAATGAAAGTTATTTTTAATAAATGAGTGTAAAATTAAAACGAATTATTGATTAATGTTGCAGTAAAGTAGGCATGTAGGTGAATCTGCATGTTGGTGATTCGCTGCCTTCCCCACTCCCTGGTGTTATAAATTCTCGATATGTGTATCATACGGAAGAACTCGGCTATACCTTTAAAATGAATGATTGAACTATTTATCTGTGATAATTTAAAATGATTTTTTTTTTAATTTTTCAGTTTTAACGAAAATTAAAATCATTTATTTATTTATTTATTTTATTTTTTTTTTTTTTTATGTCAACACAACATTCACTTTTTTTCGGCATCTATTGTTATAGCTCTTTGAGATAAAAAATTGTCTGCATTCATAATGGAAAATAATTTTGATAAATAATAATTCAATAAATAAATTGCACTGCGTGAATATATAAGATAATATATAGAAAAAAGTCTAATTGGTGCATACTTGTTTTGTTATTAGTTAATAATAATAATCAATAGCTACCAGAAAATCGACAGGATTTTTCTTAAAGATATAAATCTGTCTAACGCAGTACATGATAAAAGGTCGCATATATCTAATTTCTAAACGTTATTTTATTCACGAATGAAAACTAAGGGAAATAGACAAGGATAAAAGATAATTATAATTTGTTTCTGTCTCTATGCCATCAATTTGTCAGGAACAGTTTACATTTGATCCGATATGTTTCATTCATAAGGCGATTACCTAATTAGGATTTATTCCTGAATGTCATATTCATTAATATACTAATTTATGCTAGTCTGAACATGTATTTAAGGTTGCATTATTCCTCGTATTATGCTCAGCATTGGATTTTTATTCGCTGCATATGATGCATTAGGACTAAATCACTTTTCTGTCAAAACGTAATTAATGAGATTAATTTTCTTTGAAATTCATGTTAAATAAAATATTAATTATCAGAGATGTAACGTTATCTGTATTGTAAATATTTAGAGTGATTTGGTTTAATAGTAAGAAAATTGATTAATAGTAGCAAAAAAAAAAAAAGAAAAAAAAAGGGGGGGGGGAGAGATTGAGAGAGAGAGAGAGAGAATATAAAATTCTGCACAAAACATAATTTAGTTCGGCAGGTTTAGTTTTAGCATTTTTACTTTCTCTTACCTCACGATGGTACAAAGTACTGGTTTTGGGTCGAATTTTCAAATTTGAGTTTTTGTTATATTTACGCGTTTTGAGGTCACCTGAATCCAAAAATCATATATTTAGCGGTCGGTCCGTGTGTCTGTATTGCTGTGTCTGTGCCTGTTTGTGTGTCTCTTATCAGAATATCTCAAGAACAAATAACAGCAGTTTTTTTTTTTATTAAAATCACGCAATCAACTGATTGGAAGAAAATCATATTTATTGAAATTTTATTTTTCCGACTGAGTGAAAATAATGCCTGGACCGGGAGTCGAACTCCGGTTGTCTGAGTGAGTAATGCCGACCGGTTTGTCGGCCTGGATAGCTCAATTGGTAGAGCCTTGACCTTGTAAGTCAAAGTTCCGGAGTTCAACTCCCGGTACAGGCATTATTTTCACTCAGTCGGAAAAATAAAATTTCAATAAATAATAGAAGGTTGTTCAAAATCGGTAGCCTAAATCTGTATCATTTGGGGATGCTACACTAAAGTTTTCGTTGACACCAAGCAAATAGTTCGTGCACAGGAACACCCAAGATAATTCAAATACATTACGTCTGTGGGTGAAATTCCATGTATGTAGAGTTTAACATCAATAGGCTGCACTAAACCAAGTTAAATGAATCTATATTTTTTATATTCGTAAAAATATGCTTCATGTAGAATATGGTATGAAAATTCTTCAGAGTTCGTTTACAGAGCTACACAAAAGAACTAGATTATAGTGCGACAATACTTAAAAATTGATTGGAAGTTTATCTCAGGTTGTGCCGTATGTTATTAATATAGCATTATACTTATGCGCACCATGTGTTGTGTACATAACCTTCAGAAGATATTCAGGGTAAGTATTTAAGCGATAACAACTTTTTTTATTGTTAGTGGAAATGCTTTACTATAATATTTTACCATGTCTAGGAAAGTTGCTGAGAAATTGAAATTAATTCCTCGAAGCCATTTGGTAATTAAACTATTTTTTAAGCCAAATATTCATCGCTTGTTTTTTGTTATTTACACCTTTTGAGGCTTCCTGAATGCCGAAGTCAAGTTTTGTCGAAGTCAAGTTTTGCCGAAGTCAACAGATTTGAATTCTATATAAATATAGGTACAGTAATGAAACGAAAGGTTGAGGGGGGGGGGGGTATCCCCAATCACACAGAATGTTTTCTCAAATAAAGCTATTCCGAGTTTTGTTTTAATATACGTTTACATATCAGTACTCGTTATCTTATTCCTTAATATCCAATCTGTATTTATACTATTAAATTTCAGTGTAAGAGAAAGTCATGTGAGGGACATACCATATTATTTAATATAAAATATTAAAAGATTGTTGTGAGATTTCTAAAGCCTTTGAAATTTGTCTTTGAGAATGATTTTTAGAGTGTATAAGGAGATATAATATTGGCTTGGATGTTAGTGGAAATCCTACATGATTCAAGGTGATCTATCCACAAAATGGCAACAACTTTGACGACCTGTTAATTCTGACGATTGTCAGTCCTATAGTTAACAGACAAGTTTTTTTTTTTTTTCTAACAAAACTTCTATATATCCTGTCAGACTTATATATATAGATATGTGTAGATTATTTTTAGCAGTTTTATCTTTGTGTCGTTAGGAAAATCTTAAATGAATTTTGTTGCTGGAATATATGAATTTTTTTGTAATGAAACTTAATTTAGAATTTCATTAAAATTTATAATTTTACTTTAACTTAGTGTTTTTTGTTTATGTAGTGTAAATCCTTTGTGTTACTTTTATTTAAAATTTAACTTGAAACTCTCGGCTACTGTTAGTGTTATGCTAACTTATTGCGAACCTGGATTTTCTCAAAAATTTAATTTCAATTACATTTGTTTTGTTTTTTGTTTGTTTACAACGCAATTTCTTAGATTTATTTTATTGGCATGTTTTTGTTTAAATGCTGTTCGATCATTAGGAGTAATTGTTTAACGCATGTCATCTTAATAAATGTAAATCAAACCATAATTTTAAACAATTCAGCACCAAGCTTTTTACATATTTTTAATAAAATGCTTGCGCTTTTTTTTTTTAGAAACACATTTACTAACTTATTTTCTTATTTGGGGCCTCAATTTATTTTTTTCTTTTTCTTTTAATTTTAAAGTTAAATAGGGGTTTTTATTCAATATTTTTTAACCAATTATCCGATTGAACTGAAAGATATGGCGTTAACTAATCTTTGCCCTGGTTAATAAAGTGCATCAATTTTTGATAAAATTCTAATAATACGGAGTAATAAATCAGACAGTTAAAAAAAGATGATAAACTTTTAGTTTGATTCAAATAAATACAAAAAAATGTTTGCTTGATTCAAATAAACACAAATTTTTTTTGCGTATTTATTTAAGGTGATAGATAAAAATTGAAAACGACGGCAAAATCGCTGTTTGAAATAAATAATACAACCAGTAGTACTAAAAAATATTTTTGAGGTTATTAATACTTTTATTTAATGAATTTATTTTGAATTAGATTATTTTGCTCGCTTCTCTAGTCACTATGTTTAAGTGAATTATTTTTAAAATAAAATGTTTTAATTCCTTTACTCATTAATAGAAACGTGCGTGAATTCGGGTAAGGGTCCCTTAGAAAGACCCCCACGGATCGCATTCTCTCTAATGCCCAGTTCCATAATGCAGACAAATGGCATTAACCCAAACACAAAAAGCATTATTCATAATCCACGAAAATGTGATCAGTTATCGTTTTCTATAACAGAATTATTTTTGAAATATCTAGCCTGTAAACCTAACCCTAGAAAGGAAACGCAAAGAAAAAAAAATATTGTTTTGTAAAAAGACCCGGTTTTCGTTACGTAGAAGAATGAAATACTATTAACATGCAAAACGAAAAAGGCTCCTGATATTATATTATTATTTAGAATTAAATTTAATATTTCATACTGATTATCGCTAGTAAATTCCTCACAATTAAATAAAAGCGTAACATTTTTCTTATTAGAAAAATGGACTTGTTTAAAAATGAATTTCAAAATGGTGTTGTTTAAAAATGGACTTTATCGGTAAGACGTCATAAATCCCTTTGCGCTTGATCACTGTGGGGAAAATTGCAACATTTTCTTGCTTATGTTCGTATGTTACGGGGGAACGAATTTTTTGTGTAGAGAAATGTTTGTAATCTATACAGGGAAATTTACAAGAAAATGGAGAATTAAAAATAATCTGAGGTGTAAAGCAATGGTTGATTTAGCCTTGAACCTAAGAAACCAATGGAGTCCATTACTTTGATTTTTATATATTAAGACACTGCACATTCACAATAAAATGATTATATCCCATGCATAAAATTTTGATGAAAGCATAATTTTAGGACGTTATTTTAACAATTTCACGGTTTTTCAACTTCGAATTTTTAAAAACCTCTACTTATGTAGAATTTATACTTTAGAAGAAGCCTAAATATCAAATTTCAATTACTTAACTGTGTTATTACTATTGTAGAAATCATGCGACAATGTGATTTTGGAGAAAGCTTTTTCCTCACCCCCTCTGATTGCGCATGCGCTATAAAATGCATATTCCATAGTACTTCAAACCTAGTAGTAAACAGTAACTGTGCCTAGTTTGGTTAAAAAGGGTTTAGTGATTTGGAAGACGTAAGACATATCCATATACATACATGCAATGACTTTTATTTCTATAAATAAGATTTGAAGAAAGAAAATTTGTATTATCAGATACTAAAAAAATTAAATTATCATATACAAATACCAGAGTTCTATAAGTGAAAATATTTCCGTCTCATAATGGAAATCTTAATGTACTGTTTTTTTATCAATAATTTCTTTCATATTCTGTCACAAAAGTCTAATAAAAACTTCTCTTATATATAATATATATATATAATTTTTTTTCACTTTTCTGAGCTTCTCCTACATAATTTTCTTTTTTCATTCTTATTGGTCTTTGTGGTTTCAGTGATCTTGTATCTGTTGCTTGGCTTTTACAACGCTTAATAAATCATTATATATATATTGTGATATGTCCTGCAAAGCTAAACTATTGCGAGTAAATTAATCTAAAATTTAATAAAAATAAACATAATCTATACGTATCATTAATATATTAAAACCAAGTAACTTTCCAAAATGACATAAAAAATACTAAAATTTTAAAAAGGCACATTTTAATTAAAAAACTAAAAACACAAGACAGACGTTTCGGCTAGACACTAGCCCTCCTCAGTGTCACATATATACAAAACACAACATTTACAATAAAGTCATAAGACATCAAAACAACATTAGGTATTCTGGGGAACAGCTGTTAAAATACTAAAAATGAGCCTCAACTTACTATATTTATTTCTCATTACAAAGCCGTTATTACATTCTCATAACGATATATGTGATAGAGAAACGTTAAATTTTCGAAACTGAGACTTTACTAACGTTACACGCTTTAAAAATTTCTAAACAAAAATAAGGTTTTAGAAGTTGATCTCTGTGTCTGATTATGTATCTCTCTACGTGAGTCTGTTATCAGCAGAACTTTAAAACAAATAATAGCTGGAAATCCAAACCCTGTATTATAAATATGTTTTTTATATTGATACTACATTTGATAATTATTGAAGTCGGACAAGTGATTCACGTATAGAAATAGAAATCATTAAAAAAAAATACATTATAAAGTATAAAATAGAGATACATCTATAGGCAAAAATTCTGATAAGTACAGTTTAGCATCTTTAGACGGCACTAAACAAAGTGAAATTTACATACGTTATTGATATTCTCGAAAGAATGCTTCATATATAACATGCAGTGATTTTGTTCTTCGCTTACAAGTACACACAAAATAATTCTTATATATTAGTGCTATAATTGAAAATGGCTGGAATTGTATTCAAGTTCTGATTTTTGGCCATTGAAAATATGTATGCATATTATGTACTCAGTCAAAAGTACTTTTTTTTTCTTTTAATACAATTTTTTTTAATAGCAACTGACAAAGTGGACCATTTTATCCCAAGCCCGGGATAAAATGGTTCATGGCACGGGGCACTATGGATCACAGGTAAAATTAAAAAAGTATATTAATGTAGTGTGTTTTTTAATAGTGTAAAATGTAGAGTATAATATATTTGTTAATGTATGACTTCGATTCATACAAATAATGTATATTAATGAACATTAAAATTAGAAAATGATACATCAAAAGATTTTTGTGTCGATGATTTCTGCTGCTTTCTTTTGAAGTTGTAGGATCTGGAAGATTCATCATTACAGTAGCTCGGGAATTTACAGGATATATATCAACACTCTCAAGAAAAATGTAGAGATCTTGATTAGGGTTCCGTTGCATGAATCTCACAGAAACTGATTCTTTATATTTTATTTCTGTGATTAAACCAATAAAATGTCTTTTACCACAAATTTTTGACGAAACTTTATTTACACTTATTTTTTTAGTATTAAAATTAGAATCTTGCTGTGAAATTATATCCTTATCACTGAATTTTGTATCACTATAACCAGACATATTCCTGGAAACACTTGGACCTTTTTAATACATATTCCGTACATAATCCTCCGTATGTTATATATATATATAACATAAGTGTATTATTACTTTTTAACTGCAGTATTTATTTCAGTTCGTTATAGTTGTATGATATTTGTAAAAAATAAATAAAAATACAAAAGTAATTCAATGTTTATTAAAAATAAATAAGAAGAAACCTACTTCAAAGTGAATTGCTTTCTTATTCATCTTTGAAGACATAATACATCTAATTAAGGTTAACTCTGCAAATTTTAAGTATAATTTATAGCTAATATTTCAAAAAGATAGATTTTGTAAGTCAGTTTATTATGACAGAGAATTGGGGGTAAAATGGACCATGGTCGATTGTACCCCAGTTCCTGGTGGTCATTTTACCCCATGTGGAACTATGACAACAAATGTTAAAAAAAAATATTTTTTCAAAAATCCTTTAGTTAGGATTAGCTTTTTATTGTGATAAACAACCTCTTTCAGATCATTATTTTTGAATGATTTAAAGAAAAAATGTTAAGCTAAAAATATTTACCTTTGGCCACCACAAACTATTAATCTCGAATAAAATGACTAAATTGTGGATTATGCATGAAATTGCTAGGTAAGTTTCGTCACTGTAGTGCTGTTATCTATTTACTAAAATGCGAATTATAAAAATAAATAAACACAATAAATAACAGGGGTGGTCCATTTTACCCCATGGTGTATTGCACCCGGTCTCTCCTATAATAGGCAATGTACACAGCTAGTGAAATTAAGTTGTACATGGATGGAAATTTGGCACAGAACTCATACCGATATTTATTTAAAAAATTTCTCTAGTTATAATATCGTTGATTTAACAAGTAGAAAATTTTGTTTAATTCATAGTGATATGAGTTCTGCGCCAGCGTTCTATTCCTGGTTATATGTATAAGTTACAGAGAATTGTATTAATGACAATTCTCTAATTGATTTTAACTAAATGAAAAAAAAAAAATAACAACTTAAAAAGCATAATTCCAATAGATAAAATATTCAAAATAAAAGATGGTGAGATGGTGCTAACTCTCACAAAGACAGTTTTATTTGAGCTGCTTGTACGTGTACAGTGCTTTAAACAAAATTATTTTCATTTAGTGAAAACTTAAAATTATACTATATATACTAAATATACTACAGAAGTGATGACCAGCAGTACAATATATATATATATATATATATATATATATATATATATATATATATATATATATATATATATATATATATATATATATATATATATATATATATATATATATATATATATATATATATATATGTATATATATATATATATATATATATATATATATAAGGGTTTTAAAAAGTAAGGTAACAAGAACTCTGAGGAGTGTGTAAATTATTCGTATGAACAAAAAACTCTCTGAAGATAACGAAAATGACCACAGGAATCAAACTGTGCCGGTAGATGAAGCTGGATGTCCAGTAACATGACAATTTCTCAGTTAGAAGATTTCTGCGTTGACGAAAACATGGTCCAGGACTGAAATAAGAAGTGTGATAAGGTTTGCGTTTAAAGAAAAATTGTCCAGCTGAAATTCATCGGCAATTGGTAGATGTGTACGGTGCAAGTGTTATGTCACGAAAACAGGTGTGGTTTATGGTGCACAGAATTTAAGAAAGGAAGAACAGATGTGAGTGATGAAGAAAGAGCAGGGGGGGGACAAGAACGTCCACCGCAGATGACAATGTTTGCCGTGCCGAAGATTTGATTCAAAGTGATCGTCACATTACTCAGTTGTACAATTTTACATTGAGTAAAATTTCACAAGAACTCAATATCTCCTTTGGCAGTGCCCACAATATTGCACATGAACAATTGGGTTATCGAAAGACGGGCTCGTTGGGTTATAGCTTTTCCGGTTGGAGGTATTGTACCACCCTCCTTACAGACTCGACCTCGCACCAAGTGATTTCCATCTCTTTGGACCTTCAAAGAAACACTTGGACGGTCCGTATTTCAGAATTGATTCTGTGGTTCAGCAAGTCATCTTCCCGCCGTTGCACAACCTTGATGTTGATTTCTTCGATGCTGATTTCGATGGTTTGGTGTACCGCTAGAACAAATGCCTCGAAAAGTAAGGTGATTATGTAGAGAAGTAATATCTACCTGTGTCTTCTTATATTGTATATATATATATTTTTTTTTTTCTGAATAAACGTTTACTCTGAAGGGGCTTGTTACCTTACTTTTCAAAAAGTTACCCCTTCGTATATATAAAGCTTATTTCTTTTTATTATTTTTTTATTGTTATTTCGTCAATAATTTAAAGCATTTATGAAAGTTCAGCCAATTGAAATTTTATTCGTAAACTGGATGAATTTATAAACTATCCTGTAAAACACATGAAAATTACAGAGATAACAAATGTTTGTACGCTTTAAAGGAGAAGCAGAAATTTACTGATAAATTAAAAATTTATTTTTAGTTTTTATAAATGCCTCATTTAAATTACTGTTTGTAATATTATTTAAAAATATTTTTATTTTTATTATTATATTTATTTTAATTATTATTATTGTTACTTATATTAATTCTAAATCATTTCGCATTTTTAAAATATATAATTGGCACATTTTTATGACTTAATGTGAAAGAAAAAAAAAATATGCCATAAAACCATAAATATTTATTTACTAAGCTTAATGATGTTCTAAATTACTCTAATTGGTAAGATTTTCGATTAAAAAAAAAAAAAAAATGTTTGAATGCATAAATGTTTTAAGTAAATTCCACTTTGAATTAAGTGATTTTAGACTTTTACAAAATATTTTTCTCGTATTTGTACGTCGTAACCACGCAGAAATCTTTTCGAATTAAGAAATATTCTGTATGTCATTAACAGTATTTTTATTTATTTTTTTTTTTTTAATTTTCGTTAACAGATCACTGTGTAATAATATTCAAAAGAAAATAGTAAACAGTAGTAATGGCATTTCGTTAAATGATGTGTTCACAACGAAAGCAAAATGACATTTGCAATATTTAAACAACTGAATTTGCAGAGGGAGTTAACTCTTAGTCGACTAATGATCAATTTATCTCGCTTACTGTAATTAGAGACGTAGTACGTTATTATGCTGAGACTTGAAACTTTGCTTGTTAATGAAAGTTTAGAACACTAGAGTACATAATGGTACTTCCATCGAATCTACTAATAAGAGGCTTCAAGAGACATGTCGTAATATTCGAAACGTTTTATTTATCAAACAAGTTTAACTATTTACATGAAAGGGAAATTAGCGGTTGTATTTGTGGCTGTTTAGAAAATCCGATAAAGAAATTGTACGTTTATATTTTGTATTACTTAACGCTTTTAAGTAAGAATTCTAATATTTCATCTTTAATACAAACAAAGATAGAAATGAAAAAAAAAAAAAAAATGTGTGTCTTTAGTAATACTCTATATGAAGTATGTAGTTAAGAGTGAAAGGAAGTACAAATAAAGAGTAATAAAAAATGAAATTTCGAATGAATTTTTGAGTGAAATAATGTGAGATTATTTTAAGTTAATTACTTATCTTGTACAGCAAACGGAATTCTGTAGTTCTTACAATAATTTCTAACTGACGTATAATTATATAGTCTGACAGTATAATTGACATAACATTTAAGTTGTTTTCATATGTATAAACAACATAATACATTATTTAAAGCGTATGATAAAAAATCTTTAGTGTAATGTATAAGCTTGTTATTGTAAATAAGAAAGACCGTCTCATAACAGTAACGTGACATGTATCATGTTCTTCTAAGTCATTTTTTTTTTAAATTGGAGACAGTATTATACCTTATTTATAATGTTTTCAGGGTAAAGTTTTTAGATGGAGTTCCCTCATTGCAATAATAATAATAATAATAATAATATAAATAAATAAATAAAAATTTAATTGTATTACCACTCAGTGTTTAGCTGAAATGTCATCTTTCTGTTGTACGGTATAACGTATACAAAATTGAATATATAAGAAGAAAACGCTTGAAAACTGATTGTAATTTAGAATCATTTAAGAAATAAATAAAATAATTTCGTAAAAACACAGTATTGTTTTTTTACAAAGTTTAATAATTTGGAAATCTTTTAAAATATACATTAAAGTAATTTTAACTAATAATTAAAAAACGGCAGCTCTGCAGAAAACGTTTTTGAAGTTTTTTAATCATTTTGAAGAAAAAAATTTGTAAGTAAATATAAGGATATTATTTTCAGTTGTACGTCTGGCATATTTTTTATTAAACTATCAAGAAATATCTAGAATTTTAAAGAGAGATAGTTTTAACTTAAACGTATGGATCTGGTATTATTCCTCTTCTGATTCAAAATATTTCAGAATAAACATGTTATTAAAAACGCATATATATATATATATATATATTTCCAGATGAAGCAGCATTTTATATCAAGCACAGCTGGGGATTTCGGGGCTCAAAAAATCCTCATACAGTAGGGGAAGTTCGAAAAAACAGTCAAAAGTCAATGTGTGATGTACTTTTTCATATGATACTGCCACAAGATAATTTTTCATTGTTGATAATTTTGTTACAGTAAATATTTAGTTGTATATATTAAAAAATTAGGCAATAACCCAACTGCAGCATATACCATTTTTTTTTTATATTTGATAACAGATGCTGAATACTTGTTTAAAAGACTGCTAAAATTACCATTGTGACTACTAATATGTTATATCGAACATCACTGAAACTTGACTACCGGCTTTATATTCCCAGTGCTACCAACAGGGGCTACGGAAATTCACTCTTTTTTGCTTTAACGTTATGAGTCCTATAATCTCATTTTAGAATTTTCTAATGCTATTAAACTTTCTGTTCTGAAAATTAGGGACATTTGATTTGAACATCCTATACATTGAATACATGTCGGATACTTGGTTGTATTCCTTAAAGTAGAATAAACTTAATGCGAATTTTGTTTCGGAATATTACGAAAATCACAACAGTAATTTCAATTAAAATTAAAATTTTCTAAATTGCTAAATAAATACATAGAGAAATGGCCTACTTGGAAATTTCCAAGTAGGCAATTTCTCTATGTTAGAAATATATTAAAACTTCTTCACACACCATAAATTTTAAGTCAGCACAACCGGTTTCGAAAGGACGTAGCATTTCTTCTTTAGGTAAAAAAACACGTGCTACTGCCTTGGAGGCAAAAGCAAGACTGAAGGCAGGGCAAAATCCAGAGGGGGAGAAGCAACACAAACAACCAATAGGAAGCATCATGCAGGACCAATCAGAGAGGAACACACGTACACACACACCAAAAAAAAAAAAAAAAAAAACAAGAGAGGGAAGGAAGGAGCAATCAATTATTTATTTATTTATTATTTATTTAATTAATATAATACTAATAAGTAAATTTAATAAAATTTATTTATTTATTAATTTTTTTAATTAGAATTATTTTATTATAACTATTATTATGTTATAAACATAACGAAGGAAATTATTTAATTGAATTAAACAATTTTTTCGAGGCTGTAGACAGCAAAGTGGAATCAGATTTTTCATTGACAGTTGTCTTGCTTTTGTCTCCAAGGCAATAGCACGTGTTTTTTGCATCTGATAAAGAAAGGCTACGTCCTTTCGAAACCGGTTGTGCTGACTTAAAATTTATGGTGTATGACGAAGTTTTAATTTCTCTATGTATTTATTTCACACCAGCAGATTAAGAGGTACGAGAAAATCATCATCGAAAATTATTCTTTGAACTAACATGTTAATTATTCGTTAAATTTTCGTGTTTGTATCTTTCATTATTCTGCCGAATAAATGTATACAAAGCAACTATAAATTTCCTTTTCTCAATGGTCATCTGCACATGACCTTAGGCCAAAATATTCATATATTGGACAGTCAAAATCATACACGTTATTTCGGTATTATCCCAATTAAATTGTTTCATTGCATTTTAAAAATTTCAATTTTCATTCTAGTTTCTTCTTTTTTAAACTTTTCCCAAATATTTATAATTTCCTTTAAATAATCAAAAGGTTTTAAATCCAGCTGAAATATGTCTTTTTTTGTAATAAATGTTGTTTGAAAACACAAGTATTAAGAGTACAAACCAATAGTAAATAACACACACACACACACACAAAAAAAACTATAATAACATAACTAGCAATCTTGATTAGTTATGTTCAACTACTACTGATGTCATCAAAAATTACACATTTTTAATAAATAATAAAAACAAAACAAAATTTTGAATGAAATATTTTCTAAAAATGATAAAAATACAGTTTATATGCACTAATAGTAAAATTACATTAACATGCCACTAAAATGAAATTGTTTTTATTATATTTATCAGAATAAAGTAAAACAATTTACAGTCATCAACACATAGCTCAACTATCAATTGGTAGTTATATAAGTATATATATTGTTGCGTACTTGAGGGTTCGTGAGTTGTCTGAGAATGAACGGCCAAACGTACAAAAATTCAGTAATTTATTCACAGAAAGTTCCAGAGAAATACAGGTCTATAAACCAGGTATCAGCTTCAATTCAATCAACAACACAGCTTAAACAACAGCTGTCAATAGCAAATCCACAGTACAAACTGTATAGCAATAACACTTAAGGCAAGACTCTTTCAAAGAGGCTCAAGAGCAATGCAAGCACTAGCGAAGCTGGCTGAAAGCTGAACTGAACTGACTCTGACTGGCCTTGGCGAAGAAAACAGGCTTATATACTGTTCCATGGAATCCAGATTTTTCGAGAAAACTCTAGAAAGTGGTCAACCAATCAACTTACAGCTTCCATATTTGGTATATCTCTTATAAGGATTTTCTCGCCAAGGTCGCCAAAAAAATCGCCAAGGTGGGAGAAAGTCGCCAAATTTGGCGCCAAATCCATTACCTGCCTTATTGGGGCTTTTTAATGCGTTTTTAAGGGAAAATAAGGGTATTTCAACGCTAAAACGACTAGAAATGCACAAAATTAGCACTTTATCAACTTACTAAGCCTCTTTGAAAGAATTTACACAATTATTTACAATTTCGTAACACTGCCCCCCTCCCAAGGACTGCACGTCCCGGGCAGTGCAACCCTTGGTCAAGAGGCGAAACTAAACAAATTTACACAATCCAAAATACAAAAACTAAGTTGCATATAACGATAAAATAGAAATACAAATCAAGTGAGAAATATTTACAAAATTCACAAATATGTTCAAATATTTATATTCAAATATTTACAAAATTCACAAATATGTACAAATATTTATATACAAATATTTACATTACGCATGCGCAAATTTTACCAGTTTTTACATTTTAAATTTTAATATTACCGTTAATTGTGGTACTTGGCTAGCCTGTTATAGTGCACCACCTTCGGTTTTGATGAAGGTGTTTTAGTGATCCTCACCACTACATCATTCAGCCTTTTTAAGACTGTGCATGGTCCGTCCCAGTTGCACTGTAACTTGGGAGAGAGTCCTTTGCGTCGAACAGGATTCCACAACCAGACCTTGTCTCCTTCCTAGAACTCATGTTGTGTAGCCTTTAGATCGTACCTTGTCTTCATTTTCTCCGTTGCCATGTTAATCCGCTCCCGAGCAAAGTTGTGTACGTCCTCAAATCGTGCCTGGAGATCTTGGATGTACTCCTCGGGCGATGAAAGCACATCGGGTGGACAACCAAACAGGAGATCACATGGGAGACGAAGTTCACGTCCAAAAAAAATCTGGGCTGGAGTATAGCCGGTGGTTTCATGGACAGCACTTCGATAAGCCAGCAGGAACAATGGCAACTTCAAGTCCCAATCTTGCTGGTTCCTTGATACTAGAAGAGAGAGGTTATTCAGGATGGTACGATTGAACCTCTCGACCATGCCGTCCGACTGGGGATGTACGGGTGTTGTCCGGGTTTTGTCTATGCCGAGTAGTTGACACAGTCCTTTGAAAACATCAGAGGTAAAGTTCCTACCTTGGTCGGTACGAAGTTGTAGGGGCCTCCCGTACGTTGACACCCATTGCTGCACTAGGACTTCTGCGACTGTGCATGCCTCTTGATTGGGAATGGGATATGCCTCAGGCCACTTGGTGAAATAGTCCATCACGACGAGGATGTATTTATTTCCACTGGCGGTCCGTGGCAAAGGACCCAAGATGTCGATTGCAATCCGTTCAAATGGTGCTCCCACGTTATACCGTTGCAGTCTTCCTCGACTTCGTTTCTGCGGGCCTTTACGTGCCGCACAAGCATCACAGGATTTACACCATTTCTCCGCATCCTCCTTTGCCTTGCACCAGTAGAAGCGTTCCCGAACTTTCTGCAGAGTCTTCATTACCCCAAAATGGCCTCCGGTAGAGCTACTATGCAGTTGTTCTAAAACAGCTGGAATTTTTTATCTTGGTAATAAAATCTGCCATCTGAAGCTTTTCCCATCATCAGATTCCCAATTTCTGTATAATACGCCGTTTCTGATATGAAGAGAGTCCCAAAGTGCCCAATAACTTTTCGTAATGGGACTAAATATGGAAATGTCCTGCCAGGTAGGTCTGTTGCTGGTCGTCTCCTTCAGTTGTAATATAGGCTTCACGTCAAGATCTTCCATCTGGGCTTTTCTAAATTCTTCGTCACTCCATGGGTCGGGATTTTGTTCTGATGGTGTTGCGACTGTAACTTGGCGAACAACTGGCTTTATTCAGAGACATTCTTGGTTGCTTCTCTAGGTGTTCTTACTGGGCAGCTTCGTTTGATATGCCCGTCTTTTCCCCAGCCCCAGCATTTAGCTGTTGGAGTCTTCCCTTCTTTCTTCCTCTCCAGAATGCGTAGTCTTCTATTAATTTCTGCAATCATTTCCTGAATCTCTTTAAGATCATCTTGAGAGCCGTTCACTTTGTGTGCTGTGCTGTTCTGGCGATGTTTACAGGAGGCTTGTTGGGCAGTCTCGAGCTTTAGGGCATACACCAAGGCTGCCTCCACATCCTTCACGCCGGAGAGTCTGAGGGCTTTTTGAATATCTGGATCTCCGACAGCATAAATGAAATATTCTAGAACCAGATCATTGCGTGTTTCAGGGTGACAGTCTGAGAAAGCCAAATGTGAAAGCCTCTGGATGTTTGATGCCAGTTCTTGTAAGCTTTCCCCTCGTCTCTGACGACGGGACCTAGCTGGAGTCGACTATATTCTTTGGACCATTTCGCTACAAAACGTAGCTCCAGTGCTCTGGTTAAAGCTTCGAAGTCATATCGCTGTTCCTTCGAAAGGGTCTCCAGAATATCTGCGGCGTCGCCCCGCAACGAACCTACCAGATGAGCCGTCTTTGCAACAGAGTCCCAGCCGTTAGCTTCAGCTACGATGGAAAACTGCGTCTTATATACATGCCAGGAGGAACTTCCATCGTAGGTAGATAGCTTAATAGATTCCCGATTCTGGATTCTTCTCTCTTACTTTTCAGTTTCCTGGGGCATGGATTCTAACTTTTCTTCCACTTTTCTCTCCAGATCTTCTTCTATTCTCTTCAAGTTACCTTCTATCTCTGTAAACCTTCCTTTCACTTCCCGATCAAAATTTTCTTTAACTTTCTCCTCGAAACTCCGTTCTATTTTCGTAACACTCTCTTCAACCTTCATAACATTTTCTTCTATCTTCATAGCTTTCTCTTCAACCTTCATAACATTTTCCTCTACCTTCATAGCTTTCTCTTTAAAACTTTCTTCTGTTTTCAAAACTTTCTCTTCAAAATTTTCTTCTATCTTTATAACTTTCTCTTCTATTCCATCCATTCTATTTTCCATCACCATTAATTTACCCTCGATTGATTCTTTCACCGTTGACAGCTCTCTCTTCATCTCATCTTGATTAGATTTAATTTCTTCCTGAACTTCACCCATTGTGTCTTTTAATTTCCTTCATTTCTTCAGTCAAACTGGCTTCCAATTCTTTTTGTCCTTCCTTCATTTCTTTACTGAGGCTATATTTCATCTCTTTTTGCGATGCTTCCATCTTTTCCTGTCCTGTTTCGATTTTCTCTATCAACCCAGATCTTAACTCATTCATCTGAGTAGTGAGTCCTTCTAGAAATTTCTTCATTTCTTGTTCCATAGCTCTCGTTATCACCATTCACAGACAATCCCGCTTCTGACACCAGAAATGTTGCGTACTTGGGGGTTCGTGAGTTGTCTGAGAATGAACGGCCAAACGTACAAAAATTCAGTAATTTATTCACAGAAAGTTCCAGAGAAATACAGGTCTATAAACCAGGTATCAGCTTCAATTCAATCAACAACACAGCTTAAACAACAGCTGTCAATAGCAAATCCACAGTACAAACTGTATAGCAATAACACTTAAGGCAAGACTCTTTCAAAGAGGCTCAAGAGCAATGCAAGCACTAGCGAAGCTGGCTGAAAGCTGAACTAAACTGACTCTGACTGGCCTTGGCGAAGAAAACAGGCTTATATACTGTTCCATGGAATCCAGATTTTTCGAGAAAACTCTAGAAAGTGGTCAACCAATCAACTTACAATTTCCATATTTGGTATATCTCTTATAAGGATTTTCTCGCCAAGGTCGCCAAAAAATCGCCAAGGTGGGAGAAAGTCGCCAAATTTGGCGCCAAATCCATTACCTGCCTTATTGGGGCTTTATAACGCGTTTTTAAGGGAAAATAAGGGTATTTCAACGCTAAAACGACTAGAAATGCACAAAATTAGCACTTTATCAACTTACTAAGCCTCTTTGAAAGAATTTACACAATTATTTACAATTTCGTAACAATATATAAATATATATATAATAATAATAATATATAAAGGGGAAAGTTTTTTTTGTATGTGGAGGGAAATCTCTGAAATTACTGAACCGATCTAATTTTTGTTTTCACTAATCAAAATTACATTACCTATGAGTGCTGTAGGCTATAAGTAATTTTAATAAAATAATATTTTTAATTCAAAATTTCAATATTTTAATTAAAATCTCCATAAAAACTACCAAGAAAATGCAATGAAAGCTGTTTCATCTGTGAACGACGGGTCTCCGAGGTAAAAGTTCAGGCTACGAATACAGAAATTGTGAGTTCAATCCCTGTCAAGGAAATTTCTTTTTTTTTTTTTTTTTTTTTTTTTTAATAATTTATGTATAAATCTAAATTCTTTATTTCTCATTCATTCATTATGTCATTATGTTAATGATGTTTACATTTATGTTTACTTTATGACTTTTCGAATTCTAGAATATTCTGTTTTAGAAAATGTATCAATTGTACATAAACCGATGTAAAATTCAGTTGAAAAATAAAGTCTCGAGCAGAGCTCAGAGTTCTCTGTGTAATTTAGCTTTAATGGTTCTCCACAAACAATTATCAAAATCTAATCTACGTGACAATATTAAAAACCTAGATGATGCCGCAAGAAAACAAATTTTTACGCGTTCACTTAATCTCTCCCCCCCCCCCTCTCTCTCTCTCTCTCTTTTGACATGAAAATAAATATATTTACGCGTAAACAGCGTAATTCATATAAAGCTTTATGAAAAATTAAACGGGAACATTACAATTAACGTTATTTTATCTTTAGAAGTACTTCTTTCTCTGATGGTATGATTTATTTAAAAGAATAGTTGTGGGCATTCTAAATATTTTTAAACATCATTATAAATTATATTTGTTAAGTAGTATTTAATTTTGGAAAGAAGTTTTAATGTTTCAGATAATTAATTTTTTTAAATGTAATTTTTTTTACATTATCCTTAATATATTTTTAAATAAAATAATCGCTACAATGCATGATTTATTTTTATTTTTATTTATTTTATTTATATATTTATTTTATATATTTATTTTGCTTCGTTTTGTTTTCTCGCCGCTATTTTCCAATTAGGCGGTTGTGACGCAGTTTGGCAAAATTGGCGTTTAACACACATGACGTGCATGTCAGCTTATTTTTCGTTATTAATTAAAAAATAAATATGTATTCTTTTTATATCTACATCTTATTAATAAAAGCGAAATGGTGTGTGTTTTTTAGCTATCTCCACAAAAATCTACTGCACTTACAAACATGACACTTCGCACAAAGATAGTCTGTAACCTCTCCGTGTGCTTCTCGAAGTCGGAATTTCAAAGTTTTAATTAGGAAGCAAGTTTTTAATTAAAATGTATTAACACATTTAACTCTATTAAATTTCTCTACATTTTTCTTTGTGTTGTAATTTCAGCCTGTTGCCGATAACATAAAACGCTTAAAGCATTTTATTTGATTTATTTTTTCTAACAAAAATATAAACGTTTCTCTACATGTAAAAAATAATTTAAAAATTGAAATTTATACCTGTATCATTAAAAAATTCTGATAAAACAGACGTCATAACATTTTTTAAAGGAAATTAATTTATATTTGAAGTATTAATTTCATTTAATCCAATAGTCTCACTTTTTTTTTCTTTTGTTGATTTTATCGTTTGCAAAGTAATGTGGGTACAGATTTAGTGTAATGTTCCCTTGGCATCTTTTAATATTTTTCGTCATTTTGGCGATATATAAAAATAGCTATCGGAACTGCATGAGTAAATATCTTGATTAGAAACGTTCGAGCTATTGTTCATTTTTCAAAATTGCCGATTGAGTTCCTATAGTATAGCTTTCACCAATATGAACGCAAATTTTGTTATTTTAATAGCTTATTAATGAAACCGAAATAGTGCCTGTACAAGACGGAAAATAAATTAATCAAATCTGATAGGAAAAAGAATATGAGGAAATTTTTGATTTCTGGGAAAACAATCAGATTATAGAAGAGGTATTGGACCAGAAAAAGGGACAAAAAGTATATTATTTAGCACACAGACCTGTGGTTAAAGAATCTAGTGAAACCACTAAAATTCGTCCAGTATTTAATGCCTCAGCACACACTGGAAACAGTCCCTCCCTTAATGATTGTTTAACAAAAGGACCTAATCTTGTAGAAATTATACCTAGCATTTTAAATAAATTTCGTAAATACAAGATAGGAATTTCGTCCGATATAGAGAAAGCCTTCTTGCAAATTAAAATAACAGAGAAAGATCGCAACTTTTTGAGATTTTTTGGTTTAATAGCAAAAATAAATTAAAAATTTATAGGCATTGTTGTGTGGTTTTCGGCCTAACTTCAAGCCGTTTTTTTGCTTAAGGCAACATTAAATCACCTTTTAGATAATGTTCCCGAACAGTGGCGAGAGACAGCTAGGCTCTTAAGAGATTCCTTCTATTTAGATAATTCCCTCATCAGCCTGAATTCAATTCAAGAAACAGAAAAATTCATATCAGAATCTCAAGGAATTTTGGCTTCGGCACATTTCAACTTGAGATGTTGGCGATCGAATTGGCCCCAGGCTGTGATCGACAAAACTAAAGATGAGCGGAGGTTTGCTCCCGTGTTAGGATTACTCTGGGATTTGGAAAATGACAATTTAGTTTGTAAAATTGAAGATCCCCTAAAGGTAAGTGAAACCCTTACAAAAAGAAAACTGTTATCAGTTACCTGAAAAATCTTTGATCCTGTGGGATTCACAGCACCTGTCAGTTTAGTTCCTAGACTAATCCTTCAAGAAACGTGGATTCAGAAGGTGAAGTGGGAAGAAGAGCTTTCTGAAACTTTAAAACAACAGTCTTCTAATTGGCTGAAAGGAATAAATTTGTTATCCCAAATTAAAATACCTCGTTGGCTTAACATTTGTCCAAAGAAAGAAAAGAAAACATCGTTACCTGATATTTCTGATGCAAGCAAGCGAGCATATGCCACGCGTATTCATAAGAGTAGAGACCTTAGAAGGCATCAAGATCCAGTTAATCAATGCTAAAAGTCCAGTTGCACCTATTAAGGAATTGACCATACCCCGCCTTAACTGTTATCTTGTCTTATTGGCGCTAGGTTGGCCAAAAATGTACAAAACGATTTAAATTTACATGTAAATAACATATTTTGGTCAGATTCAACTACAGCTTTATGTTGGATAAGAAGAACACAAGAATGGGGTACCTTTGTACAGTCGGGGAAAAAAAAACGCAACACCCGCTGTAATTTCGTTATTTATTGAAGCAGAAACATCTAATAGACATAATTCAACAGGAAATTAAATGCACTTTCTGAAAATGTCATTGAAGTTTGAATTAGGGGTCATCTACATATTGAAATAAACGCAAAATTTTCAATAGCAACACCCAATTTTGACTTCATATTTGAATTTCTGAGAGTCTTGCAGTGCGGAAAAGTATACTGTTTGTATACTTTATCTTTAGTATTTATAGAGTTATAATCAAAAAAGTGTTAGGGGGTTATATCAAAATGTAGGAAAATAAAATTAAGATCGTATAAGAAATAGACAAAATTTTAATCTTTCACACCGGAAATCTTTCAGGAAAAAAGGAATTACATAAATTAATAAAAACATTTACAACTTCCAATTTCTTAATTAACCAAAATTCAGTTTTTTTAGATTTGTATATACTTCAGTACTTTTTTAGATAATTTTAGGTCTATTTAAATACATTACACTTGCGACTGGTCCAGACAGTACTCTTTGAAAAAAGTGCAATATTTTTCAAGTAAAAGTGTCTATTATGGCTGTACTGATCACCAATAAAGCTTAAATTTTCTTTTGTAGGTGTAACATAATATACGAAATGAAATAATATAGATATATATATACAACAACGCATAAACTAAATCTTTTCGGATAAATTACTGTAAGGGTTCATGAAGTAAATATTGAACGATTTTAATCGCACTTACCAGTTTTAGGTCAGTTGAACTCTTTGGAACTGTATGATTAATTTTATAATTTCTATGAAAAATAATTTCTTAATTAATCCTTTCGCGACTGCTGACATAGATTCACGCCATTTGAAAATATGTAACTCTGTCAGTGGGCGTTTCTTTCGTAATTTGTGTGTTACTTATTTCTTAAGTGTGTACCCATTGTTCATATTTTTTCAATAAAATATACTATGGATAGAAATATATTGATTAGAAAGAATATAATTATAATTTATATCCATTTGTAATATAATTGTGAATACAGAAAATTTGTTCTGAAATATTAAGCCTATATTTCTATTTAAAACAGTAAACCCCACCTATTTAGTTAATTTTTTTCTTCTAGTGTTCGTTTAAAAGATTCGAAATTTATCATCAGTAATCGATAAAGTAAATATTACTTGTGCATATGTTTGTAAACATAAAAAAAAGGGGTTTAACACGAATACTCGATGCCACGTTTACTTTTCTTTACTTTTCTGTATTGTTTTGTTTTGAAGCACGATGAAGGCGTGGCTTGTCTTCTTTAGAAAACAGGAATTCTGGATGACTAATGACTAAAAATCATCATTTTTCTTTCATTTTTTTTTGCGTTTGACGTTGTTGTTATATAATTTGACGAGTAAGTAAAAAATAAAAATATTTTGTTAATTTTCTTTGTTATTTTTTAAGATTTGATTCGTTATCACATGCAAAACTTTATAAGAGACGGCCCCCTAAACCACTCGAAAAGAAAGATTTATTTATATCTCGAAAACTAATAACTGGAATGAGCTGCAAATTTGCACACCCATATTTTTCAGCATTAGGATTCATTTTATGTAAAAATTAATATAGGTCATAATTCATAATTTTTATAAATATGAATTTATTAATATTTTTCAGAATTAAAAATATTTTTCAGAATCAAAAGTAATGATGGATTATGTTTGGGTTTCTTCACTGTATCTTGTAAAAAAAAAATTATATCGATCAAGTTATTTTTTGTGAAGATATTAATAAAAGTTTGAAATATCAATTTAACATTAGCACCTTCAAACTTTGAACGCTTATAACTCTGTGAAAAAATAAGTAAAATATACAACCAATATACTTTTTCGTGTTGTCGTGATCCCAGAAATTCAAATATAAAACAAAAATGGGGCATTACCATTGAAAAAATCAAAGTTGGTGCGCGTTTTAATATGTAGACGACCCTCAATTCAAAATTTCACTTCATTTTCTGAAACTACTCGCAATTCCCCGTTGAATGATACCTATTACATTTTTCTACATCGATTAGCAACGAACTTACGTTGAGTGTTGCGTTTTTTTTCCCCCGACTGTACATAACAGAGTACTATTAGAAATCAGACTGTACATAACAGAGTATTAGAGACATGAACCCGGAGATTTGAATTCCGCGGACCTATGTTCTTTTGAACAACTACAGAAATCGAGATGGTGGGAGGATCCTAGTTGGCTTTATTTACCTGAAAATGAATGGCCTCAAATAGAAGAATACCCAAACGAAGAACTCATAAACAGCGACAAAAGGAAGACAATCTTAAATCTTTTAGATAAAAGAGAAGATAATTTCAATCGATTTTATCAGTATTTTCCTCTTATAAGAAAACTGTAAGAACCATTGTCTGGATATATAGATTTTATCATAATTCGAAGACTACTGAGAAAATGTCCGAATTGGATATTTCAGTTGAAGAATTTTCAAAAGCGAAAAATGTACTTCTACTATTAGTACAACAAGAATCTTTTTCAGGGAGAACAGATCCAAAATTAAGAAATTTAAGGCCTGTCGAAGATATAGCTGGTCTCTTAAGAGTAAGAACCAATATAATTCAAAGAAACGGCAGTGAAAACTTCAGATATCCTGTAATCTTACCTTACAAGCATCCCGTCGTCCAAAGATTGGTATTCGAGAAGCATTTAGAAAATCAGCACGCTGGAGTCAGCACTCTAATGACACTACTAAGAGAAAATATTTGGATAATGAAGTCTAGAAAATGCATTAGAAACTCAATAAGAAAATGCGGGATTTGCAGAAAACTCCAGTCTTCCAACATAGATGTTGGACCTGGAGTACCTCCCGAGGACAGAGTACGAGAAGCAGCCATCTTTGAAGTGATAGGCGTGGATCTAGCCGGTCCTCTTCATCTTTCTGATGGATCAAAAGCGTGGATAGCTTTATTTACTTGTGCTGTCTACCGAGCCATACATCTTGAAGCCATTACGTCTCTTTCTACAGAAAGTCAGTCTCTGAGAAGGTTCTGTCTACCAGTCTCAGAGAAGGTTTATAGCAAGGAGAGGCAGACCCTACATCATCTATTCAGACAACGGGAAGAACTTCCTTGGAACCAGCAATGCTCTCTCAAGTGTAGATTGGGAAACCATTTGCAAGGTAGCTTCCACCCAGAAGATCAGATGAAAATTGAACTCTCCTGCAGCACCGTGGTGGGGAGGTTGGTGGGAGAGGCTTGTTAGAATGGTTAACCCGTTAGTAGTTGCATATCGGTCTTTTTGCCGCCCATCGCTTATAAATTCCTCCTGCAGATCATCCCTTAAAAATAAAGTGAGGAAACTCTGTGTACCTGACCTTGGTTGGATGTCCTCAAACATAGTATGTTTTCACGTCATTACTGCTATCTTTTGAGCAGTTAAAATCATTTTACTTCTCAAATCGGACTATTTGACCGCGACGCGACTACTAACGTTGGTTCATTTTTCTCCCCATTTCCGGTTTTTCAGACAGATTAGAGTTTTGCAGGAAAAACTTCGCGTGAATTAAAGGCGCTTCATCTTTCTCTACTGGCTTTCTTTCGGCTTTCCCCAAACACTAAACAGCGGCGGCAAAAAGACCGACACGCGACTACTAGCTTTATAAAAAATGACTCGACTACTCTTGGGTTAAAGGAATCCTGAAAAGAAACTTAGGTCGTGCATCTTTGAATTACGAAGAAATTTACACCATACTGTGCGACTGTGAACAAGTGATTAATTCACGGCCTATGTTTCCGAAGATAACAGAGATCCCTTACCTTTAACCCCAATGATGTTCCTAAGAGAACTACCAACATCAGGAGTACCTGACCTAGATGCATTAGATTCTAAAGATCTTAACCGCAGAGCCAGATATAGGCAAATAATTAGAGAAAATTTAAGAAACAGATTCAGAGCTGAATATTTAGGACAATTACAACAACATGCATCTAAGACTAAGATTCAAACAATTGAAAGTCGGCGATGTTGTCCTACTAGAAGATTTCAATAAAAAACGTGTTCACTGGTATTTGGCAAAAGTGATCGGAATTTACCCAGGCAAGGATAATGTGATACGCCTGGCTAAGGTGAAAACCGAAAATGCACTTTTTCTGCGTCCATTATAAAGATTGTTTCCTTTAGAAATTGACAGTACCGAACTTAAGAATTACCCCACTTTACATAAATCACTCCTAGAAAATTTAAGTCCTTCGACTTCCGAAAACAAGAAACCGATACTCAACCCCGGAGAAAAGGAACCTGTGAACGACCCTCCAGAACCTACCAGTTCCAGAACCCGTAACAAGAAGTCCACAACAGATGACTGTACTTCCAGTTCCCCGGTGGTCTCCCGAACTGGCCGTGAGGTGAAACCCCCTCAACGACTTGAACTTGGATTGTTGAGTTCCTCTGATTAGTCGCAACTCAAGGTGGGAGGATGTCCCCTTTCATTCTTCTGTTCTCAGAACAAAATGACTGTCAAGACATAGTCACGCGTGCTTCTTTTTCTGATTGCGCCACTCTTTCGTTTTGAAATGAGACGTATTCGAGAGATGTATTAGGACTGAGGGCCTATTAGTCTCAGACAGCGATTTTTGCGTTGTCGTTTTCGATAGTTGGACATTTGTCGAAATCATTTTTCGATAGTTGGACATTTATCGAAATCTAAAATTTATCGAAAATATAATTGAATAATTTGAAGTATATTTGAAGAATAATAAATCCTTGTCGAATCCTGTTCTTAGTCAGTGTAAGAACATAATTCGATAAGGATTTATTTAACAAAACCGTATGAAGTGTACTTTTTTACATAGGAATTTTTGCTAGTGTTCGGACACTTTTGTTACCGACTGTATATATTAAACGTATGGTTCCTGGATAAGGAAAGTAAGTATAGTAAGGAAACTGTATGTAAATAATAATTGATAGGATTATATAGTTTAAATAAAAATTCTCTGTTTTTTTACAATGAAAAAAGCTTAAAAACTTACATTTACAGTCTGTACTTAAGACTGTAGCTAGACTTAAGGTTTAAAAATTATTTTAAACGCAACACTCTTTAGTAAATAACTTTATTTGTGCATTTCATATGTTTTACATTTTGTTTCTTCAGAAAAATAAAACGCAGCACGATCTTTAATAAATTTCGACAGAAGAATCAAGTAGTAATTTAAGTTTAGAAAATGCAATTATTGATTTAATTTTATTTCTTTTGATTTTGCTGGAAAAACATCACAGACATTCCGTATCTTTAGAGTTTTCAATGTTATTTTATTATAATAATGCGTATCTTAATATCGCTACTATTTATCAAGAATTGATAATAAATTTAATAATCTCAAGCGTCTCAGTGTACACAGACTATCATTATCATTACGTATATAACTAAATTAACTGTATACTCCGAAGATTCTCTAAAGAGGCAGAATTAAATTATTAGCACTCTTCATTAGATGAAAGATGCATGTGAAAACTATGGATAAATTAGAATATTCTGGGAAATAATACACAGTAAATTATTGTCCCTTGCCTTACAACGCTTTACTTTGAAGCTAAACACTGCTGGGAGAATTTAGATGGTAAATAATCATTAAATACTTAGAGGAGTACTTGAAAATAAAGGTTGCTTTTCATTAAAGGTATCAAACTTAAACATGTAGCAAATAAAATTAGTTTACTAAATGTAAACTTTAAATTTTGGAATAAAATGTAAATTCTATTCCTAATTAACAGTTATAGAGAAGTAGTAATACTGAAGTTATCTTTATCTAATTGATTACTGTAATTTTAAAACGTATAATCAGAAAGAATGAGTTAAAAATAATTAGACATATAATTTGATTGTAATTATTAAAATATATTAAAAAACACTTTAAACACATATTAAAATTTATTAATATCGTTTACAAAGCTTTTCGCCACAACGTTATGGCATCATCAGGTAATTTACACAAAAAGAGATGAGACAGCATCTTATATATAACTGGAATTTTGATACGTATACAGTATAAGGATAACTTGAATAAAATATCATGAATCCATTTGTTACTTCAGCACGTATTGATTGGTTGAGAACAAATAAGGAAGCAGCAGAACTACATTCTGTAGGTTTCAGTAGGAGCGACTTTGTTAGGAACGTTTTCTTATATTGAAAATAAAAATTACCTAGTTACATGAATTCAGGAAAATAAGGTTGAGTTCTAGTATGGTCACACCAGGGTAACATGTCACAAATACTTGTAGAAGAAACTTAATTTAAAAAAAAAAGACAGACGATTTCAAATAACAACATGCAGCACACCACTTGAAAAATTGAAGTTAACTGAAAAAATATAAATATCATTAAATTTATTTACATAATATATGCCAAAGTTTATGGAGCATTTCTGTATCTGTGAAATTAATAGCTTTATTGCATTTAAGTACATTAATGGCTTCAGTCAGGAGACGATCTTAATAATTGCGCGGAGCAGCTATTAATTCGGTTTTGGACCATAAAGGAGTAGCACTAGAATTGTTGTAAATAAATTCGACAAGAACAAAACACTTTCTTCTTTTACATTGTGGATGTGTTCGTTTATTCTAGTTTTGAGGTTACGCCTTGTTTGTCCAAAGTTGAGAAATATAGTTCATCGTTAAATTTAATTGGAATTTTATAGACACCACCTGTAGGTCTGTTAAGGTCGCGATCATTAACACAAAGTTGTTTAATAGTAATAGGAGAGGCGAAAGAAATAAGGATATTAAATTTGCGAAGTATAAAGTGTTTAAAATTTTTATATTCATTACAGAATGGAAAACTGTTAGAATATTTAATTTTAGTAATTAGGATGTTAGTGTTAGTATTATAATATATTTTATTTCTAATTTTACTGATGAATTTTAAGATATTAGTTTTATTATAACCTGCATTAATACCTAATTGGATAATTTTATTTAATTCTTTATTTTAGTTAAACTGAAAAGAAGTATAATTAATAACACGGAAAATATAACAGTGAAAAAAAGCAAGTTTAAATTCCCATTCCCCATCCTTGCTTCTTCCGCTCAACATATTGAATTTAAACTTTCTTTTTTTCACTCTTATATTTTCCGTACTATTAATTATACTTATTTTCAGTTTAACTAAAATAAAGAATTAAATAAAATTATCCAATTAGATAGTAATGCAGGTTATAATAAAACTAATACCTTAAAAATCATCAGTAAAGATAGAAATAAAATATTATAATACTAACACTAACACCCAAATTACTAAAATTAAATATTCTAACAGTTTACCATTTTGTAAGGAATTTAAAAATTTTAAACACTTTATACTTCGTATCCTTATTCCTTTCACCTCCCCTATTACTATTAAACAACATTGTGTTAATGATCGCGACCTTAACACGTGGTGTCTATAAAATTCCAATTAAATTTAATGATGAACTATATCACTACGTTGAGCAAACAAGGCGTAACCTCGTGACCAAACTAGAATTCAACCTTATTTTCTTGAAATCATGTAACTACGTACTTTTTATGTTCAATATAAGACATCGTTCCTGACAAAGTTGTTCCTACTGAAGCCTACAGAATGTAGTCCAGCTGCTCCCTTATTTGTTCTCAAACAACCATTACGTGCTCAAGTTACAAATGGATTTATCCTATTTTATTCAAGTTATCCTTATACTGTAACCGCATCAAAATTCCAGTTATATATAAGATGCTGTCTCATATGTTTATGTGTAAATTACCTGATGATGCCATAACGTTGTGGCGAAAAGCTTTGTAAACTATTTTAATAAATTTTAATACGTGTTTAAAGCGTTTTTTACTATATCTTAAATAGAGTGTTAACACGTGTGCTTAGTACAAATTCTAAAGTGTTAGAAGATTTAGATTTTAATTATAACACTAGTCGACATTTTTTTTTTTTTTTTTTTTGGGGGGGGGGGGGGGGGGGTAAAAGAAATGAAATTAACTATTTTCAACTAATTTTGTAGTGCAGAATTAAAAAATAATAGTGAGAAATCTGTAACACGTACAGTTACTTTGCTATGATTACTAATTAATCTGTACTGGAAGCAATGTACAAAAATCTGTAGAAGACATGGATTATTACTATCAATATTATTAATTTAGCATAGAATACTGTTAATAGGGAGATTACAGATTGTAGACTAAGTAGAACATAAAAACATGGAAAATACACTAAATGATTGAATTGTTATTATTTGTTTTTTTAAAACCAGAATACAAAAAATAAGCTTTTTTACGTCTTGTGTTAAATGTCTATCTTGTGATTTTAGTATGAATAGTTCACAAATACAGTAAAACTTATCGGGTACGGTTTTACAAGTTCTACACTGGAAACTTGCCATTGAACGTGAAACTTTAACTATAAAACAGCACAATGATACTTAACAAAGAATATCTGTTAACTAGAATGCTAAAAATAAAAAAAAAGATAAAGTACGAATACAGGGTTGCCAAACAGGGGTTGCTAGCAGAAAGGATGGCCAGGAGGCAAGGTTTGATAGCACGAAAGATTACCATGTGGGATACAGTCGGCAGCAAAGGTATCTAAGCACTAGCAATAATCCCTGTCTAAAAAAATGTACACTTAATACTGCTTTGTTAAATAAATCTTTGTCGAGTCATGTTCTTAGTCAGTCTAAGAACATGATTTGACAAGGATTTATTTAACAAAATAGTATTAAATGTACTTTTTTGATATCGGAATTATTGGCCAGTGCTCGGATACTTTTGCTGTCGACTGTATAGTAAAAATCCTAAAAGAAAATAATGAAATTTGGCATTTTCTGATACTTTAACAAAAAATTGGAACAAACATGGTTGCCGGGACTCTGAGTTGCCAGGACTCTGGGTTACCAGCAGGAAGGGTTACCACCTGTGATACTGTGAAAATGATAAAAAATCGTGAAAATTACCATTTTCTGATACTCTAACAGAAAAATGTGACGTGGTGGGACTTTTTTGCTTGCAGTTATTTAAATAAAAATTGGAATTAATAATAAAAATAATAATTTGACAGTTGTTACCGAACCACTGTAGACTAGTGTAATTAATTTGATTGTGTTCAACAAATCTGATGCGTCAAAATATAAAAATATAATGATAAACGCTTCAATAAATATAACCGATTAAATTTTTAAATTTTGTTTATATATATATATATATTTTTTTAATATTCAGAAATATTCAAAAGTTTTGAAACATAATTTTGTGTTTCAGTATTACACAACTTTTCGTTCAGCTCATTTCTTTAAACGGATAGATATTAGCGGTGACAAAGTTTTAGTTTGCATAAAAGGCTAGTGTGCTCTCAGCTTCTGTTTGATGTCACAGTGGCTATAGATAACTGTTATTTTAATAACTGTCTGTAGAAACAGCATTCAGCCGCAATCATTCACTACGTCGAACTGCAGATCAGGAGCCACAATGTCCGATTTGCATCACGCATTATTCAACAGATCATTTTTATTTATTCCTTATTATATGATATATATATATTGATTCGATTTATTTCATACACAAACAGAAACGTTTCTCTGTATCTCTCTTTCTATAACTATCTGTATGTATATGTATATATATGTATTCCTAAAAACTGATAGACTTGTATTAATCCCCTGTAACTCATAAATGTTTGTACCAAATTTCATGAAAAATGATTACATGACATATCGGAATTATTTTGTGTAAACCTGTAAATTAATTGGGTGTAACCATGTTAAAATACACTTTTGAGAAATACCGACTATAGACGGTAATAGTACGAAATTCATTTATGTATACCGGAAAAGGAGCCACAGTAATCATATACACTAAAAATGAATACACCTATGTATTTAATTATAAATCATTAATATTTAAACCTAATTGGACATCATTTGGATGATTAAATAATGTCATCCAAATTATTTTGTGTGGTCCCGTAAATAAGTCATTTAGTCTAAACATATCCCTATTTTTAGAGTAAACATGCTTTTATACATCTTTATAATGTATGTAAATTAAATTATGTTGAATGCAGCATAAACGCGTTAAAATGCGCTTAAATAAAAATTTGTCTATAGACAATAATGTCATGAAATTATTTTGTGTTTCTCTGTAAACGAACCATAAACATTGTATACATCAGTAGAAACTCTTCAACTTATTTTACGTTCTTCATGAATAATTGTTCGAAATTTGACATAATTCGGTTGATTACGTGATATTCTCGGAACGCTTTTGTAAAGTCCTGTATATTAATTAGGAAGCCTAAGAGAACATATTTTCTGAAGAAAACATCAGTTTAAGTATCTCAGTAATGTACGCTAATTTCATTTTGTTGAATGCAGAGTAACGATGTTAAAATTCGTTTAAATGAAATTTATCACATAAGCCGTAATAATAAGAATCACTTTCGCATGTCCCTGTACACAGTCCATAAACAGTGTAGACGTAAAATTTATACAGCTATTTCCATACAGAGTCTGAACATGTGTACCAATTTGCAAGTTAGTCGGTTGATTTTTGCGGCTGTTATTGTGGTACATACAAATTCTGTCCATACATACCACAAACTATAGATTCCTTGGGGCTCATGAACATGTGTATCAAATTACAAGTCAATAGCGTAATTTTTGCGGCCGCTATCGTGATAACCACAAACTCTGTCCATAGGCCGTAATGATAAGAAAAACTTTGTTGTGACCCTGTACACGAACTAACAATGGAATACACACCAGAATCTATACAGCTAATTCCATGTCGCTCATGAACATGTGTACCAAATTTCAAGTCAATAGCGCTATTTTTGCTGCTGCTATCACGCGATAGACAAGCAGACAGACAGACAGACAAACAGACACACAGACGGAACCCAAAATCTTTTTGTGTCTCCACAGGGAGGCTTCCACTGACGTTTTGGCAAATATTAAGACTCTGGATACCTTGCTCAATCTTGCTGACTTTAAATGTTTATGCTATACATATTTACCATGGAACAGTACAGTAATTAAGGAGTTTTCTCGTAGCATGAGCCAGAGATCTTAACAGGAAGTACTTATCTGCTAGAAAAAGATATTTAGAAAAATGTACTTTTGCTTCGATGGATGCACATTTTTAGGACAGAGTGAAATATATTACAGGCATGATTCTCTAAACCACGTAATACCTAAGATTAAATTTCATGTAATATTGGAATTTTAAATTTTTATTCGATTTTTATCAGCGCTACGAAAAGATGTCAAATTCGGAAAGAAAAAAATTGTCTCGTAAGTAAAATGTGAAATATGGAAGCGAAAATTACAAAAATGCAGCTAGAGTTACTCCAGAATTATACAATAGAGAGAAAACTGAATTTGCCTGAGAATTCATAGATTGGAAGGGGGAAAATTGCTAAATTGGAAAGGGAAAATGCATATAAAATTGAACGTTATGTGATAATTGATTCAGTTTTAAAAATTTACCTTGTAGAAACGAAATTCATATTCACGTTTTAACTTTTAAACTGCACTTTTATCAAATAAAGCAGTTAATAGAAAAACGAAAAAGAGCAGTTAAAAAAAAAAAAAAGATGCATTTTATGAAACATTCAGAATAATGGAAACAGTATTTTTGATTCAGACCATATATGGGAAAAAGTTTGAAAATATTGTTAATTGGGAATATATTGATTAATTTATAATTTAACGTAAAAAGGATCTATCAACATAATTTTACATTATAGGAAACATCTTGTGCTCTAAGTGAGATAAAAACAGCATGTGAAAATACATTTTATTCAGTAGTTTAAATCTGGCAGAATAAAAACCCAACCCATCTATGAAATATTCTAAAAAAAAAAAAAAAAAAAAAAGCTTAATGGAGGAAGTTTATATTCCCTCAAATTTCCATGTATATAATATTTTTAATGAGAGATGATGTTAGCAGAAAGCCACATCTTAAAATATTTCTCTCTGTTACTGAATATTATGTAACATGTTTCATAAAAATGCATTAGGCAGAACATTTTAACGATTCTAGGTAAAAGGAAAGGTATTATTAAAATTTTTCATTACCGGCTAGGCAAAATTCGAAGCTTTTTCTTGTTCACTAATAAAGCAGATCAACTGAATAATTATTAAAGATGTGAAATATTTTTTCCACAAATTTGCTTTATTATTTTGCCGTCATTAAAGCTTTAAACGTGTTTACGTCTATCATATTATGAATAATTTGTTCAACAATAAAAAACATAAAAATTAACGAGGTAAAATGTTTCACAATTTTGTAAATGTATAAATTAGTACAAACAAGATAACAAGAAAAAAGTATGGATGTACCGGGTTATCCAAAAGTCAAATAAATAAATAAATAAATAAATAAATAATTCAAAAAGTATTGACCGTAATACTATGGGGTTTTCACAGAAATACACAGAAAGGCGTGATATTTTTTTGGTAACAAAAGATTTATGAGCAAATCAGTTTAATTCATAAGATGGCGCTTTAATTGTAAAATCACTTTTTTACTGTGGTACAGCACATGGATTTTAAATGTTCAATGTGGCGACCGTTATTCATTAGAGTGACCGTCAGATGTTGCGCATTGGAAATTCTTGTAAAAGAAGCTTCCACATTTACCCTACACTGTTAAAAAAAATGCAACTTTGCTGCTAGAAATTTTTTGTAATTACAGAAAAATACGTTTTGTCAACGTCATTTTTCCGTAATTTGCGAGTTTTTTCTCAAATTACAGAAAATTTCTGACAGCAAAGTTGCATTTTTTTTAAAAAAAAAAACAATGTAGTTACCCTACGGAGAGATTGACAAATCCATTACAAAAATTGTTTTGAATTTTGCTTAAAATATTTAAAAAGACTATGTTTATTAACTTAACATTTGAGAAAATTAGCCATAATTAATTCAACAGTACACTGTAAAAAATATGTCCTATTTTCTGCCAGAAATTCTCTGTAATTTGAGAAAATACGCGTAATTTACGAAAAAATTGCGTTGTCAGAACGTATTTTCTCAAATTACAGAGAATTTCTGGCAGCAAATAGGACATACTTCTTACAGTGTACCTACTAACTTTATAATTTTTAATTCAGGCTTGTAAAAAGTAATCATCTTTGATGAGAGCAGTGATTTTAAAATGATTTTAAAGCCTTTTTAAAGTGTATTTAGAATTAGTAAAAAGGGAATGATAAAAATACTTAAATAAAAATATAATAACTTGATTTACTTTTACTCTTTTTTTTTAAACCAAATTCTGTCATGAAAGAAATATTTAACTTGCTTGTTTTCCAAATTACTAAAACAGAAAAAAAAAAAGTATATGTGTAAATTATTTATCAGTACATACACAATAATTTTATAGCAATTTCCTTTTCAGTATACAAACTGCTCCTTTGTCCTTTTATTTGTAGTTCAGGGTCAAAAAACAAGAGTATTATAGATCTGAAGTTTTTCCTTATCTGTGTGTGAGTATTATGCGTACTTCTATTTGTGGTATAACAACTGGAGTCTATAACTAACAACTAACTAACAACATAGTCTTGCTATGTTTGATGGAAAAGTGTTTGATAGCTTTATTATTTAATTTCTACTATATTCGATAGAGAATGTATTGATTTCGTAAAAAATTTGGACTTCCTGTTTTCGATGGATTTACAGATTTTGGGAAATCCAGAACATGATTTGACTTTTTTAAGAAAATGCCTATCTGTCTAGCTCTGAATGTAACAAAAATTTTGTCACAGCTCTAGCACAAGAACAAATGTATAGAGTTTCATATAAATTTATATGTAATTAACATAAATTATTGCTTATCAATTTTTGATGAAAATCGCTCAACAGTTGGGGTTGCCATAACGTTTTGTATTGCCCTATCATAGATAAATATAAATAAATAAAGATAAATAAATAAATAAATGATTTCTTTTTGCAAAATATAGTGTATAATATGGGTTCCGGGACCCAATCTATGGTAGTTTGTCACATAGATTATTTCCATACAGGATCAACTGTAAAATTTCGTTATTCTAATGGTCTCCCTTTCTGTAAAGAATTCTATAGCTTTAAACATTATATAAAACGTAAATTTATTTATCCCATTTAGTTCTCCTCTCTAACTATTAAAAAATTAACAATTCATGACCGCGACATAAATGGACCCACTGGATTCATCTATCAAATTCTCATTGAAAACAACAAAGAACTTTTCTATTTATTGGACAAACTAAGAGGACTTTAAACAAAGGAATACAAGAACATATACGTAATATCAAAGAAGGAAATAGTTCTTCTCTGGTCGACTTCATTTATGCCAACCCAAACCCTAACCCTATATGGGACAAAGTCAAAATTATCACAGCACCACCTACTATCCAAGAACTTTACATTTCCGAAGCTATTAATATAATTAAATGTAAAAATACAATAAATTCTAAAGATGCTGCAATTTTGCCAATTACTTGGCACAAAATCATAAAATAGCTAATAGTTTATTTCTGCTATTTCATTATTGTTTTTCTCCTACAATAGCTTCGTGTGATTTTTCAATAGTTCTAGCTTCTCTTATTTTTCTTAGCTCACTGATCCACCTTCACCAGACTTAATTGACTTGCTATTCACGTTATTAAAAGACTTAACTGTTGACTGTGAACGGAAAAATACTTAAAAACTGCTTATTGGAAAATAATAATAAAAATCCCTGATGATGCTTTACTATTTAAAAGCCAAAAGCTTCGGATAAAACTTTTAACATATTTTAAATAAAATTAATTTTACGTGTTTTTAATATAATTAATAAATAAATAATTTTAATGAGTGTTTGAGTATTTGAACCTTCTATGTTCTATGAGATGATATGCATCCTGCGTATTTTTTTTTTTTTTTTTTTTCGAAATATTAGAATTCTTTAATCCCTAAGCACATAGTTTGGATAATTTTTTGTTTATGATAGTAGTAATGAGCTACGGTCATTAACGGATAAATTAATAAACATCTAAAAAATTATGTTTTTCTTAATACTGTAAACAGTCAAATACTTTCTGAAAACAACAATCATTATTTCTAATGTATATATATATATATATAATTTTGATGAGGAAAAAATAATTGATATTCTACATTTTTTAATAATAAAACTAGCGGGCTTCGATCGCTAGCGTGTCAGTATTTTTAAAAGAATCATTATAATTAATGAATCACTAACAGTAAATTTTATTCTAAAGAAAAGAAAAAAAAAAAAAAACATTTTTGATCGGGTAAAAAGTCGCACCGGGTCCCCACTGCCTTCGGGAGCAAAGTCCCGTGCGCGCTGGGCGCGCACAAATTAAGGGATACACGCTCTGCGCGCGCGTAATCCTTCTCTAACCCTTCGTGCCCCCCCCCCCAAAAAAAAAATCATTTATGATTGGGTAAAAACTCACACCGGGTCCCCACTGCCTTCGACAGCGCAGAAACATGCGCGCGCACGTGTGAAGGTGTACGTGCGATGCGCGCACATATTCCTTCTCAAATATATTTTCATTCTTAAGAAAAGAAAAAAAAACATTTCTCATCGGGTAAAAAGTCGGACCGGGTCCCCACTGCCTTCGGCAGCGCAGAGCCGTGCGCGCGCACAGGAATAAGTCACTATAATTAATGAATCACTAACAGTAACTTTTATTCTTATGAAAAGAAATAAAAAAAAATAATTTCTGATCGGGTAAAAAGTCGTAACGGGTCCCCACTGCCTTCGGCAGCGCAATTCCGTGCGCACAAGTTAAGGGATACACGCGCTGCGAGTGCCGTACGCGCGCTGCGCGCGCCTATTTCTTCCCCACCCTACCAGTCCCTCCTAATTAACCTACATATACCAATTTTGAACTGTCTAACTCAATTAGCTGAGATGCAAAAGAAAACCTAGTCTGGACACCTCAAAACTTCTAAATCAGGTGAAATCTTTCGAGAATATAAAGAAACTTTAAAATATTTTTTGAATGATGCATTAAAATTAATTTAATCATAATTAGAATTTGAAATATTGAAATTTTAAAATATTACAGCGCCATCTGGCGGTATAAATTTCTGTAATCTACTGTTCCATTCCAAATCAATAATGCTTTCAAATGATGTATTACTTATGAAATTATTTTAATTAGTAGCTGAGATACAAAAGGAAACCTAATCAGGACACCTCAAAACGTGTAAATCGGGTGAAATCTCGAATTTCCCATTCGATAATATAAAAGTAATTTAAAATATCTTTCGAATGATGCATTAAAAATAATTTAATCAAAAATACAATTTGAAATACGCGTATTAGAATAAAATTTTATTTGCAATTAAAATGTAAATTTTTTCCAAAATCGATGAAATTTGAACTGCAACTATCCCTTGCGATGTTAACGGTGCACAGTAAGTTTAAGAAGAATTTTGAAGAAAATTGAAGCATTTTGAAATTTGCAATTTTTATTCCCAGTACAAAAACCACGTAAACTCAATTGGTAAAAGATTTCATTCTTTCGGCCAGATATCATTTTCTCTGTCAATGTCAGTTGCCATGGTAACCCACCACATGAAGTCGAATGGATCAAGATCGCGGTATTCAATGGTTTTATGCCTAAATTAAAAAAATATATAGCTCATTCAGTTTTTGAAAAAATCTTTCAATCTTTTGAGAAGTAAATTGTCGAACAGAGATCTATATACAAAAAAAAAAAAAAAAAAAAAAAAAAAAAAAGTTTTATCTCTAAAAGATTCTGAGTTATAAAATGTTTTGTAAAAAAATCGATGTTTCGTAAAATCTAAAAATATGGATCGCTAATCCGTATTTTCTTAAAAAGTTTATATGGTTCGAAAGAGGATTAAATGACCTTTCCAAATATATCTGTTGTTAAGAAATAGGTCTGTTATTCTTTCGTACGGGGCGTTTCAAAAAAGATGATCGAGAAAAAGAGAAATTTTGGACCCTTTTTAAAACTTTTTTTTTTTAATATAAAAAATCCGTAAAAAAAAAAAAAAAAAAAAAATGTACCGTAAGAATCGGTAATAAATGCTCTTCCTCGTGGTACAAGTGTACTTTCAATATCTTGAACCGTTCACCTAGGATCGCTTTACAAAAACCCGCAAAAATTTCTCACTCTGCTTTTTCTTTTGAGGAACGCGGTTCCGGATGAAAATTACGGTCGTCTGGCATTTTGAATCGTTTTTTCATTAGACATAGTTGGACGTTTTACTTAATAATAGTATCGCCCAGTGGTCGAAACTCGACCATTTTTTTTTTTTTTTTTTTTTTTTTTTTGCAAAGCGAGGCAAAGCAAAGTTATTGCCTTGTCCTAAACGGAATGCAATTGCAACACAGCTGCGGCAATTGTTTGCCGATATTCACTCTAACTGAATCAGCAGAGTTTTACTTAATATAACTATTTCTCTCTGTAGATGTTAGACTTTCCTGAATTGAAAGAAAATCGCAACGTGAAAACGCCCCTTGTTGTGTGATACAGCCCAGAAGCTAATAGGTACCATGTCAAACCAAGGCCCAACCAAGTATCAAATTCTGTGAAATTAATTCGATTGGTTCATAAAGTACAGTGTTTGAACAAACAAACAAACAAACAAACAAACAAACAAACAAACAAAAAAAAGATATTTTTCAAAAATGGTCGAATTGAGTTCGGGAAATTTCAAAACGTGTAACTTTATCGAAAACCGAAAATCTAAAACTTTTCTGAATCTTATATTTTCTACTTATATATGCAGAGGAAAGAATAATAAATCCACTTTAAAAAAAAATAAAAATAAGTAGTCAATTTCACTTAATTAAGATGCCAGGAAATCTCAAAACTTGTAAATTCATCGAAAACCGGAAATCAAAAGTTTTTATGTATCTTCTACTTGCTTCTTCTACCCACAAAAGCTAGCAATAAAGACACTTTTTTAAAAAATAAGTAGACAATTTCAGTTAATTGAAACGTAAAGAAAGCTCAAAACATGTAAATTCAGCAAAAAACGGAAATCGGAATTTTTTCCGTATCGTCTACTTATACATGCAGCAGTTAGTAACAAATCCATTTTCCTTTTATTTAGTATATTAGTTGAATATTTATTCTTTAAATATCACCCTTTGAAATGAAATGTTTATGTTTACATTCGAAACTGGAAGTTTGCCATTTTTTTTTTCTGGAGTTTTGTGATTTTAAATTAAAATTTTATCAATTTTACAGAAAAAATAACTCAATCAAACACATATAGACAGTAACTTATATATAACTATACCCAAATATAGGAATTAAAATCGGCAGATAATTTCCGTTATTTTTTAATAATTTTTTACAAAAAATCCAATGGACGATTAACATAGAAAATCTTTTTCATGGCTCCATGGACAGACAGTAACGTAATCACTTCGCTTGCGTATAGTGATGCTACATTATACAAATTACTGTGTCTACGGTTTTATTTGAGCTTTATGAAATTTCCAGATTTAACAACTTTCTACTTTTAGGTATTATTTTTTTTTTATGTAATGGAATACGTGTATAAAAGGGAAAAATGGGGGAAAATGCATAAAAAATAAATGTATTTTTAAATACCGTCTTGACATCGTAAGAAAATAATATTTGTATTCGCACCTTTCGGCTAACCATACCTTTCGAATGATACCATTTTCAACCCTCTACTCCCATAATTAATATGTTAAAAAGGGACTACAAATTTTATGCTTGCCTATTAATATATAGATCTCCGCTAATTAGGGTCGCATTTCTTAGTGAATTATTACGATGTCGAGATGAAGAAATGCCACGTCTTCTGGTACCGGTTTCGAGCCGCTGCGACCATCAGCTCCGGAGCTTTAGCAGCTATAAGCCATTTCTCACAGACACACACACAGGTAGACAGATGCGCACAGATTTTAATAATATAAGGAGATAACAGTTATTAGTATTCTATTACAGTAGAACTTGGATAATTCGAAGTTGAAGGGACCTGAGAAAAATTCGAAATATCCAAAAATTCGAATTACATATACTATTTCATACTTACCAACATACTAATTGAAATTCCGTAGTATGGTTAACCCCGCCTTCTTTTTCACACCAGTATCCGTTTTAGAGTATTTTTCTTTTATTTAATCGTAATTGCATTTTCAAAATATTACTTTAAAAATTTACTGGTGTGAAACAAAAGGGCGGGACTAGCAGCACTACAGAATATTAATTAGGATGTTGGCAAGCATGCTATTTTGTCAAAAAGAAGAGATAAGTTAAAAAAATTAAAACTCTACGATCAAAGATTTAACATATAAACTTTATATCTAAGAAAACTGCTACATCTCCCCCTCCCCATTAAATCAATATTTTTTTACGAGCTTAATTATTCAACACTTTTTTAAAAAATAGTCAGATATTTTTTATTGCTTCTTCAAGTACAATCATTGTGTCATAGCATATGACTTCAACCTATCAGTTGATACAAAAATAGAATCTTCTACATCAGACATGACTTTCAATTCAAAAAACCCTCGAAGTTCATGTACTATATGCACCATATCTTCTGATGCACTAGGTAGGGGCTTTTCTTGTATTTCCTTATCCTTATTTTGAAAGACTATTGAAATAAATAATGCATTTTAGCTGAGAAAAATCTTGGGAAAAAATTTTGCTGTAATGTTTTAAAGTTAATCGTATGTAAAATTCGAATTATCTAAAATAGAATTCGAATTATCCACGATTTTTTAACATTATTTTAATACAAAATTCAAGGGACCGAGTAAAAAACTCGAATTATCCAGAATTTCGAATGAAACAAGTTCGAATTATACAAGTTTCACTGTATTATTTTTAATAGTAATATGACAATTGAATTTTTTTTTCTAACATTTTACACAAAATAGAAAATTTTTTGTTAAAGAATTACAGACAAATACGTTACATTTTGCTTATTTCTTCTTAAGCCTCTTAAAATACATTTAAGATTTAACTAATTTATTTATCTAATAGTAGGCAACAAATTTAATCGAACATTCCATATAGATCATTCGATTACAAAACCCAATATCTTTTGTTTAAGACTTGAATTTATGAAAATGATTTGCAGGTGCTCAAATATTTCATTAAAATTATCACTTTTAATGTACAATAAAGATAATTATCTCAATTCTGAAAAAAAAAAAAAAATACTCTGACATTTATAGAGTTGATAAATAAACGAAATGTTTGTGCTAATCCGCTGGATTGTTTTCAAAAATGAATTCTGAAAATTATTAAAAAAGCGAACTTTTTATTCTAAGAAGGTATTTATTTTTAACAAAAGACACCATTTTTAGAAAAATTGATTGTTTTCAATCACGAAAAACGCTACTCTGTGTGTATGCATTTGATGACACTTACGACACGGACATTAGAATTTGTTAAATTTAAATTAAATGAAAATTAGAAAACTACATAATATTTTGACCTCAGATGCTATTTTATAAACAGAATTCCACCGTTTACTATTCCTTTTTACCGACGCGTGAAAATATTTTCAAATAATAGAATCGGAAAACAAACAGAAAATTTTATGACAATGCTAATAATAAATCTAAATAAACATTTCTCGATACATTAAATACGTTGCGCACGGAAATGCACTTGATTTAATGCATCGAAATTTTCAATATACTTAAATAAAGAAACAGAAAATAACATAAACGTCTTATTCACTCAGTTACAGACACATACGAGTATTTACAAAAATATGCAGAAATTTTACAAAATTAAAGAAAATTTTTATTAAATGACATGCAAAATGTAATGAAATAGATGTGTTGAATAAATATTTTGTCTATCATTATATATGTTTTGATATTCTCTAACGTTGTAAAATTTTAAAATATTTATTCATGAATAATATTAGATTAATATGTAGCACTAATATTCTTTTATGTTGAATAGTGCAAAAAGTGAATAGATTATCTCGTAAAGTACAGGCTTAAAATTTTCTTCGCGTATTTAATGTTGCTTTGTAAAATTATTTATGGAAAAGTAAATCCATTTTATTTTGTTATAAATCAAAAATATTGTAAAATATGAATTTTTTTAGTTTCCTGACATTAAAAAGACTTAAATAAAACGTGTTTAATGTAGGCTTAGTGTTATTAATCTTATTATGAAATTTACAAATTGTTTTAATATATAAATATAAAATAATATATAAATATTAGAAATGTAAAAATTTAATATATAATACATGAAATTTTCATATTCCACTGTGTATAGGAATTTAAGAGGCGAAAATATTTAGAAGGCATCAGAAAAAAAAAATAGTATTAACTATAATTTATATAGCCCACATTTTTTTTTTTTTTTTAAACATTTAAAAAATAAAGATTTTTGTACATACTAATCCCAAAAGCAGCAATAAAATTTTTTAATTGTACGTAAACAATTTCCATTTTTTAAACTATTAAATTGAGTCAAAAGTTTTGTCTTGTTTTTTAACAATTGATTAAAGTTCAAAAAGGTATAACAATTACAACAAAATTTTATTCACCACTTTAAACATAATCACAATTAAACATATTCACCACTATTTTAAAAACTATTTGGCCACGTGTCTGCAGCAATGACATTTCCTGGCTACAAAAAGTAACGTGTTTTTGAGAAAAGGTATTCTCAATGCATTGTCGGAAGTCATTATTGTTGTCGGAGATCGCCCTTTTTGTATAAAGTGCTGAAGTGACATGAAGAAATGACAGTTTAAAGGCACAATTTTGAGGCTGTATGGCAGGTGAGCGACCATGTGCCCAATGCAACTCGTTCAGCTTCTCATGTGTTCGATTCGTAAAATGTGGTCTTGCGTTGTCTTATTTTAAGAAATTTGAGATGGATTGAAGCTTTTTACGAAAGGTTGATCTTAAATGTGGTCCATTTCAGTCCAATAGATATCTGAGTTCATAGTTTCCTCAACTAGAAGAGGCTCCCAGTGCACAATTTCTGCATATTAAAAAAGTGCACAAAAGTTCTTTTTTTAGATTCATTCCAAGTCGAGCCGTCCTCGCTCTAAGCTAATGTGGGCTGTTCTATTGATACCCGATTTTTTGTTGTTGCACAGTACTTACTTTTCATCACAGAAAGATTTCACCGCCATTCTCCTCGGATAAACTTTTGCATCAATGATTAGCAGGCCGATTTTCGCAGTTTTTTTTTTTTTTTTTGCATTTTGTTAAGCCTGTACCGTTCCGGTTGTTCCCGTCTATTTTTCTTGCTAATCTTGTGGAAATGACGATTGACCACTGAGTAGTACCAAGCTCGTGTGCTAACTTTCACATTGTTTGAGTTTGATTGGCTTCAATTATACGACGCGGCTAAGTCTTTTTTATCATTTATGTATGGTCGTCAGAGTGTTTATTATTATCGCAGTGCATGTTGCTGGAATGAAATTTTACATACCTTTTGTATACTATTTCATTTACGGAATTCCTACTAGATGTTACACATATGTTACTTGCGGCGATTACGTTGCGGCCGTATTTCAACTCGTAAAAGACCAGGTTCTGGATTTTATCAGGATTTTTTGACATACTTGATCTTTTTTAAAGAGTAATAAATCTGTAAAATATAAAATGAACATTACAATTAATTACATTATTTTAATCAGCATAACATTAGACACTTATTTTGTTCAAGAGTTTATTCATTAGCAATTATTTTGCTGTAAAAAATAGTATTTTACAGGAAGAATAGTATTTTACATGGCATAATAAGCACTGAAAATAAAACATGTAGTGCACATTTTCAGCATGAAAAAGAAGAAAATGATTCCTTAGTCACATAAATGATTCTTTATATACATTTAAATTATGTTAATTTTCATTAGAAAAAAAAAAAAAAAGAAAAAAAAAGAAAAAAAGAAAAAGAAAAGAAAACTGGTACTTTTTTTAAAAATTACGTACAGTAATTTTTTCCTATGTATTTTAAAGATGGGAAATTTAATTTTTCGTGAAAATTTTTGACTTCGGTTTTTGACGCTGTTACATGTTCTGAAGTCTGGTGAATCCAAAAATCACAAAACTGGTGTGATTTTTGCTTGTGAATTAGTTAGCTTGTTAATTAATTTGTTAACTTGTTAATTAGGTAATTCGTGTATCTATTATTTAAAAACAAAGTGGATAGACAAGTTTAAAACGTTATTTGTGATGCTGCAAGAGTTCTATTGATTGTAATTTGAAAACATCGTAAATTAATTGAAATTTTTAATTTCTATAACATGAAAAATTACAGTAAAATTTCGCACAAACATATATTATGATACAAAATACAGCAAAACTTCGTTTATATATGTATTATGATTTGGTTTAAAACGAAAGCAAAAATTATTTCATGGAAACATAATTAAGTTACAAAACTTGTTGATATTGTTTAATTAAAACAGGAAACAATCTAAAACCATAAAGGAAATTGCCACACTACTGTGTGTAATACAAATTAAATAAAAAAAAAAAAAATGCGAAAACGCTTGTGATATGAATGTATAACCCTTGTCTAAAAAGAAATTATAAAAAGGCGTTCATATATATATACATATATATATATATATACATATATGTATATATATACAGGGTGATTATAAAAATCTATCCCGATATATGAGACCATAACTGTCAAATGGTTCACATAAACTAAATAAAAATTTGGTGCAAAAAAGTTATTTTGGGGCATGCGCTCAAGAATCAAATAAAAAACAACAGTTACGGTTACAGTGAAAAAATTTCAAAAATGTCAAATAGCAACACCTACTTTTTTCTATTGGAATGTGATTTTTATAGCAAAAAACCGTAAATAGCGCTGGAACGGTACCTGCAGAAATAATGTCGCCAGCTCTAGGCAGACTACAAAGAAAAGAGAAAACAAATGGGATATATGCCTACAAAAGCATGACTTTTGTTTTTAATGACGTCATGTTTTACACTGAGTCTTCGGCTCTGACTGAAGGCTTTTGATTCTGCTTCGAAGGAAGAAGAAAAGACTAAGGTATGCTTAATTTCGAATTCACGATTCCAGTTAAGGGAAAGTGTGCCTCGTCCATCCACAGAATGCGTAAAGGCCACTGTTATCCACGTTATACTGGATAAGAAATTCGTTCACAAAATCTAGCCGTAGTTGGTTAGCACAAACTTGTAACTTCTGGACACGTTGAAACCGATACGAAAGCATTTAGAGAATAGTGCAGAATTTGCTTGTGTGAGTGTTCACACATATATTCTATAAAATTTACTTTATTTTTCAAATTTTATAATAATACAAAAGAAAAAAAAGGGAGAGAGAGAGAGGGGGGGGGAGAGAGAGGGAGATCATTATAATTAAGAAGAAGATATCCTTTTAAATTTAAGTAATTCAATTAATTAATTAAATAGAATTTCCCGTTTTCTTTACAAATCAAAACTGATTCATTAAATAGCGTTTCTTTGTCTTTCAATAGATGCAAGCATATTGTTCTCTGATTAAAATAAAGCAATTTTTATATCGTAGGTTTTTGAAAAGTAATTTTATTTATACTTCTTCCCCGAAAGAATTAAATCATTTTCGCTATAATTATTTATTTGAGAATGTATTTCAAAATTCGTTACCAGCCTTTTTCTAGCATATCTTTGTATTATATATATATAAAAAAAATAGGGTTTTTCGTTAATAATTATAATGCTTCTGTTTACATAAAAAAGCTATTATTACTTTTCGAGCAGATCATTATTGTTCTAATAATACATTTTTAATGGATTATTGCCGACTGTCTGGCGCGGAGATTATAACCGACTTCCTCCGTGGCTTTGATTGACACTTGACTTCTTTTTTTTTATGCCAAGATGGTTTGAGTTTTGATAACGACAAATTATATTCAAAAATTTTGTATTAAATGTACTAAAGACAAAGATATAGCTTGGCATTCTTTTTGGCTGAATTTTAACGATGCCAACTTATTCGGTTGGCACCTTTTGTCTCTAAGACTAGCAGATTACTTTCGAGAACTCTTTTTGCTTGACTTGTAAAAAGAAGTTAATTCTGTCGATCCGGTCGTCTCCCTCCGTACCATTTACTGTGTAGAATTTTATTCTTTTTCTCAATAATTAGCAAGATGTAGCTGATTAATAAATCAGCTACATCTTCTTATCTCTCTTAATGACATTTATATTCATGCTATTAATAAAAGACCTGTTCAACTGATTTTTCTTTTGCTTTGCCTGCAGAGTGATTTTCCTTCAGCATTTTAAAGCAGTTTGTCACGGCCATTCAATAATGGATCTGGGTGTTGATTTTCTATGTCATATAAATTTGGTGCCTTCCAGCTCCCTCAGTGTTTTGATGATGCGGGGGAGAGGACGGAAAGGACCGCAACATCTTATTTTATTTTATTTTTGTACATAATTGACCGACTTCAAAAAAGAAGGAAGGTTCTCAATTCAAACCGTATGTTTTTTTTATGTTTGTTAGCCCATAACTTCTGAATGGAAGCTCCGATTTTGATACTTTTTGTTTTGTTGGAAAGGTCTTGGTCTGAAATAGGTCCCATTGTAATATCTTTACGATCTAAAGAAAATACAGGGTTCCCAAAAAAATCAGTCCCAACTCTTTTAACAGCTAAACGGCTGCAGCTATAGTGATAGAAATGGCATGTAAGTTTAGCAAAGTGGGCATGCAGCACAAGGTTAAACTACTTGCAGCGCCACCTGTTGGAAAATAGGGGAGTTAGTGTTCCTATCTCGAAAACGGTTCTAGAGAAAAAAGTGAATTACAAAGTTGAAGAGTATCACTGATTTAGTACTAAAAGATAGTTTAGACATTCATGCTAGCGTTCCTATCTCGGAAACGGTTCAAGACAGGGGGAAAAAACGAATTATAAAATTGCAAAGCATCATCGATTTAGTACGAAAAGATAGTTTAGACATTGGTGCTAAAAATACAATGCTAAAAACGTGCATTTATTTGTTCGCAATTTCTTACGCTATGCACATCTGAGCTACATTGCACACGTTGTAGCGTTGCTGGTGAGACTTACGCTATATAGTTCAAAATACGGTTACTTGATATTTTTTGTTTTGTTGTAAAGATCTTGGTCTGAAGTAGGTCCCATTGTAATATCTTTTCAATCTAAAGAAAATAAAGCGCCATCTGGTGAAAAACAGCGGAATTAGCGCTCCTAACTCAAAAACGGTTCAAGATGGGAGAAAAGTTAATTATGGTGTAGTAGAGCATAATCGATTTACTACGAAAAGACTGTTTTTAGACATTATTGCTAAAAATAGAACGCTTAAAACGTGCAGTTGTTTGTTCGATATTTCCTACACTACGCACACTTGAACTACGTTACACACTTTGCAGCGTAGCGAATGACACGTATACTCTGTGGTTCAAAGTACTGTTACTGTAAGCAGTCACATCGATTAGCACAAAGTCGTTTTCAACCAATTTCAGAAAGGAGGGTGTTCTTAATTCGAGCCATGTGATATTGTTGGTGTTTGTAAGCTTATAACTTCGTAAGAGATGCTCTAATTAACAGACTTCAAAAAAGAGAAGGTTCTGAATTCAAAGCATTTTTTTTTTTTTTTGTTAGCTCATAACTTCTGAACGGATGACCCAATTTTGATACTTTTTTGTTTTATTTTAAAGGTCTTGGTCTGAAATAGGTCCCATTGTAATATCTTCACGATCAAAAAGAAATACAGGGTGCCCAAAAAAGTCAGTCCCGACTCTTTTAACTGCTGAACAGCTGCAGCTACAGTCATAAAAGTGGTATATAGGTATAGTAAAGTGGGCATATGCTATGCGATTCAACCGCCTAATGCGCCACCTGGTGGAAAACAGTGAAGTTAGCGTTCCTATCTCGGAAACGGATCAAGACAGGGGAAAAATGTTAGTTATAAAATTTCAGAGCATCATCGATTTAGTACGAAAAGATAGTTTAGACATTAATACTAAAAACAGAACGCTTAAAACATGCATTTGTTTGTTCAAAATTTCCTATTTTGTGCACACTTGAACGACATTGCATATGTTGCAGCGTAGCAGGTGACATTTATGCTAGGTAAAATTCAAAGTATGGTTATTGTAAGCGGTCACATCGATTAACGCATAGATGTTTTAAACCGTCTTCATAAAGGAAGAGTTTCTCAATACAAACCATGTTTCTCATTTTTGTTGTTGTTGAAATTTGTTAGCTTATAACTTCGTAAGAGATGATTTAATTTTAATACTTTTTTTGTTGTCGTAATGATATTGGCCTGAAATAGGTTTCATTATCATTTCATTAAGGTATAAACAAATTACAGGATACTCACAAAAGTCTGTTCTCACTCTAACTGCCGAACGCATGCAGCTACACTGGTTAAAGCAGTATGTAAGTATCGATGTTGAAACTTCTGTCCGTCAGCTGCAATTCATATTTTGCTCTTTGTTTGAACTTTACGCTGCGCAATTTTCAGCGCAGCGGGTGACACGTATTCACTGTAAAGCTCAATATAGATGCCTTACAGAATTTTTCGTTACGAATGCAGCGTATCTGTTCTTTGCATTTCTAAAGACTTTTTAATTTAACGTATGTTTATTCAATAGATAGTTTTTGGCTCATATCCGATAAAGGCAAGAAAAGTGACCCAACTTAAAAATGCAGCATTTGAGAAAAATTAACTTAAAAATAACTTGAATAGAATAAAACTAGCACAACTCTCTCTCGAGTGGATGAATTTCTAGATGGAGATGTAACTTTTTTGTTCACATTGGATGAATTTCATGTTTTTCAGTGACATAAACCATTTTTTGAGTTATGTCACTTTTCTTGGAAGTTGTGATTTGTGACACTGCCGTCCAACGTCTTCTGATATTCTGCTATATGAATACGTTTTCACTGAAAAGAGAAAAATAAAATCTTTTTGTAAAAAAAATAGAACCGACTCCAAAAAGCAACTACTATTCAATCAACTAAGAAAAAAAAAATTGGTATGAAATGAAACTGTAAATTGCGCCTAAAAGTATAAAATAATTTCCTTCGCCAAACAACCTATAACACTACAATTAATCATAACTTTTGAAGTCGGCGCAAAATTAAATAAAAATCGATACCTTTATTCAATAAAAAAATCAAATCCTATTCAAAATACACATCTCACATCATCACCTGCAAAACGCAGCCGAAAACTACTTTGATTCAAGAAAACAAATAAGATTTCGTAAGCAGCAAAAGCTGGCGTAGATGCTGGTATCTGACGTCCTTGGTGAAAAAAAAATCGCAAAATTATCTGACAAAGATATTTAATTTCTTTGGGATATCATGATTATTTTGATAAGGTATATTAAGAGATTAAGGTATATCAAGAATATGAAACAATACTTCGTACTATATATATTATGAAAATATACATCTTGCGCGTATATTTTTGCGTTAAGTTTTGATCGCCAAATCCAAAAGCCACCAAGGATGATAGTTATCAAAGTTATACCAAATTTGCAAAGGAAACTCTAACTTCGTAGAAACATAAATACCGCATTGTGAAGGATGTTTACTGTTCTATGTAGATGCTACTAATGGACCAATTGTATACAGTGATAAAATAATGAAGGGAACATGAAAATGGATCATTCGAGACAACAGTATTTGTTGCTACACCGATCTAAAAACAAACCTTTAAAACTTAATTTTATTTAATTTTGCGCCGACTTCAAAAGTTATGATTAATTGTAGTGTTATAGGTTGTTTGGCGAAGGAAATTATTTTATACTTTTAGGCGCAATTTACAGTTTCATTTCATACCAATTTTTTTTTCTTAGTTGATTGAATAGTAGTTGCTTTTTGGAGTCGGTTCTATTTTTTTTACAAAAAGATTTTATTTTGTTTAACGTTGACCAATATGTGTTGTAGCAATGTGTGTTAGACCAATATATATTAGAACAAATGTAGAGTACAAAAATATATAAGAAAAAAAATTTGTGTAGTATATATTATTTTTCTCTGTTTCAGTATGCATATGTAATGTAATGTGTAAATTTAATATTTTTGAATATATGGCTCTAATGTTAGTAAATGGAATTATATTACTTTTTTTATAAGAATCTTATATACATCTGTATATGTTGTTACAAACAAATAATAGCGATAATGATAAAAAGAGACTCTTATAGAAAAAAATATTTCATCTGAAAGTTTTTGTGGCATATAAAAAAAACATTGTTGGACTGCAGCAAAATATGCCGGCATTTATATGTTTATTCAATTGGCTGAATAAAACTGCATTTTATATTCTACGAGTAATAGCGACATTTTTGCGCATTTATGACGTCAGGTTATTTTTGTTGTGTTATGACATTTTATTTAAAAAATTTTGGTTACACTAGTGTTTTTGAATATGTATAAAATCTTGTTTCCATTAATGTTTATATTTCTATATATAGTTTTTTTGATCAATCTTATAATTATTCATATAATCCTTTACTTGTAATGTAATATCATTTTTAAGTGTAGGTCTTTGGTAGGTGTTTTTGAAAATTATTCTATTTGGATATATTATTGTTTTGTACATGCAATTTTATGCAAGTAGAGAGGGGGAGATTTTTTTTTTTTGCCCGTCGAAGGGGAGATATATGTGTGAGTGTTCACCCGTATGTTCTATAAAAGTTATTTTATTTTTCAAGTTTTATAATAACAAAAAAAAATATGAGAGATCAATATAATTAATAAAAAGATATCCTTTTAAATTTAAGTAATTCAATTTATTAAATAGAATTTCCCGTTTTCTTTTCAAATCAAAACTGATTCATTAAATAGCGTTTATTTGTCTTTCAATAGATGCAAGCATATTGTTCTCTGAGTAATATAAAACAATTTTTATATCAAGGGTTTTTGAAAAGTAATTTTATTTATATTTCTTCCCCGAAAGAATTAAATAATTTTCGCTATAATTATTTATTTGAGAATATATTTCAAAATTCGTTACCAGACTTTTTCCAGCATATCTCTGTATTTATAACACATAAGAACTCTGTATTTACAACACACTTTTTTTCTATTAATTATCTGCAAAAAAGTAACATATCGTCTTTCGAGGACCGAACCCGGGACCATCGAGTTATCAGCATTACGCTCTAACAAAAAGTTTAAGAACAGTCAAGAAAAGTCATAGAACATTCTAGAAAAATCTAACAAATACTTATATAAAAAGAATATTGTTCTCGAATGCTTTTTTAAATATTTGGATTACTTAAAAATTTTCATATTTTGCAAAAGTGAAATATCTATATATTTCTTTAAAATTTTTCTGTTGTTGAAACTTTTATGATTTTATAGCATGTCTCTGCAAGAATATTCTTATTTTATTTTATTTTAGCCTTTTTAGGGCTTCAGAACAATAAAAAACTTTCAGTGTTATCTTTAATTATTTATTTTATATTTATTCATTTTCATTTTTATTTATTTTTATTTTTACTGAAATTTTTATTTTATGCATTTTAGTAACTTAAAAAAGTTTCTTAAAAAAAAAAAAAAAAAAAAAAAAACTTTCGAAATTTTTCAGGATACTGTGTAGACAATGAAAGATTTTCTTTTCTAAATTGACATCGTTTCTATTATCTGGAAAATAGTAACACATCAGCTTTCGAGGAACGAACCCACGCGCATCGCGCTATCACGATGGCGCTATAACCAAAAGCATTAACAAGCGACGAAAAGGGTTGTTTAAATTTACATTAAAGTTGAGGCGCCTTCTTTTTCAGAGTGACACAAAGACACGATGACAAAAATTCAATTTCAATAAAAAGCTTCTATATATATATATAGAGAGAGAGAGAGAGAGATAGATAGATAAACAGAACGTACAGTAGTAATATAATATTATCAGTACATACAGTTGAAATTTAAAGATGATTTGATTTCAGTATTCAAACAATTAATCTGATCAAAACGAAGACCATCCAAAAAATAAATAAAGCAAAATCTAAGTGAATTATAGCAAGTTGGAAAAAGAAAACAGCATTATTTGCATTCTAACGTTATCAAGGGCCTGGTAGATTGCAAATATACTAAAAAAAATTATGTTTTTCTGCCACAAAGATAGCAAAAGGTAAGAATTTTTTTGTGCACAGGCTCGAAACATCCATTGGAAATAAAATAAGATAAAACGTACATCAAAATAAACGCACCACAACAAATGATAAACCAATAAACTATTTAAAAAATTATTAGCGATAAAACACCAATAAAATTTGTAATTAAACATCAATAATCACAAATAAAATAAGTAAAATATGAAATGTGAGTCACATGTAAAATAAAATAAGCAGATAACCGTTAAAAGTACAGTTAATGTCAGTACAATGATGGCAAAGAACATGGAGTAAAAATAGAGAAATCACAAACAGATTCAAGTTAAATCCTTAAATTAGGATTGAAATTACAGTACAGTAACTTGAATAGTGCTGCCATCTGCAGTGTAATATGAAAAGAATGTAAAAAAAAAAAAATCCCTTACTAAAATTCAAGGTTTTCTAAAGTCTTTTTTATGGTTTAATATAGGTTTTCAGGTATTTAAAAGCTTTCTTTGAAGTTTCATTAAAAAATACCTCTCGAAAAGAAACCTCATCTAATTTTCTTTTAGGTTTTTTTTTTTTTTTTTTTTTTAACTCTTGAAAATTTACATGTTTTTAGGTTTTATAGAAGATTTCCAAGGTTTCGGTTAAATACAAGGCTGATAATAAGTTTTCCTATGTTATTCAGACAATACCTCCATTATATCTATAACAAAAAACGTTTTTTTTTTAGGTTTTATTTTTAAAACCCCCAAAAATATATAGTGTTTTAGGTTTTATAGTGATTTCCCAAGGTTTTGGTTAAATACTTAGACACTAATAAGCTTTCTATGGTATTCAGACAATACTTCCATTATACCTACAATCAAAAACTTTTTTTAGGCTTTATTTTTAAAACCTCTAAAAACCTGCACTGTTTTAAGTTTCCTGGAGGTTTACAAAGGTTTTGGATAAATACATGGGTGCTAGTATGTATTCTTATGGTATTCAGGTAATACCTCTATTATACCTGCAATAAAAAAGTTTTTTTTAAAGTTTTTTAACTCATTATTACTCATTAACTTATTATAACTCATTAACTTATTATTACTCATTAACTAAATATTTTAATTAGTAAAATAATAACAATTTTGTGTATTATTATCAATAATTATCAGTTCCAATTTCTACAGAAGAAAACATAATATTAAAAAAAAAAAAAAACCCTATAAAACAATTATTTAATGCTCAAAATTAATCAGAGATTCATTAATATTAATCCATTAATTTCTCAAAAAAAAAAAAAATAAATAAATAAATAAATAAATAAATAAAAATAAATAGTAATACATTCATCTGATAAATCAGAAAATAACACGCATTTAAAATTAATTTCAGTTTTAACCCATTAACCGCCAAAACTAGAAATAATGATTTTTTTTTTTTTTTTCTGAATAAAACAGTAACGCTCATTGTTTTGATCAAATATAACAACAATTAAAAATAAAATTATGAAAATTAGTTTTATCTTACTAAAAATAGAGTGTTATATTTGTACAACTTCAGTGAGATAAGAATATAGAATTAATACAAATAAATATTTACGGAAATTTCCTTGAGGGCGCATAAAACAGAAAAAACTACACATGACTACAAAAGTAATTATTTTATTACGACAACATTTTTAGAAGCTCTTTATAGGAAATTGACTTTGTCATCGTGTCTTCCTGTCACGCTAATAAACGAAGCGCCTCCATTTTAAAGTAAATAATTTGCTCACTTTTCGCTTCTTGGCTCAGTTGGTTAGATCGTCACGTTAATAACGCGAGGGTCGAGGGTTTGATCCCCAAAGGTCCAACTTGTTAATTTTTACAGATAATTAGTAGAAAATGAGTCAATTGATAAAAGAAAATTTTTGTTGACTACACAGTATTTCAAAAAGATTTTTTTTTAAGATTTTTTTTTTTTTTTTTTTTTTGGATATTAGAAAACGCAAAATATTTTGGATATTAAAAAAGCTCAAAATAAAAAGTTTTAAGTAAAAAATACATTAATAAATATTTTTAGAAGCTTTTTATTGAAATTGTATTTCGTTATCGTGTCTTCCTGTCACACTAATAAAACAAGGCAACTCAACTTTAAAGTAAATCTCAGCGATTTTTATCGTCGCTGGTGAGCTCAGTTGGTTAGAGTGTCAAGTTCCTAATTAGATGGTTGTGAGTTCCATTCCCGATTCCCGAAGGAGCGGTGTGTTAAATTTTGCAGATAATTAATAGAAAATAAGTCAGTTGATAAAAGAAAATTTTTCATTGTCTACACAGTATTCTAGGAATTTTTGAAGAGTTTTTTTTAAGCAGACTTAAAAAAAAAAAAAAAAAAAAAAAAAGAAGAAGAAGTAAAATAATATATATATATATATATATATTTAATTTATTTTAATTTATTTATTTAAAAAAAAAAAAAAAAAAAAAAAAAAAACAGTCGGCAGCAAAATTATTCGAGCGCTAGCAATAATTCCTATATAAAAAAAATCCCTTTTCAAAGGTAGATTCCTTTAATATTACAAAAGAGAAGAAGTATTACATATGCATTAACACATGCTTTGTTACCACATATTGCATTATTTACGTCGCTATTCTGTTTTCAAGAAATTTAATTTTCAACTCCAAAAGAGTTTTATTGATTCTACTTAAAATTTTAGGCTAGATTTATTGGTCGGTAAATGTTTAATTTTTTTAAAATCTAAGCTCATAATCATTCAACAAATAGAAGCCATAAAGATAAACACTTAGGTGACAAAACTTGCGACTTAGCAATGAAATTTATGATTGGGCGGCAAAATTTGGATAATTGACGAAGGAATTCTTTATTTGATGACAAAATTTGGCGAGCTTGGCAATGGAGGATGGAGTCATTATGTTTTTTACCACGCGAAAACCTCATATCTCTTCACAGACTAATATCTTGTTTCCGCAAGATAAGAAGTCAAAGGAAGCTGTAACGCATTACTCTCAATATCAATCGTAAATTTTCAATTCTTGCCTAAACCGGCGTTCTAAACTATTCACCACAAACGATATTTTTACTAAGACTAACGTATTATTTATTTTTTTTATTTTTAAATGATTAATTAAAGCTGTTACCATGGATTTTATATTTTCAGTAATCTGTTTTATTATCGTAAGCGTCAGATTATAAATTTAATCAATTAAAGCTATAGAAAAAATCGGCTTCATCAGAATTGACGAAAAATCACTTTTTAACTTGTAACTTTTAAGCATTTGAAGTTATCGAAAAAGTTTAAATACAAAAATTGTTCTTTAGAGAAAGGCGGTAATTCGCCTGATTTGAAGTTTTTCCCTATTTTCAATATTAAAGAAATTATAGGCAAATGGAAATTTCCACCCCCACCATTTTCACCCCCTTTGAGCTGGATACCTCATCTACGAACTCGACCGATATTTTTACTGTCCTGACAACATATCCCGAGCTGGTTAAATTTAAATAAAATTTACTCCGGTTATCGTGTTCACAACTTAACATGGGAAAAAGCGTTAAACATATATATATATATATATATATAAACTTTTGAACGGAGGGTGATTTTGGGTTCTAGGGGTCATGATCGGTGATGATATGAAGAAATTTTCCAGAAGTCGTGTCATGAGAACTATTGCAATAGGTAGATTTCCTATAAGGAATCTACCTAAAAGTAAACTTAATACTGTTTTGTTAAATAAATCCTTGTCGGATCATTTTCTAAGAACATGATTTGACAAGGATACGAATAATTTTTATGCCGACTTTAGGTGTTGGCATTTGAAATATTTTTGAAATTATATCACTGTAACTGTAACTGTTGGAGTTTAACAGTTGTTTTTCATGTGATTCTTAAGCACATGCCTCAAAATACCTTGCATCAACTTTTATTCAGTTTCTGTGAGCGGTGCGATAGCTACGGCTTCATGTATCGGGATAGTTTTTTTAATAATCGCCCTATATAAATGTATTGCAGAAATATGTAATTCTGAGAATCTTTTTGTTTTCAAATGTCAAGACTTTTGGCTACATTTTAATCAAAGAAAAAAAAACCAAATTTTAATTCTTAGTATATTTGTTATAGAAACAATTTTATGTAAAACCAAATATTTTTGAAAGTAGATAAACAATATCATTTTTGCCTTATGCTATCTGACAAACATCTCAATTAATTATTTTTAATAAATTGTTACTGTGACTAATGCAATTTTTCAGATTTAAAAAAATTATTTTGAAAAGAAAATGAATTAAAATATTCATTTTATAGATTATTTAAAAATAAATTAAAAATTTATAAGATTCATAAAATTTTAAAGAATAATGAAATAATACTTACAGAAATATTTATATTAAAATCAACAGCATGAAAAGCAAATATAAAAATAAATGCTTGTACTATATTACGTCAGTAAATCAAATTGGTTTTCTTACAGAAGTTACTCGGGTTTTTTGTGCAATATTTGTTCAAATTTTCTTTATTTTGTAAAATTAAAGATCAATATTGAAATTTATAGAACGCACATGAAATTTATTCAAAACGTCTTTATACATTTAATGAATTCATATTTTCTTTGGAATATTGATGATTTAGATTTAAATAAATTTACCTCAGTGCTATTAAATTTTCATAAAAATTTTATTAAGTGAAATATCATTTGTTTAAAAATGGTAATTTGGAATAGGTCAAAGTTTAATGTACGCAACAGCTTATATGTTACGCATTATTATAGAAGAAAATTTTCATAGATAAATTTTGTAGGAAGAGAATGTGCTTATCTTTGTAAAATGAATGTAAATATAAAATGTAGCAGGAACTGTAACGACTACTGGCTGAAATCAATTCACATTATTAAAATTAATAAAATAATGTATTACCTTTAATTAAAAATTTATCAATGCCAACATCAATTTAATAAAAGCTGCCAAATGAAAAGCACAGGAAAACGTATTTTCAAAACTGTATGACTGGCGTATTCGTTAATGAAAAGTAGGGTTTTTATCTGATACTTTAATGAATTGACATTTCCAAGATTGCCTTTTATAAAATCTGTTAAAACATGATATGAAATACTGTGAGATGTAAGGTCGAAATTTTTCAGGCATATTATTTAAATGATCATGTAAAAGGAATGACAGCTAGTAACAGTGTAAGTGAAACTATGATTGAACTCAACGACATTTCTTCTAGAAAACAATAAACAACATAAAAATTAACTTCAGTGATTTTAAAGTATTTATTTTATTTATTTTTGAAATAAAAATTTTATGTAGCAAGATAGTCTTCATTGCTGTCAGATAAAAAAATTTTAAAGCTCTAATTTGGTTCATAATAAATAATTAGATGTTCTATTGTGATAAATTTTCATTAAAAAAAAAAAAAAAAAATCTGGTGTGAAACAACCACACGACTTCCATTACCCACTATTACACGTATTATATGCACTTTTTGGAGATAATGTTATCGGAAGACACAGAATTGATCAAATGAAATAGACACCTAAACATTTTCTGGTAAGAGAAACTTAATACACATGTAAAAACATAAACAGAGTTTACACAGCGAATTTTATTTATTTATTTATTTATTTATTTTATTTTATTATTATTATTATTTTTTTTTTTTTTTACAGAAACGAAAAGAAAATTGCAGAGTTATTTATTTATTTATTTATTTAAACAGCAAATGTTGACCAGAAAACAAAAATGGTATTTAAAAGAGGGTTAATATGATAAGTTTGAAAAAAATTCAAACAGGCGTTTTGAAAGGAACGCACTTGCAGGACCTGAAATTCAGCTATTTATACAGGGCGCCTATCAATTTTTCTGAACTAACCAACTAATATCATTCGAAAGGATATCTAATAAAGTGTTTATACAACAATTTTGAAGAAAATAGTTAGAGCCGTTTTTGCGATATGAACTTACGGCCCCACTTCCGGTTTTGGATGTCTCACTTCCGATTATTCAATTTTCACCAAAATTTGGAAAATTTATCTGTACACCAGACCTGTTTCAATTATAAAGCTTCGTAGTTCAATCCTTATTAGTTTCCGAGATAAAATAGCCAGAAGATTCCACACTTACATACACACACACACATTGACCAATTGCCAGAAACCACTCTTTTGGACTCAGAAGACCTAAAAACATGTAAATCAGGTAAAATCTCGATATCGAACTTTTGGACCGAATACAATATTTCCATTACCAGTAGTTGGGTAATGGAAGTAATAAGGTGACAACATAAAATACTGTTATGTGTACGTTCAGTTTTTTCCACGCATATTATTTAATTTCTTTTGTAAAAGAAATTAAACCCGGTAATGGTGTCAGTAAGTGAAATTATGATTGGATTCGATGACATTTTTTACACAAAACAGCAAACCACATAAAACTTAACGTCAATGTTCTTAAGGCATTTATTTTAAAAGTAGAAATTTTATGTATGAAGATTGTCTTGATATCTTTTAAAAGGCCTTTTAAAAGTGCTAGTTAGGTTAATAATAAAAAATTAAGTGTTCTATTACAATATACGCAATTTTAGTTTTTTTTTTTTTTTTTTTTTTTTTTTAGGTTTTATTATTATTACTAAAAAGAAAAAAAAGAGAGAGAGGTAGGGAGAAAGAAAGAAAGAAAAAGATTCCAACAGCTTTCATGAGGGCATTGGTTTTTAAATCATTGAAAGATTTATTTTCAGCAGCAAAGAAATATGATTACTGTAAAATACTGCGAAATGTTGGCATAGAATGATGTTGCATGATGAAGAAAAATAATGTTAAATATATATATATTTTATTATATATTCATTTTGTGTTATTAAACTGCCGTTTTTCGCAGCCATATTTACTCTACGGGCAACATCCTGTAAACAGAAAACTTAGTTAGAAAACTGTTATTTAATTATGTTCATTGTTACCGTCATTTTTTAAACGTGAATATCTCCCAGATACGGAAAAAAAAAATCGCCAAAAGCGATTTGAATAGTGGATGTTATAAGAAGTTTTTTTTTCACACTTTGATTTTTGGTTTTTAAATCAAATAGAACAGTTTTTTTTTAGAAAATAACTGCATGTCTCATACTACATAGATCGTTAATAAGTTGTCAATTGCAATTTTACACTAATAAAAAGTCTTGCGAATTATCTTGTAAAACTCATGTAATTCAATTAAAGAAATATATTGTTGCTTTTTTTTATGCTCCGAAGAAATTCTCATTTTTCTTTTATGTTATTACAAAGTTTTCAAACTTTAGAAAATAAAATCAAACGAACTTCCACAGATTTTAAATTTTGCTCCTTCTGAAAAAAAGAAAAGAGTTAAATCACGTTAACGTCATATAAAACAAGTGGTTTCGTGTCTGTGAATAGAACAAATTTCAAGGAATGAAAGATTTATTTGTTCATTTTTTACAGAAATATTTCCTTGAAATTTCAAAATAGAAATTCTTTCTTATATTTAATAACATGAATGAAACAACTAACTTAAAAATAAAAATCGTTTTATTAATATAAATTCGGCATAATGATTTTCCCCCTAGTATATAGATAATTTTATCACCAAAATAAGGTTTTCCAAACTGTTCATGTTGTAAAAGTATTTCTGAAGACTTAAATGTATTGCTGAAGAAATGTATTACTGAAGACTTCTGGTTATAGAAAAGAGTAAAGTATTTTGCCAATCCTGATAGATAATTACTTTAGTACAAGTTTTTTATCACATTGTACTAATTTTAGATTTTTTTTTTAAATGCAGAACAACACACACACACACACACATATATGTACTGGATCCGCCAAAAGTCGCACTCTAACCCCTGTATCTTGTAAACACGTTGGAATTTCTAAAAACTATAAAAACACAAGTCCAATCAACTTCAGGCGATTTCGTTTAACTAAAATAGTTGGGTTGGGAACACAGTGGGGCTGATAAGGGGAAAACTTTACAATTTCAAACAGGAACTGGGGGAGGTCTTTTATAGCTCGAATGAGAGGTCATTTCAAGGCAAGTATTTTAGCAAAAAAAAAAAAAGGTTTGTTCTTCTATGATTTTTCATTTTCTTCTATATAAATTTATAATTAAGAAGAGAGTACTGGATTCGTGAAAATTTTCGAACTCCAGTTTTCGAGTTACAGGTTTTGAGATGTCCTGAATAAGATTTCATTGTTTTTAGAAAATGTCTGTCTGTGTTTTTCTGTGTGTGTGTGAGGCTCAAATTTTGTGGACGCTGTATCTCACGAACTAGTGAACGAAATTTAACCGGACTTTGTATTCGTTTGGACCCTGACGTTGTGCTGATTACATTTGGGGATCAATCGCTCAACAGGTGATCCTGTGATAACATTTTTTTTTTCTAAATATTTAACATGGCAGCATTGAACAAAATTTCGTATTAATGTATTTAATGAGTGTTTGTAAAAGTAATATGAATTATTAATAAGAGTAGTAATAAACATGGAAGAAATTTTTGTGTATGTAGGAGCACCGCTGCCCCCCTGGGGAAAGCACACTAACGGGGGGTGCAATTTTTCAATATGGGTATCTTTCAAAAGAATTCTTCAATAATTTTTAAATGAATAGCTGAAATATAAATCTATCGTAATTTAAAATAAATTTACTGATTTTTTTCATTTTTAAAGAAAAAAAAATAATAAACTTAGAAAAGCATTTTCATTTCTACTAATGTTTGCACAAAATTGACTTTCTTTTGGCACTTAGTGTTATAATTCTGTGAGATTGGTAGATTGGTACCTATTGGTAGATTCAAACTGAATCGGCATGTCTCATAATGGCTTTCTCAGATATCAAGTGTTGTTTGATTATACGCATTAGAACCTGAAATATATCCTTCCCTTAAACTGAGGAAATCGCTGTATAGAAGCGCCACCTGTTGAGAAATTAGTATCAAAAGTTGGTTCGCAGAAACTTATGTCAAGGTGCACCCAGATATAAATTTTTATGCAATTTTGTGCAATAGTTCCTCAGACATAACTCTTCCTCACATTATGAAAATCGCTGTACAGTAGAGACACCTTTTGAGCAGTTGATCCTAAAAATTGACAGGCACTAATATATGTCAAGATACAGTAACAGATAAATTTATAGTATTTTTATGCAGTAGTTCCTGAGATGTAGCCTTATCTTAATTTGTGGAAATTACTGCATCGCAGCGCCACCTGTTGAGTGGTTGACTCCAAATGTTGATAGGCACTAACTTATATCAAGTGGCATCTATATATGGATTTATATGTATTTTTGTGCAGTTGTTCCTGAGATATAGCCTTACCTTAAATTGTGAAAATCACTGCAAGCAGTGCCACCTATTGAGCTCTTGAAACCAAAAATTGACATAAGTTAATTTATATCACGTTGCATCTATATATGACTTTATATGAATTTTTGTGGTGCAGTTCCTGAGATATAGCCTTTCCCTTCAACTGTGGAAATCATTGCATAGTAGTGCCACCTGTTGAGAGGTTGACACCAAAAGTTGATAGGCACTAACTTAGGTCAAAGCGCATCTACAGTAAAATTATATGCGATTCTGTGCAGCAGTTCCTGAGATACAGTCGCCATAAAATGTTTGTCACACACAGACAGACAGACATTTTCTAAAAATAGTCAAATCGTGTTCTGGACTTCCCAAAACATGTAAATACTCCGAAAACGAGAAGTCGAAAATTTTTACGAATCCAATACTTTTTTCTTTTGAATATAGAAGAAAGTAATAGCTCTTATTATGTACATTTATACGAAATTTTGTCCTATACTGCCATGTTAATATTTTAGAAAAAATCGGATCCCAGCACTACGTGTCAAGTAATTGGTCTCCAAATATTATCAGCAGCAGTTTAGGACAAGGTCCAACAAAATATCAAGTTTATTTAAATTTAGTTGATTGGTTCGTGAGATACAGCGTCCAAATTTGTAACACAGACAGATATTTACTAAAAACAGTCAAATCGTGTTCAGGACATCTCAAAGCGGGTAAATTCATCAAAAACTGGAGATCGAAAATTTTCACAAATCGAATACTTTTTTCTTATATATATATATATATATATGCATATATATTGAAGAAAATAAAAATATTCGTAGTCCTGAGATTTATATTTTAATCTTACAGAAAGAGAAAATGAAAATAGATTATTTTTTATAAGCAACCATTGTTACTTTCTTCTATATTCAACAGAAGAAAGTATTGGACTTGTAAAAATTATCGGCTTCAGGTTTTCGGTGGATTTACACGTTTTGAGAGTTCCAGAACACGATTAGACCATTTTTAGAAAATGTCTGTCTGTGTGTGGGTGTGTGACAAAAATTTTGTGGCGACTGTATCTCAGGCATAGAATTGCATATAAATTTATATATAGACGCACCTTGACCTAATTTAGAGTCTATCAACTTTTGGTGTCAACCGCACAACATGTGGCTCTGCTATGCAGCAATTTCCACAATTTTTGGAAAGGCAATATCTCAGAAACCCCTGCGCAGAAATGCATATAAAGTCATATATAGATGCAAATTGATATAAATTAGTGCCTATCAACTTTTGGCGTCAACAGTTCAATAGGTGGCGCTGCTATGCAGTGATTTTCGCAATTTAAGGAAAGGCTATGTCTCAGGAACTACTGCATAAAAATGTATATAAATTTATATGTAAATGCATCTTGACATATGTTAGTGCCTAGCAATTTATGGGGTCAACTACTCAACACGTGGTGCTGCTGTGCAGTTATTTTCATATTTTAAACAAGAATTATATCGCAAGAGCTACGGCGCAAAATTGATTAAAATTATATGTGTATGCACTTTGACATAAGTGACTGCGAATCAACTTTTGGTACTAAATGCTCAACACGTGGCGCTTCTATACAGTGATTTTTTCAGTTTTAGGGAAGACTATATTTCAGGTTCTAATGTGTATAATCAAACAACACTTGAACTGTGAGAAAGCCATTATGAGACATTCTGCTGATTTAATTTGGATGTATATCTACCAACAGGTTGTGCTGCTAAGTGCAGTTTTTCCCTCGAATGGGAAAGCTATATTTCAATTTCTATGGAATTTAACCGTACGAAACTTGATATATAATATAACCATTAAGGAAATGTATTTTTTAAGATGTTAGTTTCACTGTGTTACTTTGGATATTTAGTGTTAGTTTTCTCTAAGATGAAAATCGCCTACATTCATCATGATAGATAATTTTAATAAATAATAGTTTTGTAAATTATTTGAACTGAGTGAATTTATGATATGATGTAGGAAAATATAGAAGACAGTTTTGTGGTGGACGCAACATACTAGTTTTTATCTTTAAATAGTTGTTGGTTTCACGTACAGTAATTGATTTATAACTTAAAGAAAAATACGAAAAAAAAAATCTTATGTTTAGCTTTGTTTAAAATTTGAAAGTGAAATATGAAAAAAAAAAAAAGCAGAAGTTTTCTAATATTTACAGTAATTCTTTGTACACATGAACGTAAATTACATGATTTATCGAATTACTGAATTTCTATCGCAAATACATTAGGTCTCAAAAGCTAAATCATATGACCATTGAATGGAACACAATTTATATAATAAAATCTCAAAATCCTAATAATTTTTCTGAATTAAATTAATGAAAAGTAGAAAATGAATTTAGTAGAAAAATGATTTTGAAGAATTTAGTAGAAAAATGATTCTTACTAGAGTGCTTGAAAATTATAAATATAATAATCATTAATTATAATCCCTTTCATAATGATTTTTCCCTGTATATGTTGCCATTTACTTCTCTGTTTGCTGTTAAATGGCACTGTGACCAGTTTTAACTTTCTCTCATAGCCCCATTGCTATACCTAGCCATTACCCTTAACGGCCCTCTTCACTTACCTTCGCCGGAATCCCGAGCCAATGTTATTTATTCTATGGGAAATTTTCTTTACAAATAACTTATTAACTAATACATATTTTTAATTTCTGTTTTCAAATTCAGAAAATTCCCAACTCTTAAATTGACGGATCTTTTTTAAAAATGTATTTTTTTATATCTTAGTATTTTATTTTGAAATTGCAAAATGAAAAATTTCACATATTGAAAATTCGTATTTTGCAGCTTCAAAATAAAATATAAAAAAGTAAAAAAATACTTTTTTTAAAAAGTTTCGCCAATTTAACAGGTGGAAATTTTCGGAATGTGAAAACAGAACTTAAAAATATGCATTAGTTAATAAGTTATTTGTAAAGAAAATTTCCCATAGAATAGAATTAGCTTCACCCTTCAGGAAACAGTGAGTGAAGCGGGCCCTTAAGGTAATAGTTACAATCTTTCTAAGGTATGTAGACATGGCTTTAGCGGATCACCTATATACTGTTAAATTTATTATTTAATAAATCTGCGTCAAAATGTAAGTCATCATTATTTAATATTTTAAAGTTAAATGTACAGACGGAAAAAAAAAAAAACACAGCACTCGACGTAACTTCGTTGCTTATAGATGTAGAAAAATGTAATAGGTATCATTCGACGGAGAATTGTGAGTAGTTTCAGAAAATGAACTGAAAATTTGAATTGGGGGTCGTCTACATATTAAAACGCGCACAAACTTTGATTTTTTCAATAGTAATGCCCCATTTTTATTTTATATTTGAATTCCTGGGATCGCGACAACGCGAAAAAGTATATTGGTTGTATATTTTACTTATTTTTTCACATAGTTATAAGCGTTCAAAGTTTGAAGGTGCTAATGTTAAATTCATATTTCAAACTTTTATTAATATCTTCACAAAAAATAACTTGATCGATATAATTTTTTTTACGAGATACAGTGAAGAAACCCAAACATAATTCATCATTACTTTTGATTCTGAAAGATATTTTTAATTTTGAAAAATATTAATAAATTCATATTCATAAAATTTATGAATTATGACCTATATTAATTTTTACATAAAATGAATCCTAATGCTGAAAAATATGGGTGTGCAAATTTGCAGCTCATTCCAGTTATTAGTTTTCGAGATATAAATAAATCTTTCTTTTGGAGTGGTTTAGGGGGCCGTCTCTTATAAAGTTTTGCATGGGATACCGAATCAAATCTTAAAAAATAACAAAGAAAAGTAAACAAAATATTTTTATTTTTTATTTAAGCGACAAATTGTATAACAACAACGTCAAACGCAAAGAAATGAAAAAAAAAAAAAAATGATGATTTTTAGACATTGGGGTTAGCATCAAGAATTCCTGTTTTTTAAAGACGATAAGCCCCGCCTTCATCGTTCTTCAATACAGAAAAGAAAAGTAAATGTGACATTGAGTATTCGTGTTAAACCCCTTATTTTATGTTGACAAAAATATGCAGAAGTGGTATTTACTTCATCGATTACTGGTGATAAATTTCGAATCTTTTAAACGAGCACTAGAAGAAAAAAAAAATAACTAAATAGGCGGGGTTTACTGTTTTAAATAGAAAAATTGGTAAATGTAAAAATTGTCGATTAAAAAAAACGAATGGAATTGGAATGCAAGACAGATTTGTAAAATTGTTTCTTAACTACCGTTATAGTTAAAGGCTGAATCCTTTGCTTCATATATTGCTTTATTTTTATTTATTTATTTTGTAGGGGGAGGGGATTATTATATTAAGGATACTTTAGTCTTTAAAATTTTAATAATATATTTTAACTTTATATATATGCTTTTAAATATACTTTTACTTTTATAAATATACTTTAACACTTTTTGGACCGCAGGATTTTGTAATTTTTACAGTAAGATCCGCCTATTCTCTCAAAATAAAGTATTTCAGAACAAGTTTTTTGTGTTCACAATTATATTACAAATGGATATACAGTATAATTATATTCTTTCTAATCAATATATTTCTATCCATATGATATTTTATTGCAAAAATATGAACACTGGGTACACACTTAAGAAATAAGGAACACACAGATTACTAAAGAAACGCCCACTAAGAGAGTTACAGATTTTCAAATGACGTGAATCTAAGTCAGCAGTTGCGAAAGGGTTAATTAAAAAATATATTTTTATAGAAATTATAAAGCAAATTGTACAGTTCCAAAGAGTTCAACTGACCCAAAACTGGTAATTGCGATTAAAATTGTTTAATATTTACTTCATGAACCCTTACAATAATTTATCCGAAAGGATTTAGCTTATGCGTTGTTGTATATATATATATCTATATCTATATTATTTCATATCGTATTTTATGTTGCACCTACAAAAGAAAATTTAAGCTTTATTAGTGATCCCTACAGACATAATAGACACTCTTAATTGAAAACTATTGCAATTTTTTTAAAGAGTACAGTCTGGAAAAAATCGCAAGTGTAATGTATTTAAATAGACCTAAAATTATTTTAAAAAAGTACTGAAGTATATACGAATCTAAGAAACTGATTTCAAGATAACTAAGGAACTGTTAAAAGTCAATCTTTTTTATTAATTTTTATAATTCTTTTTTTCCTGAAAGATTTCCGGTATAAAACATTAAAATTTTGTCTATTTCTTATGGGATCTTAATTTTATTTTTCTACATTTACAGATAACCTCCTAACACATTTTTTATTATAACTCTATAAATACTAAAGATAAAGTATACAAACAGTATATTTTTCTGCACTGCCAGACTCTCAGAAAATCGAATATGAAGTCAAAATTGGGTGTTTCTATTGAAAAAAATCAAAGTTGCCGCTCATTTCAATATGTAGTTAACCCCTAATTCAAAATTCGACAGTATTTTTAAAAAGTGCATTTAATTTCCTGTTGAATGGTGTCTATTAAATTTTTCTGCGTCAATTAATAATGAAATTACAGCGAGTGCTGCGATTTTTTCCCCCCGACTGTACATTGTTTATATTTTATTTTATCAACCTTTATTTGTACTATTCTGTATATTTAATATCAAATGAAAGAAATTTAAACATTTATTTATTAACAGAGTTATTTTATTCTTAGAACAATTAAATAAATAACTTCCTTATATTTATACATCATCTTCTAAAATAACAGATATCTGAAACTTTTGTCTTATCAATGGATTTTAAGCGATTTTTGGTATCGACTATTTTCAAAAGATTTTCTTATATAGAAAATGTATTGCCTATCACTTTCAGAAAAATGATTTGTCCAAAGCTTACTGAAATTAGAAGAAAAATGATGTTGTTTTCAAAGCTTTTCCGGGGAATATTTTGGAATTTTAGTGGATTAAAATTATAAATAAAGATATGAGACTTACTAAGTTATTTGAAGAATAATTCTTTTTGATGTAGACAAAAATATAAGTAAAATAAAAGTTGTAAGTGCATATTAGGAACTGCATACGAAACTTATTTTAGAAATTATGTAAGACAAAGAAAGTATTGTTTTTACAATTTAAAATAAATATGATTAATACCAGAAAACTAACTACCGACAGATAAACAATAGAAATTAGAAAAAAAATGTCAATGAAATTAAATCAAAAATTCTGACCAGGACATAAATTTACATTTCTTCAATGCACTTTTTACAGCGACAAGCTCGCGTTGAAAGGTGCTTGTACGGTCCAAATATCCTGAAAATAACACCCTTTTAACTCCATTTTAAGTTTTAAGAATAAAGAGTAGTCACACGGTGCTAAATCGGATGAATACGATAGATAGTTTAACACAGAGACATTATTTTTTGCCAAAAATCGACGAACAATAAGGGAGGTGTGTTGAACAAATTTAGCACACACTTTTGTTTTGCCCAAATCTTCTTGCAAGATTGTTCGAATGGTTTTTTTGTTGATGTTTAAAGAGTCTTCCATCATTCTCAGTGTCACACAGCGATCGTTTGTTACGAAATTTCGTATTTTCTCAATAGGTGTCCTAGATGAAATTGGTCTTCCACTACTCTGATCATCTTCTAATGTACCTCATCCATCCAAAATACGTTTGTGCAACATAGAAACATTTGATCTACTTAAACAACAGTCACCGTAAAATTATTTAATGAGATGGTATGTTTACAAAGCACTTTTAGCAATTTTTGCATTAAATTATAGCTCTTTGTTCCATCTTAAAAATTCAACATAAATTCAACAAAAAATTCAACATAAATACAACATCAAATTCAACAAAAAAATTCACTTCTGCAATGAACGTTTGCCTTCTCTCAACTACTTAATGAAATGCGCACAACTTGTTAAAAGTGTGCCAGAAGAAGATATACGCTATGACGTATGCACATTTACACTCACAGCACCTTTACAACCTGCGCTCTATACCCAATACTCCGTATCATAACGAGGTATTTTTTATTCGACGGCTTCCAGATTTTGGCAACTCTAGTGTATATTTTCAATAATTCTCCCAATAAAACTCGCCAAGTTCGTTACCAGAGGACTTTCGCAGAAGGGAACAGATTGCTGTTACTTTCCTCGTACATTATACGTATTTTCCTTTTAAGAACATATCTAATATGGAGACCGGAGTCTTTTTAGCGATATATATATATTTTTTTTGTTGAGGGCACAGATTTTAGATTCTGTTAAATTTTTGAAACAGGAGATTATATAATGAGAAAAAATATATATGTACTGGTTTTTTAATAGGTATAGCTCAAGAACAGACGATCATATATAGATTATAAAGGGAAACAACCCTGAAAACAATATTTCACCGTTATGTGTTAACCGCTTTTGAGTTATGCGAAATGCATGCATAAGTGCATAAAGAAGTCGCGAAACAAAATCGTAAAATCATAAATAACTTTAAAGTGGAAGATCATGTAAGAATTAAAATTGGAGCTGTATAACTCTGTGTTATATCTGCATCAACCACAAAATTTCACCTTTCTACAGCTGATAATTTTAAATTGTGTGGTATATATATATATATATATTTAAATCGAGTTCACTATATTTCTTTTACTTCGTACAAGGGTGTAAACATATATATATATATATATTTATAAATATTCTCTTTTTACAAGTTTTCCCATTCATTTTCATTTTAACAACATATTTGTTTCGAAGATGACAAGAAAAAAAAAAAAAAAATCTTTTAAGTATAATGAAACTTAATTTATTTGTTATATTGTGTTACATTTGTTATTTTTGTTATATAATTAATCTATTATATTGTGCACATAAATCCATACTTTTTTGTATTGTTTTGGAATATTTATACTTATCGTCTTCTTCTTTTTATTTATTTATTTTTGATAATATCTTTTATTTAGTAGCGTAGATTTCTTTCCCAAAAGTTATTAAGTGAAAATTTTCCCTGCATGAAAACATTATCTTTCCAGGCTCGTAAAATATTTTTGCGAAACAAATTTATTTCATAATCTTTAAAAAATTTAATTTTTAACATGGCTGTCGAAGGAAAAGTATGAAACTCCAAGGGGTATTTCCGACTGTATATATTTATACATTTAAAGTAAATATCTATATATTATTTATTTGAAATTAAGGTTTGTTTTATAAAGTTCTATTTAAATAGTCTCAAACTCTGTATGTGTGATACTGAATGTTATTTTGTCATCAAAGAGAGATGATTATCAAGCATTCTACATTTCATACACATACACACACACATATAAATATGTATACATATATATTGTTTTTTTCAATTTCTCTTTATAAAAAAACATGTCCATATTAACAGTAAAAACTTTCGAATATAAGACTCTACATTTCCAACTCATTTAAAATTCGTTTGTTTGGGAAAAAAAAAAAAAAAAAACCTATTTATTTTCATAAATCGTTATTTAAATATCAATGTAAAGTTATATATATATATATATATATAACAGTTTCGTTTAAGATTCTATCATTGATAATTTATACAGGCAAGCAAATTCATTTTTTGATTCGTTAATCGTAAAGCGAATAAGGACTAACGTACTCTTGAATGCATTTATTTTTCTTTTTAAATTAATGCATAATTTGTGCATACATATATTTTTCTGTGTATGAAATCAGATATTTATGCTGTATTGTTATAGTATTACATTATATTACACTATTTCACTTAATATATATGCATGTATCTAAAAATATAGCCTTTTACACGAATGACAACACATCGAATGACTAATTTTAAGACAAATTTACGACTACTGCGAATTAATGAATAGTTCGTAATAATCTGATATCGGTAAATTATTGCTATAATATATTTGAGAGACTCAATAGTAACGAAGTATTTGAAATGTAAACTTTTAAGAGTATTTGTATTACACATTATCAGAGTTATTACTGCATATTTTAATTCTCAAATGAGTGCAATCAACACTGAGTAAATAAATTGCCATCAGTTATTAGTTTTCTTTATAATTTCTGGAACCGTAAATAATATAATGTAAGCATGACTAAATATTAGATAATATTCAAAAGTTACTGTAAGCATTCACGCAGATTAAGGCACATCAGTATATATAGTTACGCTCATCACTGACTGACTCTGTTACGCTTAAAAAGACTAAGAGGTTTCCTTGGACTCTGTCTGTGTGTGAACGCAAGTTTCCACCTAATTTCCATACTTTAGTTAATTTTAAAAAAATCTAATTGTCCGATCGATAATCTGTTTAATCCGACGGATTCAGAAAAATCGCCCCTTTCATTTGGTACCTTATTTGTAACATATTTTTATCAGATTTTTTAAAATTAATTAAAATATGAAAATAGACATAGCTTTAAAAATAAAAATTTAAGTTTTTAATTGTTGTAATTTTTACTATATCTTACACTTAAGGTAAAAATAAATTTTTTTAGGGTCAAATTTTTGAACGTGAGTTTTTGTTATATTTACACGTTTTGAGGTCCCCTGAACCCGAAAATCATGTTTTTAGAAAATGGTCTGTGTGTGTGTCTGTATGTGTGTTATCAGCATAGTTCAAGAAGAAATGGTAGCAGAAAGTCCAAACTTGGTATTCTAAATGTGTATGATATAGGGATGCTACATTAAGCTTTTCGTTGAGATGAAGCAAATGGTTCGTGTACACCCAAGATAATTCAAGTATATTACGTCTATGGGGAAAAGGGCTGGTAAGTACAGTTTAACAGCATGCTAATTAAACCTATTAATCACACTCTAGATTCAACTCTAAAATTTCGTTATACTAATAGTCTCCCTTTCTGTAAAGAATGCTATAGCTTTAAGCATTATATACAACGTAAATTTATTTATTACATTCAGTTCTCCTATAACTATTAAACAATTAACCCTTCATGACCGCGACTTAAATGGACCCACTGGAGGGGTCTATCAAATTCCCATCGAAAACAATAAAGAACTTTTCTATTACATTGGACAGACTAAGAGGACTTTATATAAAAGAATAAAGCTATTAATATAATTAAATGAAAAATTACAATAAATTCCAAAGATGCTGCAATTTTGCCAAAAATTTGGCACAATATTATAAAATAGCTAATAGTTTATTTATGCTAATTCATGATGGTTTTTCTCCTACAATAGCCTCGTGTGATATTTCAATAGTTCCAGCTTTTCTTATTACTTTCCGAACACTATAGTGAGGAAAGTATTGTATCCATCGAAAACAATAAAGAACTTTTCTATTACATTGGACAGACTAAGAGGACTTTAAATAAAAGAATACAAGAACATATACGAAATATCAAAGAAGAAAATAGTTCTACTCTAGTCGACTTCATTTATGCCAACGCAAACGCTAACCCTATATCGGATAAAGCTAAAATTATTACAGCACCATCTACTATCCAAGAACTTTACATTTCCGAAGCTATTCATATAATTAAATGGAAAATTACAATAAATTCCAAAGATGCTGCAATTTTACCAATAATTTGGCCCAATATTATAAAATAGCTAATAATTTACTTCTGATAATTCATGATGGTTTTTCTTCTACAATAGCCTCGTGTGATATTAAAATAATTTCAGCTTCTCTTATTACTTTCCGAACAATATAGTGAGGAAAGTATTGTAATCATTTCAAAAATCCGAATTTGAGATTTTGATGTTTATATACGTTTCGAGCTCCCCTGAGTCTGTTTTCACTATTTTTGCGATGACGTATGTATGTGTGTATATATGTGTGTATGCATGTGTGTATGTCTGTGAGTGAACACGCTAGCGTTTAAACGCTTTGTTTGAATACGCTGAAAATTGGTACGTATACTGTAAGTCACCATAGTACGAACCCTATTGATTTTGGTGAATCTAGCACTTATAGTTTTTTTACAGGGGCACAAAGAAAAATTCTTTATCATTATGGACTACGGGACCAAAAACTTAAAAGTGCGATAGCATCTAAACGCCTTATTTAATTGAGCAAAAAATTCATACACATATTATAGGTCACAGGTACTCAATCTGTATAGAGTTTGGAGAATCTAGCACATATAGTTTTTTTACAGGGACACAAAGAAAAATTCTTTATCATTATGATCTATGGGCTCAAAGTTCAGTAGCGTTAAATGAAACATCATGTAATATATGGAGAAAAATACTCAAATACTCTATTATGGTTTTCTCTCTTTTGTTTGTTTAACAACTCCTCTTTCTTTACTTTACCTACAAAACTGTTAATTACTCCAACTTCGGAAAGTCGAGTGTAGTCACTCCAGATTTTTTTTCTTAGCTTCTTGATCCAACCTTTACCGGACTTCAAATTGACTTTGCTGATATTCACGCATTGAAAGACTTACTTGTTTACTGTAAGAAGAAAAGATATTTAAAAACTGTTCATTGGAAACGAATGATAAAAATCCCTGATGATGCTTTACTATTAAAGCGAAAAGCGTCGGATAAATTTTTTAACATCTTTTAAATAAAATTTAATTTTACGTGTGTTTAAAGTGTTTTTAATATCATTAACAAATGACACGTGTTCAATTTAACTCTTTCTTTAGAGATTATTTATATTAACATCTATACACTGCATTAAACCAAATGAAACGAATATATATTTTTTATATGCATAAAAACACGTTTCATGTAGAATATTGGTAGGGAAATCACTCACTTTTCGTTTACAGGGCTGCACAAAAGAACTAGATAAATGTGCGACAATAGTTGAAAATTGGTGGAAGTGTATTTCAGGCTGGGTCATGTATTATTACTATAGGATTGTATTTAGGTTCACCATGTGGTCTGTATATCATCTTCAAAGATATACAGGGATGCAAATATTTAAGCGATAACATCATTTTTTGTTGTTAGTGGATGTTTTTTACAGTAATATTTTGCCATTTCCAGAAAAGCTGTTCGGGAATTGGAATGGATTCCTTATAGGGATATGGTAAATAACGTATGTTTTTGAGCTAAATATTGATAGCTTGTTTTTTGTATATTTACACGTTTTGAGACTTCCTGATTACCGTAGTCAAGTTTTTTAACATTTGATCTTTATCTGTGTCTCTTAGAGTGACTTAAAAAACGAATAATTTTAGGAGATCCCAATGTTGTATTTTGAAGTTAATATAAGTTTGTTGCTGGAAAAGTTTGGTCAAGATTGATAAGTTTCAAGGAATGTTGTGTGTGAAAATTGTCTGAATAATTTTAAGTGAACTTTTAATTTTACTAACAGATATAAATTCTATATAAATGTAGGTGCATTAATGAAACGGTGGGTTGAGGGGGGCTGCAGCCCCCCTCACACAGATATAATTAGCATATAAAACTCTTCCGAAGCCTAATTTGAATTGTTTAACACAGGTTTACATATTAGTACACTTTATCTTACCTCTTAATCTCCAACCTGTATTTATAGTATTAAATTTCAGGGTAAGAGAAAGTTATGTGAGTGACACACCAGATTATTTGTTTTTAGAATGAAATGAAATATGATATGCTTTCCTGTGAAAAAAAAAAAAAAATATATATATATTAAATTTGGTCATGTATATGAAAAAATGACGTCTATAAAATAATAATAATAATTTTAAATTTAAAGGTAACGAAGAGATAAACAAACTGCGAAAATTTCGCACGGGCTTGCTAGCAAATGAATTATTTGAAGGGAGAAATAAATAATATGAAATAATAATTTTTTAAATGGCACCTCAGTCGCTCTACAACTAACTAGTATTACCATACTCATTTTATTCTAAAACATTTGTACCACTAATTGTTCATATTATAGAGGCTATAAATTTTGTGGTTCGAATAATGGCGTGCGTGCAATATGTAACGCATGCTTCAATATAACTTGGCGCAGATTTGTATGATTGTACATAAACTAGTTACAAAATAATTATGTAACAAGAACAAAATATAAACAAAAAGCTTGTTAATATATTAAAAATATTTTAGATGTCTTTCTAAAGTAATTATAAATACTGTACAACCTTCAGTGGCAATCATAATGTAACCAAACGCGAAAATTTTTTTTTCACTTTATGTGTTCTAAGAAATGTTTTAAACCAGTATTAATAAACTACTTCTTCAGATCACTCATTAGCTGACTTATTAATGCACAGCAAAATTTACCGGCGCCACTGATTCGATACCCGGTCTGGTCGCTGAACAAACAGAGTAAGTGTGGTTAAGACAGAGTTTTTAGAAATTTGGCGCTTTCTCACCAAGAAGACAGGAAACAAGATTCACGTACAGTCGATCATCGTGGCATCCAATAATTAGAAATATACAGGGAGGCTTCAAGCAGCTGTACTATAAAGTAGTTTTCATAATTTTCGAAATTCGAATTTAAGTTGAGAAAACTGAAATAATTCATTTATCATGTATGCCATCATTCACTTACGTTTGAATTGGATGTCCGAGATATTTTATTGTATAAGATAAAATAACTTTTCATTCTTTCATAGCCATGAGATTGACTATAGTTTACATATAATGCCGATTTTAATATGGAACTATCGCTTCGATTTACTCGATAACAGTTCTTTGCCGATTAAGAAATATGTTCACAATCTGCTCATACCTTTGCGAGCGTTTTAAAATGAAATAAAATCGGATATTTCAATTCAATAGTTGACATTTTTAAATAACTGTTTTTATGGAGAGATTAATATATATATATATATATATATATATTAAATATAATAATGTTATTCCTGCATTATTTAATTTATTGTATTTATCTAAATCAAATGATAATGCAATAGACAGTATTAATTTATTTTACTTGTAAATATTTATAATTTATGGTAATAGATCCAGAAAACCGTATTATTTGGTATGCAAGAGCGATAAATCGATTTCAATTATTCTATTAAAATTGTGGGAATATATTAGGAGTGAGGCAGGAATTTATAATTCTGAAATTTTAAAACGCAGTTAGGTATTAGAAAATGTGTGTTACTTACGCTATTTTGTTTCTTTTATCCCCTATACTTACAGTTTTTCACAACGGTTGTTTCGCATATAAAATTTAGAACATATATTTTTATTATAGTGTATATTTTTATTTTTTATTTATTTTTATTTTTATTTTTAGATTTTAATTTTACATAGATTTATTGTATAATTGTAAATGATCTTTGATATTTTCATTGAATTGCAATTTTTAAATCTTTTTTATTTAGCGTACAGTAGAATTCATTGAATTTTTCTTCATGCAAAAAAAAAAAAAAAATAAAAATAAATAAATAGCATGGGTACAAAAAAAAAAAAAAAAAAAAAAAAAAAAAGAGATTTTGATAGAATTTCTGATTTCATAATTCTAATTTCTTTAGATATCTAAATCTTTATTTAATTTTTCATGGGTTAATAAGAAAAAAAAAAAGATTAATTTTTCTTATATTGAAATTCAGTCCGTGTTAATTAAAAGCTAAATTATTAATGTAATCTTAAACAAAAATAATCTACGTTAATTAAAGAAGGAAAAAAAAACTTTAAAATCTACATCACAAAAAGTCAAAAGAAGATAATATACTAGAAAAATTTTATGACATATGCTCCATCTCTCCAATTATAATCACATTTATGAAAGTACTTTTTACTTACTTCACTAACGTACAAATTATGCACCAGCTGTCCACAAAAAATATTAGAGAAAAAAGAAACATTTTGTAACGAACGAACTGAAGATGTTCAAAAATTTATGAGGATGTCAAAAATGAGAAAAGATTCTTTAACTTTTAATATTTTGAAAAGAAAAATATAATCTTCAATGAAAAAGGAATTAGTTAAAAAATTCGTAAAAAAAAAAAAAAAAAAAAAAAAAGGGACTTGGAAAGGTAAAAATGATTTTAAAAAATGTATGAAAGATTGCTTCGATAAGGAAGCTTTAATCTTCTTAGTTTGAAAAATAATTATTCATTTAATTTGACTATGGTCTAAGATATATATGTATATATATATATATATATATATATATATATATATGTGGGATGGCACACTTTTGTAGGCGTTAAACAGAAAACTAATACTTATTTACTAATTATAAATTTAATTAAAGATTAAATTGTAATTTACATATATACAGGAATGCTAATAAGCATTAAAATTAACTATCAAAGAAAGTTCAGCAGTCAATAATTACATCATTTAGCATTTCACTAAAATCGTCAAACGTAGAAAAACGAAGTAATCTAAAAACAGTCATTACGTCTATTGAGCACATTGCTCCGTCAAAAGTCTCGTCGAAAACTCAAAAGAAAACAGTCAATACGTTCCATCTGAACGCCCCGTCGAAAACTGAATGTCGTTCCTTCAGCGCTCTCTTAGCAGCCGCGCCAAACAGGAAGTAACACCATCCACGTCAGCAGTAGGCACTTACCTCAATATTCCGCTACTGCGTCACATGATCGGCTGGCTACGGGAAACAGAAACTAAACTTCCTTGGATTTCAGGAACGGCAAAGAGAAATCAAATAGCTTTAGCTTCCAATGTTAGGGAAGGAAGGTGCGTATACATCACTCGGCCATCCTTCCTCGACTGGACCTCCAGGCGATCACACTGAAAAGATACAAACAAAAAAAACAAACAAAAGCAACACAAAATAATAACATAAATATTTACAAATTTTTTACAAATCTTCAAAAATTTTTGTTTTTTAAGTTATTCCCCATTTAAGGAATTCAGCTTTTGCAGATGTGTAATAGGAGCCTTCATGGCATCCATTTCTATATTTTTTATCAATATTTTCAATATTATCATTTTCCATTTTTGCTGTTATAAAGTTACAAAAGGAAGTCAATTTTGCGTTTACGGCAACTTGGTTGCTTACGTTATCAGTTTTTCGTGGATGTCTACTCGACTTGCATTTAGCTTTATTTTTCTTTTTACCTCTAGAATATTGTTTTTTATCATGTGTACTCAAATCTTTACTTTGGGGTTCAAAATTATTTTGGGACTCGAACTCGAGACCCTCCAATCGATCATTTTCAGTCTTAATGCCTTTTAAGGCGTCTGTTGCATCAAGTTCAGTTGAAAAGTCTATAATGGCAGTCTTATATGTAGGGAAAACTTCTAATTTTATTTGTACAGCTTTGGGAAATAATATGGCTATTTCACGAATCGTGGTCGTCAATGGAAGTGATGGAATCAACACTTTTCTCGGATCTATACCGGCAGTCTCTTCTTCTGGGAAATTCTGTCTTTTACATTCAGTGGAATCTATTGTCAATGGCCTTTTTCTTGATTTCTTTCTTTTAAGGAGTTCGGAATTCTCATCAACTTTTCCTTTTAATTTTTTCAACTCTTCGGCTAACTGTGAAATTTTTCTAAGTAGGAATTGTTTTTCATCTCTCTTCAAATAAGTGTTTTCAAGGTTTAGCGACTTCATTCTGGAAACACTCGTCTGACTTCGTCCCTTTCGTCGCGGGTCCTCCTCTTCATCACTATCATCATCTATTTGGATAATGCTCGTTTGGTTTTGTTTCTGTCGTCGAGGCTCCTCTTCTTCCTCACTGTCATCGTCCACACTATTATTATCCTTCAAAAGCATCTTATCGTCATCACTTTCGTCATTTTCACTTACGGGAGATTCTAATGATTTTTTGACAGCATAACAAGGTTGGGGAGTTTTAATTTCACTTTGATATTTATCTACAGGGAGTACTGTTACTAAATTTACCTCTAGAGAATTACGCTTATTTTTCACAAAAATACCCTTTTCATTAATTGTTGTTTCACTTAACATTAATACATTCGTACCGAGGATTACATCATAGGGAATTAAATCATCATGTACAACATAAACATCAGTCTCACATTGTAATTCATCAATTTTGAGATTCACTTTAATTGAGCATAACGGCTTTAGAGAACTTTTTCCGATCCCCCTCAAAGTGGTACTTATTAAATTTAATTTATTTACATTCAACCTATCAAAAGAACTTTTACGCAACAATGTTGCTTCACTTCCTGTATCAATAATTCCAATAAAATTTACATCATTTACTTGTATAATTTTACTCATATTTTGATTTACATTAATACACAGTGCATTAACTTCTGGTTTTGAACCTGGACACTCCGAACTTTTATGCCCGTACTGCTTGCACGTAAAACACTTTAGGCCTTTGGCCTTATGAGGGCAATCTCTAGATAAGTGTTTTTTTTCACCACAATTATAACACAATTTATTATTTACTTCATTTCTAGGACTAAATTTTTCATATACATTATGGGCTATATGCTTCGGTTTTGTGTTGAGCTCAATTTTATCAAATTTATGTCTAACTTTTTCACTATCACGTTTATACATTTCATACAATTTTATTTTCTCTTTAAATTCACGAATATTTTTAGCCCCATACAAAATTAGTTTATTTTCACTTTTATCGTTTATTCCCTGGATCACGTAATGCATTAACGCGGCATCTTCAATGTGCCCGTTTTTACTTAATTGTCTTATTTTTAAAAAATACTCTGTAACTGTTTCAGTAATTTTCATTTTCCTTTTACGTAAAATGTCATGCAAGGAGGCAGAATTTATTTCGATCTTGAATTCTTCGATAAGTGCATTTTTTAGTTTCTTATACGTTAATAATCCTTTTTCGGATTTTACAAATAACAGAGCATTTCCGCTCAAAGACCTTTTACAGAAAATAATTTTTTGTAGTTCATTAAGATTAAACATTTCAGCTATTTCCTCAAATTCGTTAAAAAACTCACTGATGTTCTCATGCGGCTCGCCGCTAAATTTTGACATAGAATTTTCAAAATCATTGAAAGAAATTGCACCAAGTGATCCATTATTCACATTATTACTATAATTTATACTTTTTTTACCCTTATTATAATCATCAATAACATTGTCACTATCATTATAACACTTATTTTTGCTGATATGGCATTGCACAGAGGAGTCAATTTTTTCAATATCATTACTTTCGGATTCACTGTTCGATTCGTTTTCCGAATCTTCCTCATCCGAATTATTTTCAGAATTTTCCCGTTTTAACAATTCTATATCGCACAGATTCAGCAACAATCTATCTCTTAACTCATCTTTACTCCCATCAAAAGGGACATTTAATACATTACTAATAATAATCAATTCATTCAATGAAAAATTTTCGTCGATAAATTTTTGTTTCTTTATGTAATTTTCGTCGTCTACGACAAACGCGAATCCTGAAAATTTTCTTATTCTGCATCGGTTTTTTCTGTCACCAATATCATTAAATAAAAAACGATGCAGAATTTTAATTTTACTATAACTCTCAGTCCTCAGTGCAGAGCCGATTTTGGGTATATCTCCTAACGATACCATTGTAACAACAAAACAAAATCACACGTACCTTTGTAGAACCAAAATAGCAGCCGATGCTTGATTATCCTAAATCTTTTATTGAAACTTCCATTCAAATGATCCGTGGTTATTCCGCAGAACTCGCAGATACTTCGTTGCTTAAGTTTAAGCTGATTTCACAGGTGTAAACATTTCTGTTGATCATGAAGTATTATCACACACTTTATCCACATAGTTGTAGTCGGCACTCATTTGTAGAAACACACACAACTAGTTGAATCATGATTTAAAAATAAAAAAGTTCAGTCCAACAAATGTTTATACAGTTCATAATTTAAAAGTTCAGTTTAAAAACTTATTTTTATCAGTCCAGACGCATCATCATTTTTAGGAATACAGTTCGCAAAAAAAGTTTATAGTTTGTTCAATCAAATTTTAAGTTAAATTAAACTAAAAATTAACGTTCAATCACACTTTCTTTATCTTAAAATTCGCGTTCTATCATTTATGAAGTAGATTTTATTCTTTATCCAGTAGATTTTATTCTTGATCCCACTTCTGACTTGTGGGATGGCACACTTTTGTAGGCGTTAAACAGAAAACTAATACTTATTTACTAATTATAAATTTAATTAAAGATTAAATTGTAATTTACATATATACAGGAATGCTAATAAGCATTAAAATTAACTATCAAAGAAAGTTCAGCAGTCAATAATTACATCATTTAGCATTTCACTAAAATCGTCAAACGTAGAAAAACGAAGTAATCTAAAATCAGTCATTACGTCTATTGAGCACATTGCTCCGTCAAAAGTCTCGTCGAAAACTCAAAAGAAAACAGTCAATACGTTCCATCTGAACGCCCCGTCGAAAACTGAATGTCGTTCCTTCAGCGCTCTCTTAGCAGCCGCGCCAAACAGGAAGTAACACCATCCACGTCAGCAGTAGGCACTTCCCTCAATATTCCGCTACTGCGTCACATGATCGGCTGGCTACGGGAAACAGAAACTAAACTGCCTTGGATTTCAGGAACGGCAAAGAGAAATCAAATAGCTTTAGCTTCCAATGTTAGGGAAGGAAGGTGCGTATACATATACGCACCTATATGAATTCATATATATATATGGAATTCATATATATATATGAATTCCATTAAAATATTTTTTTATTATTATCAAATCATTTTGAAGGAATATTTATATGTTTATTTAATAAAGATTATATTTAATTACTTCCGTTATTTATAAATTGTTATTTTTAAGCAGCTTATGTATTTCTGCACTGTTAAAAATTGTTTCTTAAAAATGAACTAAATTGTCTCAAAATAGCTCCAAAGCAATAGGGGAGACCCGTGTACCTAGGGCCACCCCACTCTATTTGAATAATATTTAATTTTAAGTTTTATTACTCAATTGGGCGAGTAACAACACCAATTGCTACTTTTACAACTACTTTGGAACTTTTGAGGAAAAAGTTTTGACAAGTTACATGTAGAAAACGAATTTACATGGTTTGAAGTAAAATTTTGTAGCTCATCTCTTTTGCTATTTTTCAAAGGCAAGTCAAATATTTTTCTTACATTTCTAGTGTATAATTTTGCTTGTTATATTGAGTAATAAATGAGATATTTAATTAGTCCTCTCTGCATGTGGATTTTTTACTGGAAAGCATTTTGAATGAAGTTACCAAAACTTGTACCTAGGGCCTCATAGCTGCCTTGTACCTAGAGCCAGTGTTTTTGGACCCTTTAGCACTTTCGCGACCACATGTTTTTGTCTTTTTGACAGTAAGGTGCGTCTGTGGGCATAAGTTACCATTTTTCAAAACAAAATTTTCCGTATTCACATTTATATTACAAATGGATATGCATTATAATCATACTCTCTCAAATCAAAGTAGTTGCATCCATAGTATACTGATTGTACAAATATTAATATTGTGTATATTTTTTAGAAACAAATAACATACAAATTGCAAAAGAAACGCCCACTGGTGGAGTTTCATATTTTTAAATGACGTGAATCTACGTCAGCGGTCGCGAAAGTGTTAAGAAACACAGTACAGCCTATAGGAATTGGATGCTGGCAAACACTGGTGAAGCAATCACTATATAAGACGTTGCTGAAAATGTTGGTAAGTCCTATCCGTCGGCCTTTACTCCAATAAACATTCTATCAGGCTTTCGTGTATCCGGCTAATGAATCAAAACACAGTCACTGAGGATGGATATTTAAGTTCAAATGTGACTGAAAGACAAGATTCCTCCATAAATTGAAAAAAAAAAAAAAAAAGATTTTCCAGGAAGAAAGTGAACCGACAATGATAGAACTGGATGACTCTGTTTCGTGTCCTGTTGGAATTTCGAAACCTTCAACATCTAACATCTTTTCATGTGTCATGCTTTAACAGGTACGAACCTAAGCAAAACCTTTACCTAAAGCAAAACCTCCCACATCAAAGAAAAGATGTGACCGAAAATCAGAGAGATCTAGAAATCCAAGGTACACTCCAGAAAAAAAGAAACTAAAGAAGAAAAAAAAAAACATTCTGTTAAAATATCCCAAAGAAAAAAGAAAAATAAAAAGAAAGAAAAATGTCGTGTTTCAAATTAAGGCAACAACATGATAATTATTATATGATAAATAAATATATTACTTGATATTGTTTTTTTTATAAAATACATGTTTATATGCTTATTTTCTATTCATTACAAAGTGAAATCTAAATTTGAGAGAATGGCCCTAGGTACAATGAGGTCTGGCCCCAGGTACAATGAGGGTATTGTACCTAGGGCCACGAATGAAGTTTTTTAAAAAACCTTCTACTTGTTGTAATTTATTATTTTAGGTATTTATACTAATCCCAACTGGAAGTATTTAGTCCTAAAGATATGTACTTATCAATTTGATAACTTTAAACAAGTCAAGGGCTCTTTTTTGGGCATTAAAAAAAAAGCGGCTCTAGGAGCACGGGTCTCCCCTATATACCGAAATTTGAAAACCCATGTACTCATTTTTGAGTATCTTGACATGTGAAACATGGGAATACTTGGATTCTTATTGGTTAACCCCATTTTTAACCATGTCAATATACTCAAAAATGAGCATATTGTTTCGGAGCTATTTTGAGACAATTTAGCTCATTTTTAAGAAACTAGTTTTAACAGTGTGAATTGATTTAATATTAATATTAAAAGCATGATTATTTTAAATAATTTACAGTCAATAACAAAAGTCTCCGAACACTAGCGAAAATTCCTGTATAAAAAAGTACACTTAATACAGTTTTGTTAAGTAAATCCTTGTCGAATACTGTTCTTAGTCAGTCTAAAAACAGGATTCGACAAGTATTTATTTATCAAAACTGTATTAAGTGTACTTTTTTTATATAGGAATTTTTGCTAGGGCTCGGAGACTTTTGTTACCGACTGTACATCATATTCTTAAGCTAGACTACATGTACTATATTATTATTGTGTTTTATACTCCAAAAATCGCTTACAGTACAATAAAAACTGCACTATCTAAAATTTAAAAAATAGAAACATCAACTGATACCAGCAAAAAAAGGTAAAATGGGAAAAACGCATTAAATTTCTCGTGAGTTTGGCTAAGTTGCTAGAACTGGCTAAATAAAAAGCATTGCTTGCAGTTTCCCGACTTCCAGAAGCCTTTAACCACTGCATTTGTACAGAATATGACGCTAAAATAACAAAAAATACATAAGAAAGCATAAAAAACTCATTCACAAGTGTGAAAAACAAAAAAATATGTGAAACGCCAAAAAAAAAAAAAAAGGGGTACGCACGTCATTATCGCTGGTGTTCTCAAACGGTACATGCGGCTTTACAAATACAGCAAGAACGATAACCACATTATATATAAAGGGGAAATTGAGAAAACCACCAAAAAAAAAAAAAAAAAAAAAAAATCATGGAGAAAAAAAGCAAATTTTCAACAGCGTAAAGAATATGAACTTGAATGATAAAATTTCATAATAAATATAAAGGTCAAGATCAAAGGACTTCAAAACTCACACCACATCCCTCTTTTTAACTCATCCTTTTTAAGAAATTGAGATATTTTCTAAAAGCGCAGTGGATATGAATGAAAAATTTTCATATCAGATATCAAGTTTCTAGTTCAAACGGTTTCCAAATATTTCTCAATGCAGTCATCACCAGGTGGCCACAGCACAGGGGTCAGGCAGGGCTGTTAACTATTTTATGTCTATACAGATGCGCATAGAGACAGTCGTACATAGTTGCCATGCGAAAAGCAGTGGCAGCTCTGTATCTGGGATAGTCCGGAAGATTGAGGATAGTTGTTTTCAAAAGTTTATCTCTTGTTCTTTCTTCCAATTTAGATGTGTATATATTTCTTAGGGTTAATAAAATTATTGAGGAGCAGATCTGTAGCAGACTTCCTCAGAATGGGTCTGTTGAATGGTACATCCCTTTTTGGCCAACTTATCTACAGTCTCTTTTCCAAGGATACCGCAGTGGGGCGGGATCCACTGCAAAACCACTGTTCTGTTCTTTTCATGAAGACCCCAAAGAAAAGTCCTGCACTGCTATATAGAGGCAGGAGCATGAGCTTGACAACAGTTAGCAATAGCAAGGATCGCTGCTTGCGAGTCAAAAAAAAAAAAAAAAAAAAAAAAAAATAGCAGTTCATTCAAAAAGAAATGGCTGGGCATTTAAGTGTTGTAATGTGACTCTAATTGCCGCAACCTCAGCCTCAAAAAGTGTTTTTTAGTCAATTTATGATAATAATTCAGATTCTGTTTTTAAGGTATTGTTCTGTTTAAAATGGCGCTTGCAAAGATTCTGAAAATGCAACTTTTAAAAATACATTCTACCATAAAATAATCTCAGACAAATGCCGTCCTTTTTTTTTCTTTTTTCTTTTCTTTTTTTTTTTTTTTATTAGTTCATTCAGCTGAGTTCATTCAGCTGAAAACTCATTCACAAGTGTGAAAAACAAAAAAATATGTGAAACGACAAAAAAAAAAAAAAAAAAAAAAAAAGGGCACGTCATTATCGCTGGTGTTCTCAAACAGTACATTCGGCTTTACAATTACAGTAAGAACGATAACCACATTATATATAAAGGGGAAAATGAGAAAACCACCAAAAAAAAAAAAAAAAAAAAAAATCATGGAGAAAAAAAAGCAAATTTTCAACAGCGTAAAGAATATGAACTTGAATGATAAAATTTCATAATAAATATAAAAGTTAAGATCAAAGGATTTCAAAACTCACACCACATCCCTCTTTTTAACTCATCCTTTTTAAGAAATTGAGATATTTTCTAAAAGCGTTCTGTTCTTTTCATGAAGACCCCAAAGAAAAGTCCTGCACTGCTATATAGAGGCAGGAGCATGAGCTTGACAACAGTTAGCAATAGCAAGGATCGCTGCTTGCGAGTCAAAAAAAAAAAAAAAAAAAAAAAAAAAAAAAATAGCAGTTCATTCAAAAAGAAATGGCTGGGCATTTAAGTGTTGTAATGTGACTCTAATTGCCGCAACCTCTCCATCAAATGAGGAATTTTCATGACCCCAAAGTTCACTTGATCAATTGCCTGTTTATCTTAATTTGTGGCATACCATTAAGCCATTTTCTACGAAGCGACAGTAGCTTCTGAAATGGACCTTGTTGCAAGAATGGACTGCTGCTACGACCCGCGAAACGATCGGTATTTTTAATAATGTTCGCCTTTGCATGCAACGTAGGTGTCAATCGCGAATGAATTACGATTGGTGGAATTTTGAACACCACCTGTGATGGTTTTAGTAACTATTGTACTTTGTTTTGTGCAATAAAACGCTTAATACTGCTTTACATATTGTGTCCCTTCTTTGTCTTTATATCTTTTTAAGACTTAAGGCGGCATTCCGAAACTTGCTTTCCTATATAATTCTGATTTCTTTTGATTTTTTTGCTTCACTCGAAGTTTGTATGTGGAGTTCAGAAACAACCAGAAAATATGATATATCAAAATTTTGAAGTAATTTATCTGCATTTAATTTATTTTAACTAAAGGATTTAATAAAAAAAAAACTAAAAAGTAAAATTCCACTTTGTATTATAAGATCAAATTCCTTATACGCTTGTCTATATTATTCAATTCAATTCTACCCAAAAAAATCTCATTATTTTTTTAATATTCAGATTTAATAATTGAAAATAAATAAATTGAAAACAAAACTTTTATAGAAATAACTAAGTAAAATTTTACTTTATTTTCTAGTGATCGTATATAATAAAATAAAATTTTATTCTCAAATCTATATTATTTCAATTCAATGGTACCCAAACTAATATCATTGAATTTTTTAATTTTATATTAAATAGCTGAAAATAAACAAGAAAACAGTTAGTTAAATGGATAAAAATGGGTAAGAATAACATTGATAGAAAAATTAACTTTTATTAACTTTATTATATTTTCCCTTTTATCTTTTTTTACGTATTTGTTACATTACTCATTAACAAAATATAAAATATTTTTTTTTTTCAATATTTTGTAAAATAATATAAATCAATAAAATACTTTTCAGCTTAAAAGTTAATTATTTTATCCAATTTCTTAGAAACTAATTTAAAATACCATTAATTTTGGTAAATTTAGACGAAATTATAGCAATGAAAGAGAAATTTAATTTTATTCATAATTCAATAATCTTAAAGGATTAAAATAAATGTCTGTCAGTGTAAAGAAAGAACGGTGTTTCATCCATTTAGCTTTAGTTGCTATTCTCTACAGGCATGATGATTTTTAATGTATTTCATTTGTCCATACAAATGATTTTTCAAAGTATTAAATAAGTATATTTCGATAATAATTTTGCTATGAAAGTTTTCTACATTCTTTTTCGTACTACTATTACTTCTTTTTTTATGTTAGATAAAATTGAATAATTTATAATTTGTAAATTTTCTATTCCTAAATATAATTTTTTTAAAGGAATTAAAAAGATTTATTTAACAACTCCCTATAAATTTGATTAATTAATAAGAAAATTTAAATAAACATATATTCGGAAACAGAAGCAAAATACCAATTTCACCATCAAATTAAAATTTTACTTTACACGTAGCCAAATAATTATTAGAACTAAATTAACATTGTACAACAATGAAACCAAAATCATTCAAAGAAAGATTTAAAAATAAAATCCATCGTTGACAACTGTTTTCATACTTCGCAAGTACAGTTTTAGTATAGGACCCCCATAACGATTTTTAAATTTATCTAGCCATGATGGCGATAACATTTATTTATTTATTTTGGCGCAGTTTTTTTTTAAATAATAATTCTTTTGATTACACTTTTCACGATTGTGTTTTTTAGTCAATTTATGATAATAATTCAGATTCTGTTTTTAAAGTATTGTTATGTTTAAAATGGCGCTTGCAAAGATTCTGAAGATGCAACTTTTAAAAATACATTCTACCATAAAATAATCTCAGACAAATGCCGTCCTTTTTTTTCTTTTTTCTTTTTACTTTCTTCTATATGTAATATAGAGAAAGTATTGGATTTGCGAAAATTTTCGACCTCCGTTTTTTGATGGATTTACATGTTTTGGGATGTCTAGATTACGAATTAATGGTTTTTAGAAAATGTCTGTCTGTCTGTCTGCTGTATCATTTTTTTGTGGACGCTGTATCTCACGAACCAATGAATGAAATTTAACCAAACTTGGTATTTAGTTGCACCATGACATAAACTGGAGCTGATTAGATTTTGGGATCAATCGCTCAACAGGTGGCGTTGTGATCGCATTTTATGCAAATTTTTAACATGGCAGCATAGGACAAAATTCCGTATAAATGGGCATAAAGAGAGTTATTTTACACTTGTGATTGTAAAATTAATATGAATTATTGATAATAGTAGTAGTTAACTAGGAAAAAATTTTGTGCATGTGGGGGCATCGGTTCCCCCCTTGAGGGAAGTACCCCCCCCCGGGGAAGTAAATTTTCAAGATGGGTATCTTTCGAAAGGTGTCGTTGATAATAGTAATAGTTAACTGGGAAAAAATTTTGTGCATGTGGGGGCATCGGTTCCCCGGGGGGGGCAAAGTTTCAAGATGGGTATCTTTCGAAAGGTCTCGTCAATACCTTTAAAACGAATGGTTGACCTGTTTTTTTTTTTTTTTTTTTTTAACGAAATTTAACCAAACTTGGTATTTAGTTGGTCCCCGACATAAACTGGTGCTGATTATGTTTCGGGATCAATAGCTCAACAGGTGGCGCTGTGATAGCATTTTATCTAAATTTTTAACATGGCAGCATAGGACAAAAATTCGTATAAATGTGCATAATTAGAGTTGTTTTAAACTTGTGATTGTAAAATTAATATGAATTATTGATAATAGTAGTATGTAACTAGGAAAAAAATTTTCTGCATGGGGGCGCATCGCTTCCCTCCCTGGGGGGGATAAATTTTCAAGATGGGTATCTTTCGAAAGGTCTCGTCAATACCTTTAAAACGAATGGTTGAACTATAAATCTGTGATAATTTAAAACAAAGTTATCGATTTTTTTTACTTTTAACAAAAAAAAAAAAAAAAAAAAAAAAAAAAAATTAGAAAAAAATTGTACTTTTTTTTTTTTTTTTCTTAAATATTGTTACTGATTGAATATGTATAGGTAAATATAGAAGAAAGCCTTGTGGTGGCCACAACATACTAGTTTTTTATTAGTTCATTCAGCTGAGTTCATTCAGCTGAAAACTCATTCACAAGTGTGAAAAACAAAAAAATATGTGAAACGCCAAAGAAAAAAAAAAAAAAAAAAAAAAAGGGTACGCACGTCATTATCGCTGGTGTTCTCAAACAGTACATTCGGCTTTACAATTACAACAAGAACGATAACCACATTATATATAAAGGGGAAAATGAGAAAACCACCAAAAAAAAAAAAAAAAAATCATGGAGAAAAAAAAAGCAAATTTTCAACAGCGTAAAGAATATGAACTTGAATGATAAAATTTCATAATACATATAAAGTTCAAGATCAAAGGATTTCAAAACTCACACCTTTTTAACTCATCCTTTTTAAGAAATTGAGAACTTTTCTAAAAGCGCAGTGGATATGAATGAAAAATTTTCATATCAGACATCAAGTTTCTAGTTCAAACGGTTTCCAAATATTTCTCAATGCAGTCATCACCAGGTGGCCACAGCACAGGGGTCAGGCAGGGCTGTTAACTATTTTATGTCTATACAGATGCGCATAGAGACAGTCGTACATAGTTGCCATGCGAAAAGCAGTGGCAGCTCTGTATCTGGGATAGTCCGGAAGATTGAGGATAGTTGTTTTCAAAAGTTTATCTCTTGTTCTTTCTTCCAATTTAGATGTGTATATATTTCTTAGGGTTAATAAAATTATTGAGGAGCAGATCTGTAGCAGACTTCCTCAGAATGGGTCTGTTGAATGGTACATCCCTTTTTGGCCAACTTATCTACAGTCTCTTTTCCAAGGATACCGCAGTGGGGCGGGATCCACTGCAAAACCACTGTTCTGTTCTTTTCATGAAGACCCCAAAGAAAAGGTCTGCACTGCTATATAGAGGCAGGAGCAGGAGCTTGACAACAGTTAGCAATAGCAAGGATTATTTTATCCAATTTCTTAGAAACTAATTTAAAATACCATTAATTTTGGTATATTTAGACGTAATTATGGCAATGAAAGAGAAATTTAATTTTATTCATTATTCAATAATCTTAAAGGATTAAAATAAATATCTGTCAGTGTAAAGAAAGAACGGAGTTTCATCCATTTAGCTTTAGTTGCTATTCTCTACAGGCATGATGATTTTTAATGTATTTCATTTGTCCATACAAATGATTTTTCAAAGTATTAAATAAGTAAATTTCAATAATAATTTTGCTATGAAAGTTTTCTATATTCTTTTTCGTACTACTATTACTTCTTTTTTTATGTAGATAAAATTGAATAATTTATAATTTGTAAATTTTCTATTCCTAAATATAATTTTTTTAAAGGAATTAAAAAGATTTATTTAACAACCCCCTATAAATTTGATTAATTAATAAGAAAATTTAAATAAACATATATTCGGAAACAGAAGCAAAATACCAATTTTACCATCAAATTAAAATTTTACTTTACACGTAGCCAAATAATTATTAGAACTAAATTAACATTGTACAACAATGAAACCAAAATCATTCAAAGAAAGATTTAAAAATAAAATCCATCGTTGACAACTGTTTTCATACTTCGCAAGTACAGTTTTAGTATAGGACCCCCATAACGACTTTTAAATTTATCTAGCCATGATGGCGATAACATTTATTTATTTATTTTGGCGCAGTTTTTTTTAAAATAATAATTCTTTTGATTACACTTTTCACGATTGTGTTTTTTAGTCAATTTATGATAATAATTCAGATTCTGTTTTTAAAGTATTGTTATGTTTAAAATGGCGCTTGAAAAGATTCTGAAGATGCAACTTTTAAAAATACATTCTTCCACAAAATAATCTCAGACAAATGTCGTCCTCTTTTTCTTATTTTTTTTTATTAGTTCATTCAGCTGAGTCCGCGTGCTTAAATATTATCCATTTATTAACATTATTGTTTATCCTCGCGAATGTTATTAATTACATCACTATCGTATCGTTTTAACAAAATATAATCGGAACTCGTCCACGTTAGAGAAATATTATATAGATTATAGATAACAATACTTAATAAAATAATATATATATTTTAAAATTTTTATTGATATTTTAGAATAAAAGTGTTGTTAAAAAATTTAAAACTTTAAAATCATTTAAAAGTCAAAAATAGAAGATATAACATGCTTTTATGGCTTCGAATATTCTCAGATACTCAAATATTAATCATAGATGCGATGTGTTTGTATTATCTACAAAAATTTGGTTATATTAATTTTTTATAGGCTAACGGCACGAACACAAAAAGTTCTTTATAAAAGTTATTAATTATGGTACAAAAGGCTGCTCAATCTCTCCTACTGAAATGAGAAATTTACGTATTTGCTACTTAGGAGAGATTGCACAATGATTCCATTCAATTGTATACTAATAGAAATTACGCAATTTATTGGTAATGACAAGACAATTTGGATGAATTTGTTGACAATTTGGAACTGTACCAGAAGGCAACTTCTGCAACTGACAAAACTAGTTCAAACCATTCGAAATGGCGCATTTTTAAGGAAACCGTCCACAAAATCTAAAAACTGGACATTATGTGAAAGTGGTAAGGATCGACAAAAGCCACACCTCTGGCAATATTTAACATTTGAGTGCCAATGTTAGTCGATGGGATAGTTATCACAAATTATTTAGTATTATTGTATAAATGTTTAGTTTTGTAGTATTATCAAGTATGATGCTCACATTTTTTGCGGCGATCGGCTGCTTAAACTGGAGCGTAAAACTGAACGCAAACAAAAAATGTCAACCTTCTTGAATTTCTTTTAAAGGACTGTAGTCGTCTAAATTTCATTAATATAAAATAAATTAAATTAATGTGAAAGTTTTTAAAGTTTAAACGAGATGATTTCAATCCAAGTGGAATCTAGGTTTTGTAATATGAAACTTTTTGTGCGGAAGATTTTAAGAAAATAACTTTTATATATAATAAGAAGTGAGCGGATTATGGGCTTAAACTTTGGCAGACCCAGTCATATATTACTGGGCACGCGGCCATCTACCCGTATTTTTGGTTCGGAAAGGCATTGCACAGACACTAAGCGACATTTTTTTTTTTTTTTTTTAAAGCCGCAGTTGGATATTTTCCCTTTCGCCCGCTACAACCGCCAATTTTATCGTTTAAAAAGTAGATTTTCGAACAGATTTAATTATATTGTCCTCCAAATACACTTTAGCGTCGAGTCCAGTGTTAAAAAAAAATGCAATTGTCAGAAAATTGTAATTTTAGAATTTATTTCAAAAATGGTAAGATTAAGGCAGTTAACGATGCCACAAAAGGTATTAATTTTTTAATGAAAATCCACAAATATTTTAATGCGTGAGATGGCAAAATACAGTGGAACCTGTAAAAGTGACCACCTTGGTAAAGTGACCACCTGACTAAAGTGACCATTTTCCTGACTAAAGTGACCATTTTCCAATTTTAAAGAGGCTTTATAAAGTGACCACCTGCGTATAGTGACCATTTTAGCCGGTCCCTAGGGTGGTAACTTTAGACAGGTTCCACTGTAATTAAATGTTAACGAAATATTGGTAAAAGGGTTTTCAGCTAGATATAAAATTTTTTGGCCATTTAAACTGGAAATTTGCTTTTTGGCGGCCACGTTGCTCATCCAAGCGAGATGACTGGAAATTAAAAAGCCTTGCTTATAAAATCGGTTTGCATTACATTTATAATATGAACGAGATTCATAAAAAGTGTTTAGCTGCATAATTTCATTAAATACAGTTCAGCAACTACTAAACAAAGCAGGTTTAAATGACAGAAAATTTGAAAAAATTCCATTCTAAGTGAAGAGAATTAGAAAAGCAAGACCTCAGATGGCTAAAAAAATTTAAAAATGATTAGTTAATTATTGAGCTGAACTAGTTCTCTTTGATGAGTCAAGTTTAACTTATTTCGAGCTAAAGAAAACAAGCAGATCTGTCAACGAAAATATGACCGACTTAATGAAAATCGCACAAGTAATAAAGCAGCTGTAATAAAGAGATAAATCCATTTTTATCACATGTTAAAAACTAAAAGTTTTAAAAGTAATTATTTTTCAAGTTTATTGTAAAAAGAATTATGATCTTTTTTTAGAGATATCTGCACCGTTCAAAAATACCAGACACCTGAAAAAAAAAAAAAAATCATTAGTGTTTTCCTTACTGTGTTGTTGAGATCGAGAAAACTTTTTCAAATTACATTAATTTTTCAAAAACATCAGAATATTTCCTTCATTGGCAACATTTTAGTCATTAATTGAAACAGTTAATTAGAAAAACTTTATCTATAGAGAATATTAAAAAAATATTTTGGATTGGCTAAACCATATTAGTTTTTTTTTTTTTTTTTTAACAATATCATAAGGAAACAATTAAAAAATTGCATATTTATTTTTTTATATAATTATAATTATTATTATTCTCCTTTCCGTTCAGGCAGAGAATAGAAACATTTCATAATGCATTAATTTTTCAGAAAGATCATAATATCTCCTACATTGGCTACATTTTCTTCATTAATTTAAACCGTTAATTAGAAAGTCTTAAACTGAGCGTTAAAATAAGAAATTAAACACTTTTCTAATTATTTTTCTCGAAGTAAGGTGATGAAAATTTTCTAAACTCTGTATTTTGTTAATGAAGAGTTTAATATATATTTAATGAAGCCAATTTAATAGAAAAATGCGTTATAGTAAAGAATGTTATCAACAGTGTATTATGCAACTGCAGAAAGATCATTAAACACATTATTAGGTTAAAAGTTTTCTGAAGATGAGGATCATTAAAAGCTAACATAATTTTGCAATATCTGAAAAGCCAGTTATAAGGAACTAAGTAATTTACAAAGCATTTCATGACTCTAAACACGAAAATTATTTTAAGATATTATTATGAAAGATGAACGTATTTTGAATGTATCCTTTCATGTAGAATATTATTTTATAAGCGAAATATTCTGAAATTCTTTAAACTATGAGGAGAATATCTTGAATAGAGGAATAAAATAAGCCTTTTGCCGTGTATTGTTGATGTTTATATTCTTAAAAGAAAGTTTTGAATAATTCGCGATATTAATTTAAAGAATTGATAACGTCATTGAAATAATTATTTTTACTAAAGACGAGAAAAAAAAATATTTAAAGAATTAATTCTATTTTGTTATTAATATTATTTATTTTAAGTAACGTCTTTTTTCACTAAATAGAAAATTAATTTAATAAGAAGAAACTTATACAAATGTAATAAAAATTTTATTTGTTACTTACATATTATTTTTATAATTTAAAAAGCAACAACAAAACTCGTAAACAAAATCATGCAAAATAAAAATATTAACACAATTATATAGAACCAAAAAAAAAAAAATATATCAAACGATTTATATCAACGATTTATTGTAAATTAGTATTAAAAATTTTCTTTGTAAAACAAATTACAAACGATATTATTTCATTTTCTGTTTCGTTATACATTGATAAGATTACTTAAAAAACATAAAATGAATAATTTTTGCTGGGTCTAGTCTTTTAACAGCATAATTTAATAAACAAATATCTGCAGGAATTTGAAAAATGGTATTTTGAAGATTTAACGGGAGTGACATTCAAAAACATGAACACCATAGGTAAGTTTAAGGGTGTGGTGTAAGTTGAAATTTTTTTTTTTTTTGAATAATTTGTATTAAAATTAAAATTTAACAAATTTTAATTTTTACCTAAATATAAGTATTATATCCAGTAAGGCTAGCAGAGCCTTTCTTACCCAGAAATCAATTTCAAGTAAAACTGTTTCTAAAACTAGTTGGAATTATATAGATTTCCGAGCTATGTGCATAAGGCACGAGAATAAACTGAATAGACAAAATGATCGAGAATTTCTAGTTTACACATTTCTAGATGGTGGAACAATATTCTGATATTCTGAATTTTTTGTATTGCGAGAAATTCTTGTTTGATTTTCTAGAATGAGTAATAAACCAAGATTATAGTTGCTGAAATCCACTTCTTGTAGTCTCGTTTATTTAGAGAGATTTTTAAATAACTTTGCCCTCGATAATATAGGCTAACGCTCTAGAATTCTAACAGGGGCTTCTAAAACTCGCTTTCCAAGGGGACTAGAATTTATAAGGATAATTAAATTTATAATCAAAATGTAATGTCTTAACTTTTACCTAAATATAAGTATTATATCCAAAAGGAAAGATAAGGCTAGCAGAGCCTTCCTCATACGGAAATTAATTTCAAGTAACTGTTCTGGAACTATTTTTTCTAGAGCCACAATTTAGATTCTAGATGTCTCTTATAGAATTTTTTCTCAGTGCAGAAACACAGCAAAATTACATATTATTAATTACATATTATTATAATAAGCGAAATTACATATTAAGAAATAATGCAAAAATTGTAATATATCTTAATTCATCAACATTAATCTGAGTATCTTGGTCACATGTATCTCGCAGGTGGAAAGAGAATAACATCAGCAATCATAACTGACTACCAAACAGAGAGTTTTCTTTTAAAATCTATAGTTAATTATTTATTTACAGATAATTGAAATTTCGTGTATTTCTGAATACAAATTTCTGTTGTTATTCTACTAAAATGTTAGCTGATATATATGCATATATATATATATATATATATATAAAGTTCGCGCAGCTTATTAAAATCACATTCGTTCTCAGCCAAAGTGATTTTATTAAGCGGCTGATTTTTATATCCGGCGAACGTTCCTGCCCTTAAGGAAAAGGTATTACTTCCCTGAATTTCGAAAGAAACTTCAAAAGGTAACGAATAATGGAATTAGTATACAATATTAATTAATTTTTGGTAGATAATTAACTAATTATTTCTTCGATATAAGTAAATATATTCTAAGTTCCCGTGCAAAATCATCATTATTTCACCAAAAGTTCACATTTTTCTTATAAATTAAAAATCTTTCCGTTTAAACCTCATGAATGATAGTAATTTCAAAATAAGAACTAGAAATTATCTTCTAAGAATTAGAAAAAAAAAAATCATTTCAAATCAAATTTCTATTTTATTACTGCGCTTTAAAGAATACGTTCCTTGAAATTGCGGAGATAAGTCATGGGGCGTGTTTAATTTGTAACTGTGCTGCTAGTGTAAAATCTTCTACAATGAGCGATAGCGAAGGGTTTGATGTGCTTTAATTTCTTTTTCTATTTAAAAAAAAAAAAAAAATGTAAATACATTTTTTTTTGTATGCATAACTGATATTTTTGGCTGCTCAGGGCATATTTTTGAGCTTATTAACCGGCGATGCTGATTTTATTAAGCGGCGGCTTTAAAAGTTGTTTCTATTGATTTGATTCCGGTCCTGGCGATTTGATCAGATTAAGCGGCTGATTTTATTAACCAGTGATTTCATTAAGCGGCGGTTACTGTATATATATATATATATATATATATATATATATATACACAAAACACATAAAGTGGGAGAGAAAATATGTTTTTTTAAAAACAAAATTTTAATGAAAGTAATCTTTTCTTGCAAATATATATTTTCAGTCTCTTTATTATATTTATTTATGATCAAATCCCTTTAAATAAAAAATTATATAGTTAATAATTAAACTTAAAGTATTCTAATATATCGACTATAAGGATTATATTTTTCTACAAATATCATATTTCTAATGTAAATATTCTTCACCATCTTAAATAGTATGTATAATGAAGGTACTGGAGAGAAATATAAAGCTTTAAAGGAAACGTGAAAGTAGCCTTTTACTAGAGAAAGGTAGAATTATGTTTGAACTCCACCCAGCTGTAACGTTACCTGCTTTATTTTTACGAAGTAATCCCAAGTTTAAAGCTTATGCTTTGATAAGAATTTTAAATTTAAATCTCTTTAATGTAAGAGATACGGGTAAAATTTCCTTAACACAAAGCTTTTCGTCTCACGAGAATTTGCAAACAATTATTTAATGCAGATTTTTCAATAAATTCTAAAATTATTCCTTCGCATAGTAAATGTGAGCTCCTAAACTTTACCTTATATTATCACTTTCAGTTTTAGTATGGATACAAAATAAAATATTGTATGCATTAAAATTACAGAGAAGAATTTAAAAATTAAGTATCGTAATATATATTGATAAAATTCTCCTGAGCATCTCTCCAATTTGGGAAAAAAAGTCCCTCTCCCCCAAGTAAAAAAAACAGTTTTTCATTGCTTGAAATTCTAAAAGTATACAAAATTTGCAACAGGATAGGTATTATTACATTTTGGTGTAGGATAAACTAGAAGGAAGGGAGAAAAATCGAATGAGTGCATCATAACTTTATAGTAATAAACACTTTTCTCGTTACCTATCATTTATCTCCGTCTCAGCGTTTAAAATTCTTGGAGTGAAAACTCTCTTCATTTTTTCGATCTCTTCCTTTTTTGTTTTTATCAAGAAATCTACAGTAGTGGACATATTTATAAAACACTTATCTAATTTGACAAATAGTGAAAAAAAAAGATTCAGAGCTTAAAAATGTTTTATCAAATACATCAAAAACATAAATTTATTGTGTTATCACACGTAATTGTTTTGCAGAAATAATATTTTTATAGAGTTTAATAACAAAATTAAAAATGCCATGGACAAAATTATAAGACACCCTAACATTTATATTAAAACACCTGCTATTTTTCGAAAATAATGTGCAATATGCAAATTTTCTGCACGCTTTTATGCCGTCAGCAGTTAACTAAAGCAGACGATAACCGACTTCACGCATTTACAAACATGCCACGAGGTACAAAATTAAAAGAAAGTGAAATTTGCGAAATTTGGAGATTAAATGGAACTGGTGCTTCAATTAATAACACTTCAAAAGTTATTAAACGCTCTAGATGTGCAATTAGAAATGTTTTGAAAAGAGGAATGAATGGATCGGTGATTAAAAGATCTGGACGTACTCCTTGCTTGTCCTCGAGAGACAGACGCCATGTGCTTTCACTCGCTACACAGAATAAGATGACCCCTACAGGCATTAAAAATGCTTTGAAACTGAATTGTTCAAGGAGACTCATTCACAGGACGTTGCATAATGCTTCCTATGTGAAATATAAAAAATTGAAGAAAAAACCAAGACTTCTAAGCCGGCACAAAATGGGGCGTCTAAACTTTGCTAAACAAACTATGGCCTGGATCTCCAAATGGTACTCTGTGTTACTTTTTGATGGAAAAAACTTTAATCTGGATGGTCCTGACGGGTTTCAATATTATTGGCATGATTCACGGAAGTCTCCTCATGTACTAATGAGTCGCCTAATGGGTGCAGGCTCAGTAATGGTTTGGGCTGGTTTTTCGGCTCAAGAGAAAATGGATTTTGTTTTTGTGCATTCAAGAATGAATTCCGAAAAGTATAAGAATCTTCTTAAAGATCAACTAGCCATATACGGTGAACTTCTTTGTAGCGAAAACTACACTTTCCAGCATGATAACGCGCCAATTCATGCATCACAGGAAACAAAAAAGTGGCTTTCAAAGCAAAGTATTAATGTTCTCCCGTGGCCTTCTCTCTTCCCAGTCTTAAATCCCATCGAAAACTTGTGGGGGTCCTTAGCTCGTGCGGTTTACCGAAATGTGAGGCAGTTTATATGTGTCGAAGACCTAAAGAATGCTATAAAATGTGCTTGGGAAGAACTGTGTTGCGATATTTTGTTAGAATTGTTAGATTCGATGCCGAATCGCATCTTTGCTATGAAAAACAATGGTGGCTCCCCCAAATATTGAACAATCGTGTTAGAGGATTTTCTTTTAGACCATTAGTGTCTGCTAATTATGTTGACCACTGTATTTGGAAAAAACGGTTGGTGTCTTATAATTTTGTCCTTTGTGTTTTTTAATTTTTTCATTAAATTGTATGAAAATATCATTATTATAAAATAATTAAATATGATAACAGAATACATTTATGTTTTTGACGTACTTGATACAACATTTTTAAGCTCTGAATCTTTCCTTTCACTATTTGTCAAATTAGATAGGTGTCTTATAATTATGTCCACCACTGTATATATTAATATGAAAACTGAAATTTCTTGTACGTTTTTAACATATTAATTATATGAGTAGAGAATCAAAATTGGTGTCGTTCGAAAGGTTTGATTAATGTGAATTTTAGAAAATTGTGATTTATTTTGATGTCACGAAGGTAGTCAAAAATATCTTTATTTTTTATGCATTATTTATTTTATATAAGTACTATGTTGTATTAAAAATTCCTTTAGAAGAATTTTGTTAAACTGTCAAGTTCTTAAAATTCAGTACAACCACCGACACATTAGTTTGTATAGAGCATCCCTACATTATCGATGGAAATTTTTTATTCTAAGACCGCAAGATTTTTTATTCTAAGACGCTGAACGAGTGGTAAAAATTCTTTTTGAGTGAATGAATGGTTGATAGAAATTTTATACTACTGACCACATACGCAAATTAAAAAATCTGGAGTGACTCCACTCGACTTTCCGAACATTGAGTAACTAACAGTTTTGTAGATAAAATAAAGAAAGAGGAGTTGCTAAACAAACAAAAAAGAGAAAACCATAACAGAATGTTTGAGTATTTTTCTCCATATATCACACGAGGTTTTATTTAACGCTACTGAACTTTGAGCCCTTAGATCATAAGGATAAAGAATTTTTCGTTGTGTCCCTGTAAAAATCTATAAATGCTAGATTCACCAAAATGCTTATAGTTAGTGCAACAGTGATTTATAATATTCATACAAATTTTCAGCTCAATTGAATAAGGAGTTTAGATGCTATCGCTGGTCTCATAGGCCATAAAGATAAAGAATTTTTCTTTGTGTCCCTGTAAAAAAACTGTAAGTGCTAGATTCACCAAAATCTATACTGTTGGTTAAAATGTGACCTATAACATGTGTACAAATTCTTTGCTGAGATTAATAAGGCGTTTAGACGCTATCACACTTTTAAAAATTTGGCAAAGAATTTTTCTTTGTGTCCCTGTAAAAAAACTATAAGTGCTAGATTCTCCAAAATCTATACAGATTGAGTATCTGTGACCTATAATATGTGTATAAATTTTTTGCTCAATTGAATAAGGCGTTTAGATGCTATCGCACTTTTAAGATTTTGGTCCCTTGGCCATAATGATAAAGAATTTTTCTTTGTGTCCCTGTAAAAAAACTATAAGTGCTAGATTCACCAAAATCTATAGGGTTCGTACTATGGTGACTTACAATATACGTACCAACTTTCAGCTTATTCGAACAAAGCGTTTAGACGCTAGCGTGTTCACTCACAGACATACACACATACATACACACATACATACACACACATACACACATACATACACACACACATACATACATCATCGTAAAATTAGTGAAAACGAACTCGTTGGACCTCGAAACGTATAGAAACATCAAAATCTCGAATTCGGATTTTTGACATGATTACAATACTTTCCTCACTATAGTGTTCGGAAAGTAAAAAGGATTTGATTGGCGGTAAATCTAATATTTATTTAATATATATATATATATATATATATATATATATATATATATTTATTTATTTATTTATAATCTATTATAATCCCCCCCCCTTTTTTTTGTGTGTGTGTGTGAGCGCTGACTTACATCAGCTCTAAATTGAAGACATAATTTTTTATATAAAACAAAACGGGTTTCAGTTAACTGAAATTGCCAATTTAAGTTTTAAAAAAGCAATTTATTCCTATCTTCTGTATATATATATATATATATATGATTCAGAATATTTTCTGATGAATTTACACGTTTTGTGTAATTCTGAGCAATAGTTCGACATTTTTAAGGAAAAGTCTGTCTTTTTGATTTGCAAAACTGTACGAAAACTCTACTTCATGAATTAATAGGCCTAATATAACGAAACTTGATATTTGGCTGAACCTTTGCTTGAATTTGCGCTGAGCAATTTTTGGCCATATCACCCACAGACGGATTGCTGCCTGCTGCACGAGCGATTTCCACTCATTTCAGGGAAGACTGAGTAACGACAATGTACCAAACTTAGTACATTGATATATTCATTAACATACAAAGATTTACATATAAAGATATAGGGGAGAGGGGGTTTAATGGACCGCTCCCTATAATTCATTTATTTATTTATTTTTATGGTTCGTATTTTGGTACAACAGAACTGCTATGAGGAAATTTAGCCAGCAACTTCATGCCTAACTAACAATTTAGCCACCTTATTCGTGAAGTATTTAGTTTACGGTAGCAAAAAGTAAATATTTTTAGTTAAACATTTTTTCTTTTCGTCTTTCAGGAATAATGATCTGGAACATGCTGTTTAGCACAGTAAAGAGTTAAGGTCATCTATTATTATATTTAATCTCATAAAAATATTTTTTAATTTTTTTTTTCAATCATTTGCTGTCAGAGGTCTAGACGGGCTACAATGGACCCCTAAGAAACGGGGTACAATGGACCTTGGTCCATTTATTTCAGTTCTCTGTCATAATAAACTGATTTACGAAATCTGCATTTTTGAAGTGTTACACATAAATTATATATAAAAATTTCAGAGTTAACCTTAATTAGATCTATTATGTCTTCCAAGATGAATAAGAAAGCAATTTACTTTGAGGTTTCTTCTTATTTATTAGTTCTCCATCATACTATAGGTATGGGGAACTTAGGTAATCGTGAAAATTTTCGACCTCGGTTTTTTGACTTTTTTACACGTTTTCAGGTGTGAGGAATCCGAAAATGACAAAATTTCTATGGTGTCTGTCTGTAGGGTGCCTGTTAGTCTGTTAGTGTGTAAGTCCGTTAGTTTGTTAGTCTGTGTACACGATATCTCAAGAACAAATTGTCGCAGAGAGGTCAGATCAGTTTTAAAATATTACTTTCGACACTGGCAAGAACCCTATTTATGTGCAACATTCGAATTTAAAAACTTCGTAAGTTATTAGAAATTTACGATTTTCTTAACATGGGAGAATAGGACAAAAATTCACTTAAACGTGCATTAAATGGAAACTTTTTACTGTAAAAATGTCAGACCAGTTTTAAAATATCAGTTTTGATGCCGGAAGGAACATCAGTAACTATAAATATGCTACTTTGAAAATTTCGCAAGTTATTGGAAATTTACGAATTCCTTAACATGGCAGTATAGGGCAAAATTTCACATAAACGTCAATTTTGAGAGATATTTTCATCGTAAAGATATCAGACTACTTTTCAAATATTATTTAGGACACTGGTATGAATAATTATGACTATGAATTTTCCAATATAAAAATTTCGTAAGTTATTGGAAATTTACGAATTTCTTAACATGGCAGCATAGAGCAAAATTTCACATAAACGTCAATATTGAGGGATATTTTAATCGTAAAGATGTCAAACCACTTTCGAAATATTATTTAGGATTCTGGCATGAATATCATAGACTATGATTTTTCCAATTTAAAAAAATTCGTAAGTTATTTGGAATTTACGATTTACTTAACATGCCAGAATAAGGCAAAATTGAGTATAAACTTTCATTTTGAGGCTCATAAATACATTAGACAACTTCAAAATTACATTTATGGTATTTGTTTGAACATGATTGAATACAAATATTCTAATAGGAAAATTTCGTAAATTATTCGTAATTTACGATTTTACCAACATAGCGAAATTGTAAATTTTTCATATAAATAGGAATTTTGAGGATTATTGCATTGGAAATAGTAGCATGAAAATTAAACAACGTAATTGACCCTGATAAAATAATATAATAGATTAGAATAAGATAAATATATCGAAGTGAACGGTGGATAGCCTATTAGGCGGGGTTTTCATTCTGTCACTGTATCAAGCTTTTGTCAAATTCATTTCTTTTAACATGATTATATCTCTCAAACTACAAATTTCTGAGAACATAAATATGATGGGGAACTGAGCAGAGTCCACCTATGCCAACTAGTTTTTAATAGCCATTAAGTTACTTTTGTATTCTTATATTTTTACAAATATCATACAGCTATAACGAACTAAATTAAATAATGCAATTAAAAAATAATAATACAAATAAATTTGACGAAAAAGACTGTTTTAAATTTTGTTGGTTTAATCACAGAAATAAAAGATAAAGAATATATTTTTGTGAGATTCATGCAACGAAAACTTAATTAAGATTTCATTTTTTCGTGAAATTGTTGCTATATCGCTTGTAAATTTTTAAGCTATTGTAATGATGAGTTTTCCAGACACTACAACTTCACAAGAAAACAGCAGATTTTCAGTGACAGAAAAATATTTTGTGTATCGTTTTCTAATTTTAATGTTCATTAATTTACATTATTTGTATGAATCTAAGACATAAATAAACAAATATAATATATTGTACATTTTATACTGTTAAAAAAACACACTACATTAGTATGCTTTTTAAATTTGACCTGTGGTCCATAGTACCCCATGTCATAAACCATTGTAACCCGCGGCCGGGGTACAATGGTCCATTTTGTCAGTTGTTATTAAAAAAATTAGATTAAAAAAGTAAACATAATTATTGCTTTGGATTGAGTGCCACATAAGACCCAATATATAGGTAATATGCCCACATATTTTTAATAGCGAGAAATTATTACTTTGTGAGTAAACACTTAAAATTTCCAAAATTGGTCCATTGTACCCCACTCTCCCATACATTATGTGAAACTCTGCTGATTCAGTTTGAATGCATATTAGCCAGCGGGTTACACTGCTATGTTGCAATTTATTCTCATTTTGGGGAAGACTAGATCTAAACTTCTATAATGCATAAACGTGCAAAACTTGGCATGTGAGATGGTGTTTGGTAAAACTATGCTGATTCACATTCGATGCATATCAGGCAATAGCTGATGCTGCTATTTTGCAATATTTTCCGTTTATGAATAAACTATACCTCAGCTTCTATGATACATAAATAAACTAAACTCGATGTATAAGATATATATTATGAAAAATTATTCTTATTGAATTTTCGTATATACAGACCGAAAAGTGGCGCTGCTAATACTTTACGCGGTTTCTCACATGGCTGTATCTCAGCATCTATTAGTGAAAATTGCAACGAATTGCGTATGTAAAATATAATTGTGAGAAAATAAGTTGATTTAATTTTAGTACTTGTTAACCTGTCAGGGGGTGCTGTAATGTAAAATGATGCATAAGAAATTATTAAATTCGTGAAAAATTTGAAATGCTTTTTCTAATGAATGTACAAGTTTTGAGATATCCTACATATGAATCGACAATTTTCAGAATATATATATATCTGTGTGTGTATGATGTATTAGCAAAAATTTATACCTCATGAACCAGTGGAAAGAATTTAAGCACGATTGATAATTAACTAAACCTTGATTTTAATTTGTGCTGATTAGCTATTGGAATTTTATTACCCAATAGGTCACACTGCAATGTTGTGATTCAACCATTTACGTGAAGGCTATATCTCAACTTGTGAAGTTCATCGCACCAAATAGGGTACATGACATTAATATTATGTAAAACTATTCTGCCTTAATTTTGGTGTAAATCATCTGACATATGGCGCTGCTGCGCTGCAATTTAGTTACGTTTACTAGAAACCAATATCTCAGCTACTAGAAAGCATAAATATACAGAACTCGGTATGTGGGATGTATAATATGTAAAACTATGCTGATTCAATGTGGGTGCTTATCGGATGAAAGGTGGCGCTGCTATGCTACAATGAATTTTCATTTACGAAAAAGCTATATCGCAGCAACAAGCTCGCTATGTATTTTATTAATTTATTTATTTTTAGGATAAAGTCTAAGAACATTGTTTACACGGAAACTTTGAATTTCTATATCTTTTATTTAAATGCGTACTTTAAAAATTGGATGAGTTTGGACCTCTGGGTGATTCTAGCTGAAATAAATGTCCAATAAATTTATATTGTTTGTTTGGTCAAGAACTAAATATTTTTCAAAGATAATTCAATACATATTTTTTTTTAAATTACAGACAGAAAAGGGTATCGATTAGACGCCTATGCATAGTTGTTTAGGTTTTGTTAGAAGTTTAAAAAAATTTTACCATAAATATTACAAAATTTTAACAATTTTTTTTTTTTCATTAACTTTTTTCTTTCTTTCTTTCTTTTTTTTTTTTTTTTTTTTTACTTTTTAACTTTTTCTCCCTTTCTTCCTTCTTTGAAAGTATTAAAAAATATTTTCCAACAAAGTTAAAAAGTGTTTATGACTTCGACATTTCTGTGGGTCTGTACAGTTTTTCCGTCGGTTTCTTTTGTCTGTATTTCATTCATAATGTGAGAGGTGAGAAGTAGTATAAAGTTAGGATCCACCCTTTCTAAGGCTCCTATATATACGAGCTGGCGCATCCGACATTTTTTTGCCTTAGGGTTGCCGCATGTACCCAGCGTGATAAACAAACGGCATCCATTGTTTCTACCGTCTTGCTCGTAATTTTAGTGAAATAAACTGCAATATGGGAGGTTGTTCAGCAATAAACTGCTGTAAACACTCCAGAAAAGGATACAAAATGTTTAGGTTTCCTTCGGATAATGCAAGAAGGAGAAAATGGGCTGCGAATTGTCGTCCAGATTCTTGGATCCCGGGACCTAATGCACAGCTTTGCATAGTAAGTTTTATTGTTATTCACTTATACTTTTCTTTGCATTTCTGACATTTATAAAGTAAAAAATTTATAAAAAAGTATTATTTAAATCTAAATATGTATTTTAATAACCATAAATTATTTTAAGAAACGCTTTTTTACTGTGTGTTTGTAGAGTCTTGGCGACGATTTTTTGGTTCGCCAAAGTTGTCTTGTTTCCGTGTCCTGATAGTATTAGGTCGTTGAAAAAACTTTCCAATTTTAATTGGTACGCTCTTTTTTTTTTCCCCCCCTTTCAAATGTTATGATTTATTTAAGAAACAGAAACAGATTACTTGTGTTGCTTATCATTTTTGGTCGATTTTATTTTTAGATGAAAATTTATTAAAACCACCAGTGAAGCGATAAAATCGCCAAGCGGAAATGCTGTCCTCTTACGAGGCAAAAAAATGGCGGTGATGCGCCGGCCTATTATTTATTTAAGGGGCTCTAACCCTTTCGCTTCTCCTCAGTTGTTTTCCAATTTATCGTACATAAAGCTATAACAACACTTTTTTTTTTCTTTTGGCAAATTTTGTCTACTTCAAGAATTTTAAGCTGCTTTTATTTAAAAAGTTCATTTTTTCAAAAATCTGATTTTTGTTTTTTGGCGGGGTTTATCCAAATTCGGGGAACGCACAGGCAAATTTTGGTGGAAGGTAGAAAATTCAAATTCAAGGATTTCAACACAGAAAGTAAGACAATGCCCAGAAGTACCTTGATTTTTTCCGTATAAATTACCAATATGGTTTTTATTGCCAGGACTCTAAGGGAAATAAGATATGTGGATAGTAAAACTAATGCAATATACAATTCATGTTTACAAAGTAAAATTTGAAAAATCCTTCAATTAAAAAAAGCAAAAAAAAAATCTTTTACTGGGTATTTTGATGGCAAACTACCATCATGTGAGCTAAAGTATAAGAAGTGAATAAATAACTACATTTATTGAGATTTTCTTTATTGAGATTAGCTGAAGGAATGTTTGAATGAGCAATATTCCTTTTAGAAATGCTTTACCGAATAGGTGGTATCTTACAGAAATAACAGTGTGTTCAATGATTTGTAACTTCTCTCCAAATCCTGAGCATTGTGAAGAGGGTTAGACGATATTTACCATTAATCCAATTATGCAAGTTACTGGCACAAGTGATGCATAATATATGATGCGACTATGATTTATAGTGTGTTCCGATTTGGCAGCCAAAATAGCTATTTTAAGTCGTTTCAATCACTGGCAATATATCTTGCTTCTGACTAGCTATGACTACTTCTCCACAAAGAAATGTTGTCTGAAAAGTTCATGGTACAAATTGCAGATTGGTCAGCAACCCTATTCGGCGATTTTCTTCTGGCGCTGTTTTGAAGGATAACGATGCCGTTTTGGATTCTTTGCAATATTTGTTTACGTTTGAAATCTATGGTAACCATTTCTGAAAATCACATTTCGCAAAAATCACCAAACAATAATTGCCAAATACTTTTCAGAGTTGTTTCGAGTTCATATAAACTAAAGACATTATAAAACAAGAAATAAATATTACCATGCTATAATGAAATGATAGCAAGAGATCAAATTTAAATATTCACTTGTTAAATCAAGCAAAAGTTGTATCCTCTTCTATATATTAATTTTCAAATTTTTCTATATTTATACAAGATAAGAGTATTGATTCTTGAAATTTTTCAAACTCCAATTTTCCACAAATTTACAGGTTTTGCGGTATCCTGAATACTATTTAATTGTTTTAGAAGATGTTTGTGTGTGTGCATGTATCCCAAATTTTATGAACACTGTATGTCACGAAGCAATAAATGAAATTTAACTAAACTTAGTATTTGGTTGTACCCTGACTTAAACTGATGCTGATTATATTTGGGGATTAATCGCTTAACAGGTAGTGCAGTAATGTCATATTTTCTAAATTTTTAACATAGTAGTATACGACAGAATTTCGTATATATGTGCATAATCACAATTATTTTTAACGAATGATTCTAAAATTTATATGAAATATTGATAACAGTTATAGTAAGCCAGGAAAAAAACGTGTGCGTGTAGGTGGTGATTAGAGGTACCTTTCGCTGTATCTCATGAACCGAATATGAAATTTAACCAAACTTGGTATTTGGTTGTACTCTGACCTAAACTGATACTGATTATATTTGGGGATCAATCGCTTAACAGGTAGTGCTGTGATATCATATTTTCAAATTTTTTAACGTAGTAGTATACGAAAGAATTTCGTATATATGTACATAATTACAATTGTTTTAACGAATGATTCTAAAATTTATATGAAATGTCGATAATTCTTATAGTAAGCCAGGGAAAAATGTGTGCGTCTAGGAGGTGATTAGAGGTACCTTTCGGAGGTGTAAATTTTGAATATCAGTATCTTTCGGAAGAACTCCTCAATATCTTTAAAACGAGTGATTGAACTTTAGTTAATTTAATTGCAGTAATGATTTAAAAAAAAATATTTTTTTTTTCTGTTTAACGGAAAAAAAAAAAGAAAAAAGAAAATCACGATGTTGGCACAAAATTTGCTTTCTTTTGGCATTTGCTGCCATACGTCTCTGAGATAAAAATCGTCTTTATTCATTATGGAAAATAGGTTTTATAAATAAAAAAATATAATAATTTAATAAATAATTTGTACTGCGTGAATTTATAGAAGGTAATATGCTGAAGAAAGTCTTGTGCTTGTCAGAACATACTAGCTTCCTATTATTTTTAATAGTGTGAATTGTTTTTACTTTCTACTATATTCAATAGAAGAAAGTATTGGATTCGTAAAAATTTTTGACCTCGGGTTTTTGATGGATTTACACGTTTTGGGAGTTGTAGAACACGATTTGAGCATTTTTAGAAAATGTCTGTCTGTCTGTCTGTGCGTGTGTGAGACAAATTTTTGTGGAACTGTATCTCAGGTACTACTTCACAAAATTTCATACAAATTGGTATGTAGTTACACATTGACATAAATTAGTGTCTATCAACTTTTTGCAAAAATTGTCTGACAGCTTGCGTTGCCATCCCGCTTTTTCTAAATTTTTAACATAGTACGAAAAAATTTTGTATAAATGTGCATAAAAAGAATTATTTTTTAATAATCATTATGAATTTTAAAAGAATTATTTGTAATAGATATAGTCAACTGGGGGAAAAAATGTGTGTGTAGGAGCCTTGCCTCCCCACTGGGGGGTGGGGGGTGGAAGTACCCCCTGGAGGAGAGTATATTTTCAAGATGGGTATCTTTCAAAAGAGCTCGCCAATACCTTTAAAACGAATGATTGAACCATCGATCTTAGATAATTTAAAGTAAAGTTATCGATTTCAATTTAAAAATTTATTTATCAACCCTGAAAGTTAATTTCAGAAAATTTTGGAGTAGAAGGCTGATTTGAAACGAAAGGAATAATTTGAATGATGAAGACTTTTGAAATAAAGTTATCGATTTTTTTTTTCATTTTTCACATTTCTTTCTTTCTTTTCTTTTCTTTTTTTTCTTTTTTTTTTTTTTTTTTGTAATATTGTGAATAAAATTGACTTTTTTGGATATTTAGTGTTATACTGCTTCTCTAACATGGAAAACGTCTGCATTATCATGGAAGATATTTTTTTTTAAATAATAATTTTAATAAATTATTTTTACTGAATGAATTTGCATAGTAAAATATAGAAGAAAGTCATGTGGTGGCCACAACATACTAGTTTTCCTTCTGTAACATGTATTGTAATTCTCTACAAACTATGCTTCTAAAATGAAAACTAGAGCTATCAAAATCGAATAGAGCTATCGAATTCATGTATACCTTTTTCACTTTTATTTACTTTACAATGTTGTTGTTGAATAGTTATATTGTTGGAAATTATTGGGGAAAACTGAAATATCTCCGTGTGTAACTAACACTACATGTACAGGGAATTCAATGACTTCTGTAATAAATATATAACTAATAAAATTTAGTTATTAAAATACGAATATTTGTCTTTTCGCATTCCATAAACATACGTTTTAAGTGATAAATTTATACAATACTAAGGAACAAAATTAAATTTGTCTTTGGATGTATTTTTTTTTTTTTTTCAAAACCACCAATTTTAACATTTAAACTTTAAGGATACAGCAGATAGTGATTTTGCCGGATATCGAATATTTGGAACATTCTTGCCCTCTAGATACGGATATGCGGTATTCAGCAAAATCACTATTTTTTTTATACCTATTTTTATTTGATTTTTGGACATTTTTCAAAGGAAAAGAAAATTATACAAGTGCGGCTCTTTTTTTTTTTGTCCCTTACTGTATACAATGAAAGTGTCAGTACATCGAATATCTTAAAAAATACTACTCTCTTAAAACTCACTTTGTAATCAATGTAAATATGTTGTTTATAGTATTAAAATAGTACATTGTATATAGAAAACCTCTTACAGAATACGTTTCTAAAACTTATGTTTGATAAAATAGATTTTGAAAAAAGAAAAATTAAATGAAATTATTATTACCGAAAATTTATTTATCCAGAAATTAGACTGAATTTCTAATATATATATATTTCAGCAAAAAATTGTTTTCTTATTTAAGCAAACTTCATTAAAAGAGAATTTAGAAAACATAAAAGGATGTGCTTTAACAGAATTTTATAAACTTCATAATCCACTATAAACTTTATTTTATTAGAGGAAATGTACATATCAAGTGCCTCATTATTTAAAAAACGTAAGTAAATATTCTAAGAACTCCCGACTAAAATTCTTTGAGTATTCTTCAAGGCTTTTTTTCTAAATATAATTCAACCATACTGAATAGAATTTAAATAAATTTGTTTAATGCTTAAAAGAGGCTTTACGTTACGCTACTTCGAGTACTTTTCGAAGTACATTTAAGCGGATTAAATCCTTGAATCACATTTTACAGCAGATATGATATACACTAATTTGTTTCCACGTTTAAATTCTATTATCATTTTCTAAAATTATTTTTAAAACTTTTTAGAACAGTGTTTTAATTGGAAATTCTTCATTTTCTTAATTTTATACATATTTATATTCTAGTAATTTATAGATTTTATATTTAACCCCTTAACTGCCTCGGGTGTATATATACGTTTTCTAGAAGTCTGATTTTTTGTATTACACTGCTACCAGTGAAAATACTGATACGGCTTGATAATGCAATTAAATAACTTTGAGTGGGATTTTTAACAGTTATTTTCGAAGAACTTACTCATTTCAGATTTGACAGAGGACTGTGGCACTGAGAAACGAATCTCTAAGATTTTCCTCGTCAGTTAAGGGTTTAAGAGTTATTCCAAGTGATATTTCTAAAAGTTGTAATGCTTTGTTTATCTTTTAATTGTGTGATTATAGTCGTTTGAAAATAGAGTTGTTTTCTATCTCAAATTTTACATAAATGTAAAATTGAGCAAAGGTACAATAATTTTTTAATTTCTGTTACTCAAGGACAGCTGCCAAGTGTTATGATATTTGGATATCAGTTTTTTCTCTTTTTCTCTTTCTTTCTTTCTTTCTTTTCTTTTTTATTATTTATTTATTTATTTACTTTTTTTTTTTTAATATAATTTTTGTTGTAGTTCTATGTGATTAAATAAGGTCCTGCTGAAAGTGAATAAAAAAAAAATTGTATATTATTATTATTATTTATTATTATTATTATTGAGTAAGGGGTTTCTTCAAATATTTTGAGAGAAAGCCCTAAGCTGTTAGCGCTGCCACTGATACAGAACTTTCCCATTGAAAAATAGTGCATACATCCTGTAATACTTATAATGCATGTAAGTGAAACATTTAAAGAAAAAAAATGCGTGGAAAAGTGTACGCATGATTATATATATATATATATATATATATATATATATATAAGAATCAAATAAAGCTTTTTAGCACAATATGGACTAAGAACATTAAGTGTTTTTTTGTTTCGTAATTGGTGTTTTGCATTTAAAGTTTTTAAAGGGATACTAAATGCATAATTTTCACTCTTTATTTCTTCTGGAGCAAAGGAAATCGATTCAGTAACCAAGAGCTGGATGTTAAATTGTTGTCATTAGATTTTACAAGTTAAAAATAGAATTAGTAAATTTTATGCGAATTCAGGGACTAACCTTTTAGATTCGCCCACAATTGTATTCTTCATTGCATTATTACTATCGTCTGTTACATCTTGAGACACAAAACAAAATTATTTTTCTGAAATATTTTTCAATCAATCCATTTTCTTTTAAATGGTGACATTGACAAAAAGAACACTACAGAGTGTCGGAACCGAAAAAATTACTGTTTATTTCTGACATACATTTTTATAAATATAAATAATAATAATTTCGTATCATGAAAACATAATTGTTAAGCAAAATACTGGAATGTGGAGTAAAGCATGGTCTCTTAGAAGAATCGAAAGACCGATTGTGCCCCCCGATGAAATTTTGAAAATTCGGCACCTCTGTTCGTGGATGTCAACCGCTATTGTATAAAATGATGAAGAAAAAAGTTTTGTGACAGCTAAAGCATACTATATATGTATATATATTAATTTCGTTTTTAATTTTTTAGTTTTGAACAGTGAATGAACATCGACGTTTCTTCCGGGGACATTTCGTGGGGGATGTTTTTCCTGATACTCTGTAAATATATATACAGTAGCCGCCGCTTTATAAAATCACTGGTTAATAAAATCAGCCGCTTAATCTAATCAAATTGCTGGGTCCAACATCAAGTCAGTACAAACCACCGCTTAATAAAATCAGCATCGCCGGTTAATAAACTTAAAAGAAAATCTCTTCAACAGTAAAAATGATCATGTATATAAGCTTATATACATAGCTGAACAACAAATTATATTTTCTCACCGGATTTTTTAAAAGAGAAAAAGAAACAAAACATAGCAAGCCATCACATTATTACTCTTTGTCGAAAATTGTATGCCTCAAAAAAAAAAAAAAAAAAAAAAAAAAGATAGAAAGAAAAGAAAAAGAAAAGCACGCCCCGCCGTGTGTTGTAGTTCTGAATTCGAGGAATGAATTCTTCAAATGATAGGCCAATGAGTATATTTTTCTGTCTTAAAATATTCAAATAGAGTTTGTAGTTCTTATTTGAAGCAACTTATCTGCAACATATGCAAGCAGGTAGTTTTTATTTTGAATGTAAAGCGTAAAATTTTGGTAAAGTGTGATGGTTTGCATCAAATGTGTAGTCAAAGGAAGGCCAAGTGGAAGCTTGAAATTTCTCAGTTTGCTTCATGTGAACAGAATAATAAAGATTATATTAGTGCCTAAATTGTACCAAACGAATCGCAAGAATGAATAAGGAGAGCAGAAGTCATCGTCGTAGCACTTCTAAATAGATACAAGAATGCCAGGTCAAAGAAAATATCTCTTTTACGTAATTTTTTCTCTAAAAGCTGAAAATTTTACATGAATGATAAGTAGCAAAAATTCCATTCCTACGGAGGGCTAATTGATAGATGGAAAGGCGAAAAAGAATTTCTTTCCATATTTAAGTAATGAGTACTCTTTTATTGAGTTCGGCCATGTTCGCCGGATATAAAAATCAGCCGCTTAATAAAATAATTTTGATGAAAACAAACATGATTTTATAAAGCGGCAGCTACTGTATAATTTTAATTACTAATTTTATTTATATATTTATGTATCACTCACGCAAATTTATCCTTTAAGTTACAATAAAATAAAATAAAATAAAATATATTCATGTAATGCAACACACATTTGTATTATATATGTTATATAAATTCAGCAAAACGGTTTTGTATAATAAACGATATTTATTTTCTTTTCATGTACTACACTTATGAGTATATGATCCAATTTAATAGAAAGTGCTATAAAAGCAAAATGCTTACACATTCTTCTAATGGAAATGATTAGTCAAAGTATACGAGCATAAATATGACTTAAAAATGAGCATAAATATTGCTTTCAAATGGAAATTACAAACCGATGAAACTCGTTTTACTAACAAAATACCATTAAAAATAAATATGAAATTCAAAATTCAATTCTAATGGAAATGCGTATTTGGGATAAATTTAAATTTGGTCAAAAGCTAATATAAATAAAGTTATTTGAGTCAAGGATAGAAACAATTATTGTATGATAAATATTTACCGCATAAAAAAAATAATGTGTTGAAATATCTAAAAGGTTCAATTTTATCAACGAAAACATTTTTAAATTGATTATTTGATTTTTTGATTTTTAGAATAAACAGAATTATATATTTACTATTTGTGAGAAAATATAATTATATGGTTCAAATATTAATTAAATACTCAAATAGGAATTTTTACGTTATTAATAATAACTTAAATTAGTAATATACTTTCATTTAATCAAATTAGAATTACTTTCCCTGAAACTAGAGTAATTAAATTAATATTTCATTATATTCTAATTTGTATTTTTTATGTTTTTCAGTAACTGACTATATTTATTGATGTAAATGCTTGCGTAAATTTTGAAATAAATGTATACTTATTTATTTGACTTTATATAAAGTTTACGAATAAAGATAGTAAAAGCAAATTACATGTTGCGTCATGTACAGATAGAATTTATTTACAAATATTCTTTGACACATAATTAAAGTGCCTGACACATAATTTAAGCAAAAATTTTTTTTTTTTTTGTTTCTTTTTCATTTTCCAACCTATTAATAACACGATAACAATTTATATCTGGCGTATTGGCTTACTATGATCAAGGAATGGACTTAAATAATGAATACAAACGTGCACTACTGACGAAAGATCTGGAGATCGCACTTGTGAGAGAGGTGTTGTAATAACACTAATATACTGTGCATAAAGCCGTTATTATGCTGCCAAGCGTTAATCTTTTGAAATGTCAGTCGAGGAGTCCGTAATATGAAGGCAGTACAAAGAAGTGTAAAATCTCATCCACGTATGACTGAGATTTAAGAGCGTCACATATAAGAATCAAAGGGATCCAGTGTTGTAAAATTTGAACTGAATAGTTAAATGACTAAAAAAAAAAAAAAAAAAAAAATCAAAAAAATCAACCAATTAACAACAAGATAACAATTTTCATCTGGCGCATTAGATTACTGTGATCAAGGAAAGGTCTTAAATAATGAATACAAACTAGCACTAATGAGGAAAGATCTGCAGATCGCACTTGTGAGAGAGGTGTTGGAATAACACTAATATACTTTGCATAAAGGCGTTATTAGGCTGCCAAGCGTTAACCTTTTCAAATGTAAGTCAAGGAGTCCGTAATATGAAGGCAATACAAAGAAGCGTAAAATCTCATCCATGTATGACTGAGATTTAAGAGCATCACATATAAGAACCAAAAGGGTCCAGCGTTGTAAAATTTGAAATGAATTCTTAAATGACTAAAAAAAAAAATCAACCAATTAACAACAAGATAACAATTTTCATCTGGCGTATTAGATTACTGTGATCATGGAAAGGTCTTAAATAATAAATACAAACGAGCACTATTGAGGAAAGATCTGGAGATCGCACTTGTGAGAGAGATATTAGAATAACACAAATATACTATACATAAAGGCGTTATTAGGCTGCCAAGCATTAATCTTTTGAAATGTAAGTCAAGGAGTCCGTAATATGAAGACAATACAAAGAAGCGTAAAATCTCATCCACGTATGACTGAGATTTAAGGGCGTCACATACAAGAAGTAAAAGGGTCCAGTGTTGTAAAATTTGAAATAAATAGTTAAATGACAAAAAAAGAAGATAAAAAAAAAATCTGAAAATGGGAAGATTTTACTGGAAGCTATTATAACAAATGAATCATTTCAAAACGGAAAGGTTCTGCTTATTTTTCAGAAGTGTGTTTCAACAGTGTTAAGACATTAAAAGTAAAGTTTCGAAACTTAAATTTCTTAGTAAATCGAATAAGTTAGATAGTTTTGGTAATAATGGAAGATTTTGGAATTCATAGGAAATTTTAGAGCTTTGGATATTACAAAATTAAATCAACTCATTATAAAATTCTCCAGACTACAATGAAATAAACTTATTTAATTTACTATTTTAGATAATTTTCTTGTCAGAGTTTTGGATTATACTTACGAGAAAACAATCAAAATTAATATATATATATATGCATCTTCTAAAAATATTAATAATTGTATGCCAATTGTCTGAAGAAGTTTTATTAAAAGCATAATAAGTTATACGCATTATTTGATATTAAAGACTAATTACAATCATAAAAAAAATAATTAAAATCATAAAAAAGGATATATTAAATAATTTATTAATATAAATAATAATAAAATAAAACCAAATAAATTTAGAAGTAGCTTATTTATTTTCTTCATAATCACAATAAAAACATAAGAATATCTGAAATTAACAAAAATAAGTGACGGAGAAATTATTTTACAAATATTTAATTATTTTTCATTTATACGTAAACCATGTAGCTGTATTGAAAGGTGTATCTATGAGACGCCGATTGCGTCTCATCAACTAGCACTCTGACGGAAAAATGCAAAATAAAATAATTTCTAAATATAGTCGGCAGCAAATGTATCCGAGCACTAGCAATACTCCCTGTCTAAAAAAAAGTACACTTAATGCTGCTTTGTTAAATAAATCCTTGTGGATTCACGTTCTTAGACAGTTTAAGAACATGATTCGAAAAGGATTTATTTAACAAAACAGTATTAAGTGTAACTTTTTGATATCGGAATCATTGGCTAGTGCTCGGATACTTTTGTAGCAGACTGTAATTTTATTTGACATTCTCTGTTTACAATTCAATAATTTTTACTGTGTTTATATGCAAGTAATAAATCCTTTGAAAACAGCATTCTACTAATTAAACAAAAAATTATTTTAAAAGTAAGTAAATAAATAAATAAATGATTCCAGTTTTAACGGAAGATTAGTTTGCAAGTTTAATTTCTCATAAATAATTATTTCAATTTTTATTATCTCATTTTGTCAGATATATATATATATATATATATATATATATATATGTGTGTGTGTGTAGTTAAATGGATAGATATAGCTAAAGATACACATACAGTCGATAACAGAAGTCTCCGAACACTAGCAAAAATTCCTATGTAAAAAAGTAAACTTAATACAGTTTTGTTAAATAAATTCTTGTCGAATCCTGTTCTTAGTCAATCTAAAAACAGGATTCGACAAGGATTCATTTAACAAAACTGTATTAAGTGTACTTTTTTTAAAAAAGGAATTTTTGCTAGTGTTCGAAGACATTTGTTACCGACTGTACATACACAGATATATATATATATATATATATATATATATACATATATACACTCATGTCCATAAATTAATGATAATGCTAACTGAGGCAAATAAAGGTTCCGAAGCAAAACAAATATGACTTATTCATAAAGTCCATTTATTGAACAAAAGATCAAGAACAAAAAAAGGCGGTTTATGTAGGATACCATTTATAAAAACTATGGATTTGGCTCCCTGAAGCAACTACAAAAAATATCTCCCTTACAAAATCTTAACATTACATGGTTGGTATGATGGTTAATACATTGTATGTATCTCAGATGATGAAATACAGTCCTTACAACGCCTAGGAATGCTGAGTATTAAACTATTGGGTTGTTCGGAAAGTCATTTCGTTTTTCTCAGCAGAGGAATTAATTGTATTTTTTTCACACCTTCTTCACATTTAAGTTGCATTGCCATTACATATTGTGACAGCTGATATAGCAAGGCTTGCTTGTGAAAAAGGTCGTTTTATTCTGCTCAATAGTTTTTGATTGGTGCCCTATCAAATAAAGAAAATCAGAAGCGACATTTTCGGCATATTTTGTTTTTGCTATCAAAAATGCGAAAATACTATTCAAACAAGGAAAAAAAGTATACGATGTGTGCACAGAAAATTTATTTAAAGAACGCTATTGTCAAAACTGGTTTACCAAATTTTGTTCTGGCAATTTTGAGCTGAAGATGCATAACGTTCTAGAAAACCAGTTTGTGCTAATGAAGACAAAATAAAGTATTGATTTATGAAAAACTGCCAAATAACAACTCGTGAGATCGCTAAGAAACCGATCAAAGTGGAGAATATATAATTCATTAAAATATTTATACAATATAAGAAAATCGTCTTTCATTTTCGAAGGAAAAAACGAAATTACTTTCCGAACAACCCAATGTTAAACTGATCTTGGGGAAGATTACTCTACTCAGTAACAAATGCTCTCCGAAGTTCCGGTACGCATGTAGGAGGTGGTTAAAGGATTACAACTCGTCGGAAAAGCATGTCCTACACATGCTCTATCGGATTCTAGTCAGGTGTGAATGCTGGCCATTCCATGCGGGTGATAGCTTCAGATTGTAGGCATCCGTGTATAACGCTTGCATGGTGAGGACACGCATTGTCATCCATAAACACAAATTCTGAGCTCATGGCACCCCTAAACAAACGTACATGTTGTTCCCGAATGATGTCTCGATAAATTTATCATACCATTCTTCGGATTTGAACATGCAGATCTGTTCTGATATGACCCCCCCCCCAAAAAAAAATAAAAAAGAGCACTCCTGCCCCATAGTAACGGTGTCGTTCAATGATGTATTTTTGGTGGTAACGGGTTCCTGACATCCTACATATGAAAGTCTGGCGTGAATTACACTGCCAGCTAAACCTGGACTCGTCGGAAAACATCAAACAAGATCACTGTGTCGCTGTCCACATTGCATGTTCTCTACTTCAAGTTAACCGCTGGCACAATGCATTTCCGTGAGTGGAACACATCTAACAGACCTGTGAGCATATAGACCAATATATCCCAAACGTCTATACACGGTTTGTCTTGAAACTGTGGCACTAGTGGCTGCAGACAGCTGCCAAGACAGGTCTGATGCTGTGCTTTATCTGCATATTTTGGCAGTTACTGCCAAATACCGGTGGTCATTAGGCATTGTAACTCGGGGCCGACCAGTACTGCAACGCTGACTACCATTTCCATCATTTTGGAATCGTTGCCAAAGCCTAGAGATGACACTTTGGGCGATTCTAAGTTCCCCCATACTTCTATCTGAGTACGCCCACATTCTAGTCGGCCGATAATTCTACCACGTAAAAAATTATCTGCATGCGTCCTCTGTGTCATAACCATTCGGTTGTTTCACTGAGCGGCACACAGAACGCTTGTGAACAACTTTCCTTCTTTGCTCCCAATCCTTATCTACCCCCTTCTTAAACTTTCGTCATTATAACATTATATTGAGGTCATCTGATGGCTTCCTATAATTTGCATATTATTCTTAAATATGTGTGTGGTATTTCTACAGGTGAAATTTTTGCATTAAAGTTCGATATCAGTGTGAATCTGAATTATCCTTAATTTATGGACATGAGTGTATATATATATATATATATATATATATATATATATATATATAATGCATGTGTATAGTGAAAAGCCCGAGCGCAAATTCTGTTGCATAAATAAATGTTATAGAATGGTATTGAAATACCTCCTTTATTTCCAAACCTTTCCCTAAATATAAAGCGATTTTAGCAATGGATTACCCGAGGTGACTCCACTCTAAAGGTAATATGTATGTAAGGCGCCTAAAGAAGTTTGTATTTTAAAAGCTTAAAATCATTCAAAATTCTCCATCGATTTTTGAAGAATATATTGGATCTATATATAAGGAAAACTAAAAGAGTTACTGCATATATCTATCTATATATATAGAGAGAGAGGGATCCCAAAGTCACAGAAATATATATATATATATATATATATATTTAAAAAGTATTGATCGTAGCACTATTCGGTTTTCACTGAAATGCATAGGAAGACATGTGATTTTTTTAGGTAACAAACAGCTGAATTAAATTAATCAGATAAATTTGTTTAACAAGTTAGTTTAAATTTCGTTAGTCATGTGATTCTTTAATTGTAATTTTTTTTTAAAGTGGCGCAGAACATTTAAAAGTGTAACTATGGCTATAAATGCTCAATACGACGGCTGTCATTCCTTAGAACGGTCAGACGTTTCGTATTGGATATTCTCCTAAAACAACAACGGTATTCGCAGTGTGCCGTTTTTCGATCAGGCGGATGTGTTTAAAACGTGAAAGGATGCTGCGGAACAACGCGATATGTTGATGAAAAAAAATAATTGATACTTTCTTATATATATATATATATATATCCCATGCTTTTCTGTACATTTTAGTGAAAACTGCATAGACCTACAGTCAGTACTTTTTCAATAATAAATGTTTTACTTTTTTTGTGAATTATGGATCACCCGGTATATATACATATATATATAAGTACTATTCACAGAGAATAGAGAATGTGAAATAATCGTTGTTAATACTATTTTTGCCATTAAATTCACAAGAATAAAATTAATGGACGAAGAATCACTATAAGAATTACGCTGAAATTCTATAACACACTAATCTATTTAATGACGAACACAAATTTACAATTAATATGTACAAAGCATCAGTTATAACTGTTTAGAAAATAACATTAACTTCTGATCACCGTCTGTGCTAATTTTCATAACTAATGAGAACAACTTAAAGTTCTGAGCACTTATGCTCAAACAGCATATATCTGATCCCGCTTGATCATTCTGACATCTCGCGAAGAACTCCAGCTTTTTCTCGTACAGTCGGTAACAAAAGTGTCCGAACACTAGCAAAAATCCCTATATAAAAGAAAAGTAGAGTTAATACTGATTTGTTAAATAAATCCTTGTCGAGTCATGTTCTTAGTCAATCTAAGAACATGATTCGACAAGGATTTATTGAATAAAACTGTACTAGCACTACTTTATATAGGAATTTTTGTTAGTGTTTCGATACTTTTGTTACCGACTGTAACTTTCGTTTCAGGTAACAGCTGTTGCCATTCTGCATCAACTAATAAATGAGAGGCTGGTTGATAGCGTTTTGTTTGGAAGTGGGAAAGTTGAATTTCTTACATTTCGGCCTATCCTGGCAACTGATGCCCTCATCAGTTTTTACCACTGTATCTGAAAAAGACAAATAGACAGAAAAAAAAGAATGTTAGATATATACAGTCGGTAACAAAAGTGTCCGAACACTAGAAAAAATTCCTATGTAAAAAAATAGACTTCATACGGTTTTGTTAAATAAATCCTTGTCGAATCCTGTTCTTAGTCAGTATAAGAACATGATTCGATAAGGATTTATTTAACAAAACTGTATGAAGTGTACTTTTTTTTACATAGGAATTTTTGCTAGTGTTCGAACACTTTTGTTACCGACTGTACATTTTCTTTTCTTTTTTTTCTAGTGCTATACAGCTGCGGGCCAAGCCTTCATGAAATCAGCAGCTGTAGAGGTTCTGTTAGGTCCTTCATGACTTCCTAATTTTTCGACTTCGGAACGATCATTATTCTTGACGACTATGACTTTATAAGGACCCAAGAATTTTTTCTTCAACTTAAGTCCAGAACCATACTGTGTTCTTTGCATGGCCACCAAGTCATTTATTTTGTAAATTTTTCTTTCTTTCTTCTCTTATTAAATTGTTTCCTATTTTCGTCCTGCATTTTCATTATATTTCTTTCGGCCTCCTGTCTCATCTGTAAACGCTCATTCATCATGTTACTTTGATATTCCTCATCTAAAATGTCTTTGATGTTCAAATTTTCTTTATTTCTCATCTTTGTTCCTATCATTAGTTCAAATGGAGTATATTTAGTACTCTTCGTAATGGTACTGTTGACAATTCGTTGTATGTCTTCTACGAACTTGTGCCACTTTGTTTCGTCGTCCTTTGCAAGTTTAGATAAGACAAGAATTAAAATTTTATGCAGTCTTTCTACCTGGCCATGTCCACTAGGTATTCCAGTAGTTATTTTGACATGCTCTATTTTCTGCTCCGTACAATATTCCTGAAACTCTTTGGCTGTAAAAGCTGTTCCTCTATCTGTAATTATGCACGCAGGGTTTCTGAACACCGCTTGGTATAGTTTTAATTTAGCTATAACTTCATGGGATGAGGTGGTTTTTACAGGGTAGAACCAGACAAACTTTTTATAAGCATCCGCAATGGTCAAGATGCATTGATATTTTTTATTTGTTGACGAAATTGGACCTATGTAATCAAGATGATAAGTGTGAAGTGGGACATCATGTTTTGGTGTGGGGTTTAAGAAGAGCCCCTTTGCCCATTTTTTTGTTATAAAGGATACATTCTACACAATTTGGTAGGACTATGTTAATTAATTTCTTCTCTTATTAAATTGTTTCCTATTTTCGTCCTGCATTTTCATTATATTTCTTTCGGCCTCCTGTCTCATCTGTAAACGCTCATTCATCATGTTACTTTGATATTCCTCATCTAAAATGTCTTTGATGTTCAAATTTTCTTTATTTCTCATCTTTGTTCCTATGATTAGTTCAAATGGAGTATATTTAGTACTCTTCGTAATGGTACTGTTGACAATTCGTTGTATGTCTTCTACGAACTGGTGCCACTTTGTTTCGTCGTCCTTTGCAAGTTTAGATAAGACAAGAATTAAAATTTTATGCAGTCTTTCTACCTGGCCATGTCCTCTAGGTATTCCAGTAGTTATTTTGACATGCTCTATTTTCTGCTCCGTACAATATTCCTGAAACTCTTTGCCTGTAAAAGCTGTTCCTCTATCTGTAATTATGCACGCAGGGTTTCTGAACACCGCTTGGTATAGTTTTAATTTAGCTATAACTTCATGGGATGAGGTGGTTTTTACAGGGTAGAACCAGACAAACTTTTTATCAGCATCCGCAATGGTCAAGATGCATTGATATTTTTTATTTGTTGACGAAATTGGACCTATGTAATCAAGATGATAAGTGTGAAGTGGGACATCATGTTTTGGTGTGGGGTTTAAGAAGAGCCCCTTTGCCCATTTTTTTGTTATAAAGGATACATTCTACACAATTTGGTAGGACTATGTTAATTAATTTCTTCTCTTATTAAATTGTTTCCTATTTTCGTCCTGCATTTTCATTATATTTCTTTCGGCCTCCTGTCTCATCTGTAAACGCTCATTCATCATGTTACTTTGATATTCCTCATCTAAAATGTCTTTGATGTTCAAATTTTCTTTATTTCTCATCTTTGTTCCTATCATTAGTTCAAATGGAGTATATTTAGTACTCTTCGTAATGGTACTGTTGACAATTCGTTGTATGTCTTCTACGAACTGGTGCCACTTTGTTTCGTCGTCCTTTGCAAGTTTAGATAAGACAAGAATTAAAATTTTATGCAGTCTTTCTACCTGGCCATGTCCTCTAGGTATTCCAGTAGTTATTTTGACATGCTCTATTTTCTGCTCCGTACAATATTCCTGAAACTCTTTGCCTGTAAAAGCTGTTCCTCTATCTGTAATTATGCACGCAGGGTTTCTGAACACCGCTTGGTATAGTTTTAATTTAGCTATAACTTCATGGGATGAGGTGGTTTTTACAGGGTAGAACCAGACAAACTTTTTATAAGCATCCGCAATGGTCAAGATGCATTGATATTTTTTATTTGTTGACGAAATTGGACCTATGTAATCAAGATGATAAGTGTGAAGTGGGACATCATGTTTTGGTGTGGGGTTTAAGAAGAGCCCCCTTGCCCATTTTTTTGTTATAAAGGATACATTCTACACAATTTGGTAGGACTATGTTAATTAATTTCTTAACTTTAGGAATATAGAATTCCTTTTTCAGTAATTCCTCAGTCTTTGAGGCAGCAAAATGACCTTTATTATGTATTTTACGTAAAATTTCTTTTTGCATTTCTTCTGGCACCAGAATTAATTCTGTACCATTTTCAAATTTATATAATATATTCCCTTTAATTAAATAATTATTTTCTTCCCTTTTTTCCACTAACGTTTTAATAATTTTTATGTGTTCATCCTATTCTTGAGCAGCGGCAATTTTCATCGTAATTTCATCTTGCGCTTTGGTGACTACCAAAACTGTAATCCTACTTAAAGCGTCAACATGTCTCATTTGATTTCCAGGCCTGTGTAAAATCTCGTAATCGAGTTCTTCTAAGAAAAAAGCCCATCTAGCTATTTTTGGCGTTACATCTTTTTTACTTAATGTTTTCTGAAATGCTGAACAGTCTGTTATGATTTTAAATTTAGTACCCAGTAAATAATATCTAAACTTGTGACGAATAAGAGGTCGTCATAGCTCAATCTTAGATTAACTTAATTAATGAAGTGAGCACGAGACTTGAATTATGCTTATTTAACTTTACTGAATTAGATAATGAAATTATGAAGTAATGACAAAGTCAGATATATAAAATAAATCAAAGAGCTTTTATTTTGAGCTTAATGAAAAAGGTGGGCGTTGGACTATAATTACCTTTAATACCTTTATAAACTTAGAGGGGCAGCCTTCATAAATGCTTTTAACTTTACTTAATTAACCACAAATAATCTCAACTACTTCATTTAACTTCGTTAACTCTCACGGCTATACTCGTCTTTCGTAAGTGGGAGGGTTCCCTTACGCCACTATACTACTTGACTAACTATCTTCTATTATGACCGCTCACTACTAACTTCTTTAATCTCCAACTACTTCTAATTCAGTATCACTAACACTCTGCCTACTCTAAGCAGCTCGCTAAGCAGCTTCCTTCTCTACTTCCCTCTAAGCCGCTCGCAACTCCTAGCCGCTAACAACTATTTTTTCTCTCTCGGCTACCTCTTCTAAGCCGCACGCAACTAACTTATACTATAGCCGCTCGCTACTAACTACTAACTTTCTTCCAAGCAGCCTCTTAGTGCTTCCCCCTAAGCAGCTAACATTCTCTCTCGGCTACCTCTTCTAAGCCGCACACAACTAACCTCTAACAACTAACTCCTAACAACTAACCCACCAAAACAATCTTCCTTCTTCTTTTATACAATTCACTTCCCAAAATATTAGCATATTACAATTTAATTTAGCATAGGAACTAACTCCATTCATCAACTAAATCCTAAACTCTTCACATTCACGTGTTGTTCATAAAGTGCGAACTTCGTTTGTAGCGTTACGCTAACTGTGCTATACCTCACAAACGTCTTCACAGCTTCTACAACTGCCAATGCTTCCAGCTCGTAGCTGCTATATTTCTCTTGCTGGGGAGAGGTCTTTTTATTGTAATAGTGTATAGGATGAAATTTCTCATCAGACCCTTTTTGAAATAAAATTGCACCAAATCCCTGACTACTCGCATCTGTATGTAATTCTGATTCTGAACCTGGCCTATAAAGATGTAATACTGGTTTGTATGATAATAATTCTTTAAGTGTGTTGAAAGCATTTAATTGTTCAGAACCAAATTCAAATTTACAATCTTTTCTCAACAAGTCACTGAGAGGTTTAGCAATTTGGGCATAATTGGGTATAAACATTCTAACATATCCAGTCAATCCTAAAAATGATCGTACTTGTTTGATTGTTTTAGGCTGTTGGAAATTTTTAATTACTGAAATCTTGTTTTCTGATGGCTCTACACAATCATTATCTATAATGTAACCGAAAAATTCAATTCTTTGTTTTAGAAATTGACACTTTTTAAAATTAATTTCTAACCATAATCAGCTTCTACTTCAAGTACACGTATCAGTTTTATCAAACCATCTTCTTCATTCTGTAATGGTATAATAATGTCATCCATATATAAAATTAAAGTGTTATCTTGCAACAAGTCTCTAAAAACTGTATTTATATACCTCTGAAATTGATTGGGAGACGTACATAAACCAAAGGGGCATCTAAGGTACTCATAGGCTCCATTGTGGGTTACAAACGCGGTATATTTTCTACTTTTGTCTTCTATTTCTACATGGAAAAATCCATTTTTTAAATCGATAGTCGTAAAAAACTTTCCTTGCTGTAAGTGATCTAGGACATCTTCAATTATAGGTAATGGAAACCTATATTTTATTATTTTTTTATTTAACTGTCTTAGCACATTCGATAACTATTATCTTTCTTTTTACAAAGTACCACAGGGGCCACGTAATCCGACGTACTAGGTCTAATGATATTATTTTGTAGTAATTCATCTAATTTTTCCTCTATAATCTTTTGTTCTGCAAAAGCGAACCTGCGGGGACGCTGGCTAACAGGAATATCATCAGTTACCACAATGCTCATTTTTAAATCACCTGTTTTATTTTCTTTGTGGATGATAATTATTTATTAAGGACATTATTTCTTGTTTATATCTACAATTTCTAATGTGGGTCAAATCAATTTCATTTAAATTCGTCAGATCTGCTAAGTTAATCAAAAAGTTACTTGGTGGGGATAAATTATCATCAATTGACATCTGACTATCATTGGAAGACATTAATATCTTTTCAACTTGGGAAATTTTTGTCATAGACAAATGTAGTTTAGAAAAAACAGTTTTATTTTCACGCATAATTTTTTGTTTGTTCAGTATTTTGATCGTTCGAAACACGTTTGATATATCCCACACGGAAATTATTCCGTTTACCAATTTCCTCTAAACCATTTTCATTTATTGATATATTTCATTTACTTATTAGATCATTTCCATTGAGCAAATCGTGAGCCAATTTTCTCACCACATAAATATTGGTGTTAATTATAATATTATCAATGTATAAATCATGGTTAAAATAGCCTATGGAGTAGATTTGTTCTTGTCCTATGCCAGTTAAATTAGTGTTATCAAAACACAATTTGGGAGATCCAATATCATCATATCTATTATAATTTAAAAGCGAAATTTCCGCTCCTGTGTCAAAATAAGCTTTCATTTTTTTTTCCATTGATTTCAATAACTTTTGTTTACATTATTGGCATTTTCACTGATAGGAGTAATTTTATTTACTTCTCTTTGGGGACAAAAATTTTGTACCATCCGGCACATTTTAAGCTATAATTCTTAGTCGGGTAATTAGCTGCTATATGACCGTGGTTATTACATGAAAAACATTTGACATTGTGTTTACTTATATTTTTAGAATTATATTCTGAATCACCCTGTTTAATTTTTATTTTTGCATAGTTTGATGAACGTTGAAATGATTTCCAATTTTCAAAATTCTTTACCCGGTGATTTTTTGTTAAAGCTGTCTACGCTAGTATAATTTTTATTATTTTCTTTACATTCCTCCTAGCTGCTTCGTAATCGTCTAATTTGTTTACCAGTGTTTCAATATTCTTTATACTGGGTAAGTTGTCCAAAAAATGTTCGGTAATTTCTTGAGGTAATTTCTGCTTAATTTGTTCAGTGATGATTAATTCTCGTAAATCATCAAAGCTAGTAACCTGCAGTCCGCTTATCTATGCATCAAAAAATGTTTTTAATTCAAAGGCGAAATCACGCCAACATGCTAAATGTTCCTTACGATGTGTAACAAATTTTTGACGGAACTGCTCGGGTGTGAGTTTGAATCTTTTTAACAGAATCTTTTTAATGTGATCATAATCGTTAGCTAAAGTGTCAGGTTCCCTATTTATAATACTGACAATGTCTAAAGGCAAAAGGTCAATGGGCCTTTTGCCTCAGGTCAATGGACAAAGGTCAATGGACCTTGACCTTAGGTAAGTCACGTAATAATCCCTGCTAATGGTCATTCTAGCGATTTGTTTTTCGAATAAAGTTAAATAGACACTGATGTCGCCTGTACCGTCAAATCGTGATATTAGTTTAAGCAAATTTTGTTGCTTGGGCACTATATTATATTCTGAAGAACTGTTTTCTGAATTACTTTCATTAAGTATAACTTTATTTTCTAACTCTAATTTTTTTTCAGTTCATATTGTCTATAGTTTTCTATTTGTTTTTTTTTTTTTTTTTTTCATTTCGTTCTGCCACAATTACATCTAGTCGAGCTTTAACAAAATTTTCATCATAATCTTTAGCACCACTAATTCTTTTAATTAAATCTGCAATCTTAGCATTAGGGGGAGTATCTAAACCTAATTCTTCTATTAATGATAAGAGATCAATTTTTCTAGCTTTATTAAGAAAGGCCATTTTTTTTTTCTAATTGAACTATAACACTATTAAATTTCGAAAAGTGATATTTCATTAAAACAGTTTATATTTCATAGCATACACTTACATTCATACCATCACATATTTGTTCATTAAAAATTGGTATATTATATATCATTTATTTATTTATTTTTCAGAATAAAACATTCCATCTACAAAAAACTCTTGTTAAATTTTTTATTCAGCATAAAACTTTTATTTCTTTATTTAATAAAAATGAGAACGAAAGAAAAAAAAAAAAAAATCTGTACTCACCCCCTCATCAGTGAGCAGATCCTTGACCGACGGTCACTTCTGAAACCGTAACTAACTTGAAAAAAAGAAGTAAAGTTTTTCTCTTCAAAAGCAGAAGTATAACCATTGTTTTTTTTTTCAAAAACAGAACTTTTTCAACTTTGTTCACATCCGTGTCGAGCTCCCATTTTTTCTGTAAGTACTATTCACACAGAATAGAGAATGTGAAATAATCGTTGTTAATACTATTTTTGCCATTAAATTCACAAGAATAAAATGAATGGACGAAGAATCACTATAAGAATTACGCTGAAATTCAATAACACACTAATCTATTTAATGACGAACACAAATTTACAATTAATATGTACAATGCATCAGTTAGAACTGTTTAGAAAATAACATTAACTTCTAAGCACTGTCTGCGCTAATTTTCATAACTAATGAGAAGAACTTAAAGTTCTGAGCACTTATGCTCAAACAGCATATATCTGATCCCGTCTGATCATTCTGACATTTCGCGAACAACTTCCGCTTCTTCTCGTAACTTTTGTTTCAGGTAACAGCTGTTGCCATTCTGCATCAACTAATAAATGAGAGGCTGGTTGATAGTATTTTCTCTGGAAGTGGGAAAGTTGAATTCCTTACACACACACACACACACATATATATATATATACAACACTCATTACTTAAATGATGCTCGAAATTTATAAGAATAAAATAATTTAAATTTTATCTATAAACAAAAAATTAACACATTTATCTCAAAAGAACACTTTCGTCATTTTACATAATTTAAATTTACATCTTATCGTGAAAAAAAAATGGTGTGTTACTTACACGACATTTTGCCCTGAAGTTTAATACTATAAATCAAATTGGCGATTAAGGGGTAAGATAACGAGTAATATTATGTTAACTTATGTTAAAACAATTCAAATTAGGCTTCCGAACAGCTTTATTTGACAAATAATGTCGAGTGAGGGTGGCTACTGAACCCTCAGACCCCGGTTTCATTTTTGCACCTACATATATATAGTATTAAAATTTGTTATTAAATTCAAAAGTTCATTTAAAATTATCCAGACAACTTTTACGCACAACATTCATTGAAACTTATCAATCTTCATCAAACTTTCCTATACTGTAAAAAATAGGTTCTTAAAAATATGTATATATTGTCTCAAAATAGCCCCGAAACAATATATAGTTAAATTTGAAAACCCATGTACTCGTTTTTGAGTATATCTACATGCTCAAAAATGGGGTTCACCAATAAGAATCCCAATATCCCCATGTTTGACATGTCAATGTACTCCAAAATGAGTACATGGGTTTTAAAATTTAAGTATATATTGTTTCGAAGCTATTTTGAGACAATGTAGACTTATTTTTAAGAACCTATTTTTTACAGTGTAGTAACAAACGTATTATCTTCAAAATACGTCATTTGAATCGCCTGAAATTATTCGTTTTTACTGTACTCTAAGAGACATTGACAAAGACCAAACGTTAAAAATTTGAATTCAGTATTCAAGAAGCCTCAAAACGTGTAAATATATATATATAACAAGCGATAAATATTTAACTTAAAAATATACATTATATACTATATGGATGGCTATTAGGAATTAATTTCAATTCCGGAACAACTTTCCTGGACATGGTAAAATATTATAATAAAGCATTTTCACTAACTATGATAAAGAATGTTATGGCTTAAATATTGGCAGCCCTGTATATCTTTTGAAAGGTTATGTACACACCGCATGGTGCACATGAATATAATCATATATTACTAACATACGGCACAACCCGAAATACACTTTCATGAATTTTCAAGCATTGTCGCACTATAATAGAGTTTTTTGTGTAGCCCTGTAAACGAACAGTGAATGATTTCCATACCATATTCTACATGAAACATTCTTTTACGCATATCAAAAATTATATATTCGTTACATTTGGTTTAGTGCAGTCTATAGGTGTTAAACTCTACTTACCTGCAATTTCCCCTATAGACGAGTATTTAATTCTCTTGGGTGTCCTTGTGCGGGAACCACTTGCTTCATCTCAACAAAAAGTTTAGCAAAGCTTTCCTATATCATACACATTTAGCATACCAAGATTGGACTTTCTGCTATTATTTGTTCTTCAGATATGTTGATAACGCACAGAGACCGAGACACAGACCAACCGCTAAAAAAATGATTTTTGGATTCAGGGGAATTATAACAAAAACTCACCAGAAATCACAAATGAATACTTTCTCTACCATATATATGGGTAGGAGAAAGTAAATAATCTGGTGTGTCACTCACACGACTATCTCTTACCCTGAAATTTAATACTATATATACAGGTTGGAGATTAAGAGGTAAGATAACGGTGTTATGTAAACCCATGTTAAACAATTCAAATTAGGCTTCGGAAGAGTTTTATATGATAATTAATTCTGTGGGAGGGGGACTGCCACCCCCCTCAACCCCCCGTTTCATTAATGCACCTAGATTTATATAAAATTTAATTCGGATATTAAAAATACTTCTGTTATTAAAAAATAATTTCTTAAAATTATTATTTAAAAAAATTATACTTTATGAAAATGCAGACGATTTCGATATTAGAGAAGTAGTATAACACTAAATATCCAAAAAATGTCCATTTTATTCTCAATATTTAAACAAAAAAAAAACAAAAAACAGTTGCACTTCGGGAGTGCCGACAGAAGTGAAAACGTGAAGAATTACGTGTGTATTCCTTGAAGTGTTTTTTTTAATTCGTTAATATAAACTACTACTACAAAAATTATATTACAATTTTATTTAATGCGCTAACTGCAATAGAGACAGTGTCCGGAGATGAGAGAAGTCGTGTAGAGCCGCACCAGATTGTAAAAACGTGAGAAAAATGGCGGCTTTGGCCTTTCTCACGGTTTTGTGAGGTCTAACTGCGATAGAGACAGTGTACGGAGATGAGAGAATTCGTGTAGAGCCGCACCAGATTGTAAAAACGTGAGAAAATGGCGGCTTTGGTCTTTCTCACGGTTTTGTGAGGTCTAACTGCAACGTTTCCGGCTGCAATCTTTAAGAGACAGTGTCCGGAGATGAGAGAAGTCGTGTAGAGCTGCACCAGATTGTAAAAACATGAGAAAAATGGCGGCTTTGGCCATTCTCACGGTTTTGTGAGGCCTAACTGCAATACAGACAGTGACCGGAGATGAGAGAATTCGTGCAGAGCCGCACCAGATTGTAAAAACGTGAGAAAAATGGCGGCTTTGGCCTTTCTCACGTTTTTGTGAGGTCTAACTGCAACGTTTCCCGCTGCAATCTTAAAGAGACAGTGTCCGGAGATGAGAGAAGTCGTGTAGAGCCGCACCAGATTTTAAAAACGTGAGAAAACTGGCGGCATTGGTCTTTCTCATGGTTCTGTGAAGTCTAACTGCAACGTTTCCGGCTGCAATCTTTAAGAGACCGTGTCCGGAGATGAGTGAAGTCGTGTAGAGCCGCACCCGATTATAAAAACGGGAGAAAAATGGCGGCTTTGGCCTTTCTCACTATTTTGTGAGGTCTAACTGCAATAGAGACAGTGCCGGAGATGAGAGAAGTCGTGTAGAGCCGCAACAGATTGTAAAAACGAGAGAAAAATTGCGGCTTTGGCCTTTCTCACGGTTTTGTGAGGTCTAACTGCAACGTTTCCGGCTGCAATCTTTAAGAGACAGTGTCCGGAGATGAGAGAAGTCGTGTGGAGCCGCACCAGAATGTAAAAACGTGAGAAAAATGGCAGCTTTGGGCTTTCTCACTGTTTTGTGAGGTCTAACTGCAATAGAGACAGTGCCCGGAGATGAAATGAGTCGTGTAGAGCCGTACCAGATTTTAAAACAATATACAGTATATAATTATTAACACTTCACATTAGCAAATTAATTGTATGATACATTACTTGTATCATACAAGGATGGAAAGCGTTTGCTGACGATGACGCGAATTCAATGATTTTTGTTCACCCAAAAGTGCTCAACGCGCCTAAAGAAGTTTTCACTTCAAAAAATACGATTTTTTTGAGAGAGGAAGGTAGAGAGGCAGAGAAAGTATTGTTTTTGGGTCAAATTTTCGAACGCGAGATTTTGTTATATTTACACGTTTTGAGGTCCCCTGAATACGTAAATTATGTTTTTAGCAAATGGTCTGTGTGTCTGTGTGTCTGTGTGTTTGTGGGTGTGTCTGTCTGTTATCAGCATATCTCAAGAACAAATAGTAGCAGACATTCCAAACTTGGTATTCTAAATGTGTATCATATATAGATGCTACAGTAAGCTTTTCGTTAAGATCAAGCAAATGGTTCGTGTACAGGGACAATCAAGAGAATTCTAATACATTACGTCTATGGGGGAAATTGCAGGTAAGTAGAGTTCAACGTCTATAGACTGCACTAAACCAAATGAAACGAATATATATATATTGTAATAGAGATAGTCAACTGGGAAAAAATTTTTGTGTATGTAGGAGCCTCGCCTCCCCCCCCCTGGGGGGAAGTCCCACTCGAGGAGAGTAAATTTTATAATAAATGGGTATCTTTCTTATAATAAATGGGAGTAAATAAATAGGTATCTTTCAAAAGAGCTCGCCAATACCTTTAAAACGAATGGTTGAACCATCGATCTGCGATAATTTAAAACAAAGTTATCGATTTTTTTTTACTTTTAACGAAAAAAAAAAAACTTAGAAAAAAATCGTATTTTTTGAAGTGAATACTTCTTTAGGCGCGTTGAGCACTTTTGAGTGAATAAAAATCATTGAACTCCCGTCATCGACAGCTAATGCTTTCCATTTGAAGTGAAAACTTTTGGGTGAACAAAAATCATTGAATTCACGTCATCGTCAGCAAACGCTTTCCATCCTTGTATGATACAAATAATGTATCATACAATTAACTTGCTAATGTGAAGTGTTAATAATTATATACTGTATATTGTTTTAAAATCTGGTGCGGCTCTACACGACTTCTCTCATCTCCGGGCACTGTCTCTATTGCAGTTAGACCTCACAAAACCGTGAGTACGCCCATAGCTGCCATTTTTCTCACGTTTTTACAATCTGGTGCGGCTCTATACGACTTCTCTCATTACCGGACACTGTCTCTTAAAGATTGCAGCCGGAAACGTTGCAGTTAGACCTCACAAAACCATGAGAAAGGCCAAAGCTGCAATTTTTCTCACGTTTATACAATCTGGTGTGGCTCTACACGACTTCTCTCATCTCCGGTCACTGTCTCTATTGCAGTTAGACCTCACAAAACAGTGAGAAAGGCCAAAACCGCCATTTTTTCATGTTTTTACAATCGGGTGCGGCTCTACACGACTTCACTCATCTCCGAACACTGTCTCTTAAAGATTGCAGCCGGAAACGTTGCAGTTAGACCCCACAGAACCGTGATAAAGGCCAAAGCCTTCATTTTTCTCACGTTTTTACAATCTGGTACGGCTGTACACGACTTCTCTAATCTCTTGACACTGTTTCTATTGCTGTTAGACCTCACAAAACAGTGAGAAAGGCCAAAGCCGCCATTTTTTTTCATGTTTTTACAATCGGGTGCGGCTCTACACGACTTCACTCATCTCCGGACACTGTCTCTTAAAGATTGCAGCCGGAAACGTTCCAGTTAGATCTCACAAACCCGTGATATAGGCCAAAGCTGCCATTTTTCTCATGTTTTTACAATCTGGTGCGGCTCTACACGACTTCTCTCATCTGCGGACACTGTCTCTATTCCAGTTAGACCTCACAAAACCGTGAGAAAGGCCAAATCCGCCATTTTCTCACGTTTTTACAATCTGGTGAGGCTCTACACGACTTCTCTCATCTCCGGACACTGTCTCTGTTGCAGTAAACGCATTAAATAATATTGTAATATAAATTTTTTAGTAGTAGTTTATATTAATGAATAAAAAAAAAAACACTTCATTTAAAAGTATGTCCTACACAATAAAATATTTCCTGACGATTCAAGAAATACACACGTAATTGTTCACGTTTTCACTTCTGCCGGCACTCCCGAAGTGCAACTTTTTTTTTTTATATTGAGAATAAAATGGACTTTTCTTGGGTATTTAGTGTTATATTACTTCTCTAATATGGAAATCGTCTGCATTATCATAAAAGATAATTTTTTTAAATAATAATTTTAAGAAATTTTTTTTTTTTAAAGACAGAATTATTTTTTAATAACCGGATAAAATTTTATATAAATCTAGGTGCATTAATGAAACGGGGGTTGAGGGGGGCGGTAGCCCCCTCACACAGAATTAATTATCATATAAAACTCTTCCGAAGCCTAATTTGAATTGTTTAACATAGGTTTACATAACATCGCTATCTTACCTCTTAATCTCCAACCTGTATTTATAGTATTAAATTTCAGGGTAAGAGAAAGTCGTGTGAGTGGCACACCAGATTATTTTTTATGTGTGAGAGTTTGGGGTACTGATTATTATTTTTTAAAAATAATAATAAATAAATAAATAAATCCTGTTACTTAATTATTTTAAATAAATTTGGAGTACAATTTTAATAATAGTCTTTAAAATAATTTACAAATATTACGTAAACTTACAGTCGGAAAGTAAAACAAATCTTCGTGCTATAAAAATTCCTATGTATACAAAATTAGAATGGAATTTCCGTTTTTAAAACCTACAAATATCTGTCTCTTATAATACCTTGCCTTTCCTTTATTACTTTTACTTACCGTTAATCTCACGAAAGTAAAAGGATTTTGAAAGTTTGTAATTGAAGTAGATTTTTATCCACTCATCTAATGAAAGACTCAAAATGGATTTTGGATAAACTGCACTTTTTTGTTTTATATATTTGTGGCTGAAATAATCTGCTTAGATTAAGAAAGCATTTATAGACATATATAAGTATTATCTCACATTTTTTAATGTATTAATATAAAATTTTTGAGTATTAAAATTATTAATGAATTTTTTATTGATTATTATATAATTTTATTTAAATATAAGTAAGGAACACAGTTAATATATGTCGTAGAAAACGCATTTGTTTTTATGCATATTTAGATATATAAAAAATGATCAATATTTATATTTGAATATTTCTTCATATAGCATAAAATTATAGAAAGCCCTATACTGGTTTCGAAAGAACGTAGTTTTTCTTCTTCAGGTGCAAAATACGTGCTACTGCCTTCGACACAAAAGCAAGATTGAAGATAATTCAGTATCCAAAGGGGGAGGAGCAACACAACTAACCAATAGTAAACAGCCTGAAAAATAAACAGAGAAGGACACAACCAAAAAACAGGAAGCAAGAGAAACAAACGCAAAAAATGGTGGGAAAGGATTTTTAAAAAAATATATTTATTTATAATTTTATATATATATATTTAATGTTTATGCACAATTTGAGAAATGAGGAATGAAAAAAACCACAAAATCAATTTTGTACTTGCTTACAGATTTATCAATTACCTGCATATATTTAGATTAGATAGACTATATCAAATGATTTAGAAATTGTAATCTCGTCCGCCTAAATTTAAAATGCCACTTATTGTATTATGTTTATGTATCCAATTGAATTTCAATATTCTAAATTGGCAACTTCACGAGTTAGAGTACATTTAATATTATCTTAGACTGACGAAATAGGGAAGAATATCGCACAAACATGTATTATGATAATTATTTTCATCGTAGCGAGTCGGATTAGTTTTATAATATCATTTACGGTGCTACTATGGACATTATTGACATTAGTGAATATTCCACTTAATATATTTTTCAAATTATTTTAAAACGAATTTTTTCATAATAAAGCAAAATATGGCAATATTTCGCAAAACTTTTCAATGCAGGGATTATTTTACTTTTTTGTTTGTCAACGTACCTCTTTCAATTCTAATACAAAAAATTAGAGGGTTTCAAAGCCTTGGATTTTCGCCGGTGGAATTAACAATAAGGTACATATGTGTGTGTGTAGAGGGGGGCTTTAGTATTCGAATATTTCTTATTCTTCGCAGTTATTTCATTACCTGAACGAAATTCATTCTCAATATGTGAAAATTTTCTGGAACAAATACATAATTAGAGACTGAGCAGAATTTACCCTGTTAACTAGCTTTTAGATGCATTATTTTACATCCTAGAAAGAATTTTAGGTCCCCAAAGAGATAATAGATACATTTTTCACTCTTAGGTGGACAAAAAGTAGATGTTTTCATTAACATTAACGATGTTGTTATCTTAATTTTTTGTACAGAATCCATATTTGTCATTCCCCTCTGTGGAGGATCAAAATTGTGATGGCATGTGTCCCTTAGGGGTGAGTCCCAGATCGTCGCTTCTTTCCCATAGTGTAGCGCAAGTGTGACGTGAAACTCATTGAAACTCAACCTCAAACATAATTTAAAATATTGTATTTGTACTTATTAAAAACATGCATTATTTAATTATTTTATTGCAAAATATTATTCGTTCCATTGCTTAATTTTACACATCAAACCTGTTTCCCATAGTATAATATTTGCGGTTACTCTTGAATTCTAAAAACACTTTTTTTTTAAAGTATATTGTAGAAAAAATAGATAAATTCGATGGTGATAATTTTGTATTTCTTACAGACAATATGGAGAATTATTGGTTGCAGTTTTTTGGTAACACTAGCGGAGTTTCTCTTTCATTCTTGATTCTGCAGTTCTATACATCAACTTTTTTATTCTAACAAACCTTTAAATACAGATTATAGGATACATAAGTTTTTTTTTTTTTTTTTTTATCTTCTGATAAAATAAGTTCTTCACTAACTGAACTTTTTGCTTACATTATTATAGATGTTTAATGCAGTGAAAATTGTTTTCTTGCATAAACATTTTTTAAAGAAAGTAATATATTTATAACATGCACAGGGCGGCTATAATTAAACTGGCTTATTCAGGGCTCTCTGTAACTGTAAATAAAATGTGGATTGAATCAAAAATTTGTAAATAAACAACTCAAAGTATGCACTCAAAGATTCCGTAAAAATAAATGAATAAATAAATAAGCAAATAAATAATAAATCGCTACAGTTTAATTCAGAAAAATACAAACAAACTACAAATTTCAATATAGACATCTTTAATTTGTATTACAGACACTTTTGTTAATTTTAAGAACCTGTTTAGCGGTGTAAATCATAATGTACATGTGGCCCTATCATTAAGTTGTAAAATCAGAAGCCAATGAATAGCTCACCGCATCTGATCGCCAGTGGTCTGCTGCACATGCAACGGTATGCAGTTCTTCAAGTCAGTCGAAGTTACGTTAATTCCATGACAAACCGAACTCTTTAAATGGTTCCATAACCAAAAATCACACGCTATTAAGGTAGGAAGAGCTGGTCAGCCAAAGGTGGAAAATAAACGGATAATCACTATCAACTGTAAAATGTTACCGCAAAAACCTTTTCAAAATGTAAGAATAACAATTTTAAATTTCGTAAGGTTTAAAAATGATAAAATAGATCACAGTTATTTATTGCATATCATTTCAATAGTTTTGACAGTAACGCTTTCCCTAGCGGAAAATTTATTTATTTTTTTTTTTTAATTTTCTTTCATAACCTTTGAGCGCATCCTTTGGATTGTCCGTATACAAATTTTCGATTCTTATGTCACATACAGTCGGTAACAAAAGTGTCCGAACACTAGCAAAAATTCATAGTTTTAAAAAGGACACTGTGAACGCCGCACCTCTGATTTCGAGAGTATTAAAAAACAAGAACTAAAAAGTTTGGTACGAAAGTGTGGCAACAGTGTGTGTGCGTATGTGAATCAAGATGGACTAACGTTCCATTCTACATGTTTTTTAGAAAATACTTTACTTGATGTTAATTTATGTATTCGTTATGTATTTTATGTTTGTGCCGTAAGTAAATATACGTTTAAAAGTAAACCAAGTGTGATCAGTGTCTTGATGTGTCTCGAAATGAATTTACCGAAAGAAAAGAACCAGGTGCGAAAAAGCAGGCACCACAATTGGCGAAGTCGACAAGCATATGTGATATAGCTAGTACTCGTATGGATTATGTCATGATAGTGATGAAAAAAAAAAAAGGGTATGTTTTTTTTTATGTTCCATCAAGAGTCATATTTTGTATAAGTTTCATATTAAATAATTCGGATTAAGCATTTAGATATTTTGTTCCGATTTTGTATTCCAACAAGGTAAAGAGTATGTAAATGAAAATTGAATATTTCGTAATGTTGAAATAATAATAATTCTAGTGTTTGAAAAATGAAAAATAGAAATATATTTGTTTATTTGTATTTAAAAAGCCGGAAAATAGTAAAAAGAATGATGAAAAGAATATGTTTTTATGCTATTCAAGGTCATTGTTATTAAATTCTGTGTGTTCTTTTTATTCATCACGTGATTTAGAATAAATAAGATTTCATTAAAGCAGATAAAAAAAAAAAAAAAAAAAAAAAAAAGAGAGAGCTCTGCTTTGATTTATTTGTTCTGTTTTATTGAATGATTGTGTATTTGTTAGACCTTGATAATTATTTATATTTATTTATCTTTATTATTATTGGAATATTAATGAAATATCTCAGTAAAAAAAAAAAAAACTAGTGAATTATTCTTGTGAACGTCCGGTTTTGTTTATTTTTTTTACTTTGAGGAATGAATCGGAAATTGTTTTTTTTTTTTCTGTTTAAAAGTAAGTTTGATTAAAGGTTGCTATGGCAACATTATTTCTAATTTATTGAAAGCTGGTTATGCAATAAAGTATATTCTGATTTATTTAATGAAAGAGTTGATTGTGTTGCTATGGCAACATTATTTCTAATTTATTGAAAGCTGGTTATGTAATAAAGTATATTCTGATTTATTTAATGAAAGAGTTGATTGTGTAAACATTTTTTTTTATTTGTTATTTCGATACATATTATTTTTTTTCTCCTTTTATGTATGCATTCCGACTTAATGATTATTTTATTTAATTTGGGGGAAAATGTTGTTTAAGATAAAAAATAAGATGTCAAATCTGGCGTTCTTAAGGAAAATTTGAACTTGATTTGATTTCATCCATCCGAAGATGGCATTTTTGGGTAAAGGGAATAAAAAAGATTTGCAAGAAGTTGCTACTGAGCTTGGAGTGGAAGGAACTCAACATTTAAAGTTATATGAGTTAAGAGATGCTATTTTGGCTTCAAAGAATTACGATGAAGAATTTGTTAAAGAAACATTAGCGAACGTACTTGAAGCACGGAAGAGGAAAGAAGAGATGGAGGAACGCATAAGAAGGGAAGAAATAGAGGAACGTAAGAGAAAAGAAGAGATGGAGGAACGCATAAGAAGAGAAGAAATAGAGGAACGTAAGAGAAAAGAAGAGATGGAGGAACGCCTAAGAAGAGAAGAAATAGAGGAACGTAAGAGAAAAGAAGAGATGGAGGAACGCCTAAGAAGAGAAGAAATAGAATTGGAAAAAATGCGGTTGGAAAATGCAAGAATAGAACTTGAGAAGAAAGGAATTATAAATGAAACTTCTGATTAAACGCGCGTAAAATTACATAACATCTTACAAAAATTTGATCCTAAAACATGCGAAATTAGCCTGTATTTAGTTCTTTTTGAGCGGCAGGCAAAACGTGCCGAAATTAAAAGAGATGATTGGGTTTCTCATCTCATTGGGCTACTGCCATACGAAATCGCGGAAGTTATAGCTCGGGAAGACGAAGAAATCACGAATGATTACGGAAAAGTAAAAGAGTTATTGTTAAAGAGATATAAACTTACTCCTGAAAGATTTCGACAACTTTTCAATAAGCATACTAAAAAAGCTGATATCACATGGAGAGATTTTGCTTACGAATTGAAAAACTATTTTACTGAATGGATTCGGGGATTAGAAGTTAACACATTTGAAGAATTATATGATTTGATTATTACAGATCAAATTAAAAGGAAAGTACCTCCAGAAATTAAAGAACATTTCATCGATGAATGGTCATTGTTTAAGTCATCTGATATTATTTCCAGTAAATTAGATGATTATGAAAATGTCAAAATGACTTTCAATAAAAAACCGAGAGAAATTTCTCATAAAGAAAATTGGAATCTTCCATCCAAAGGGGCGAATTTCGGAAATAACAATAGAGATGAGAAAAGGGGTTTTACTAAGCCACAGCAAGAACAAAGAGACATTCGTCCGAAATTCTCCTGCTATTGGTGTGGAAAGGAAGGCCATATGAAAAAATCTTGCCCCAAATTGAATTCAGCAAGTACATCTTACGTGAAAACAAACAAAAAGAGTCAAGAAAGTAAGGGCCTTAATAAGGTCAGTGTTAATCTAAATAGCGCTTGTTTCGAGTGGGAATTTCCAGTCAACGAGAAAGATGGCGAGCTTCTGAAAGTGGATTTAGGAATCGGAGGTCAAAAATTTCAAGGCATCGTGGACAGTGGTGCAGAAATCACCGTACTACGAAAATCAGTTGTACCTGAGGAACACTTACAGTCAAGTGGGAAAATTCTTTTGAGACCTGCTATAGGTAATCCAGTGGAAGCACAACTTGTGTCAGTTCCGCTAAGTCTTCATACAGATGAAGAAATCATTCCATATGTTCAAGTGCATGCTGCAGTAGTAGAAGGGCTGCATGAGGAAGCTTTAATCAATCCCAGGGTATATGAATGGTTGAAGGAACAAAAGCGTTCTTATTTGGGAGATGATACAGGAATCACTTCAGTAAAAGAAGCTAATGAACAATCCTTGTTCAGTGTGGAGGGAAGGTCTCCCGAAAACATTACTTTAGGGGATAAAATGAATATCCCGAAGAAAGAAGTCGATGAACAATCCTTGTTCAGTGTGGAGGGAAGGTCTCCCGAAAACATTTCTTTAGGGGATAAAGTGAATATCCCGAAGAAAGAAGTCGATGAACAATCCTTGTTCCATGTGAAAGGAAGAAATCCTGGAAATTCAGGGGTTGAGGTTAATATCACCCCAGTGGAAGAAAACAATGAACCGTCCTTGTTCAAAGTGGAGGGAAGGTCTCCCGGAAACTATTCTTCAGAAGAAGAGGTTGAAGTAATCACAATAAATGAAGTCGGTGAACAATCCTTGTTCAGTGTACCTGAGAATAATTCAAACGACAATTATCTTGGGGATGAGGCAATTAGTACCCCACTCACAGAAGATAATGAGAAGTGTATGTTCTGTATGGAGGGAGAAAGTCACGAGACTATTCGAAAGGCAAAGCTAAACGACAGCGAGTCGCATCATCCAGAAACCAAAGTCTTTAATAACTCAGTAGTTAAACAGACATTGACCGAAACCGATAGTAAGGATGAAAGAAATGAAAATATCCCTGTTTCACAAGCACAAGTGTTTAGGGATGAGCAGTTAGCCTGTCCTACATTGAAAAGGTGCTTCGAAGAAGCTAGACAATATAAAAATGGTTACTGGATTGAAAGAGGTTTATTATATCATATGGGTAAAGTAGGCGGACAGAAATATATTCAATTGGTCGTACCGGCAAGCAGAAGAAAGGACATTTTGAAATTAGCTCATGAAACTCCTACTGGTGGACATCTGGCAGCTAAGAAGACCAGAGACAGAATTGCAATGTCTTTCTGGTGGGAAGGAATGCCAAAAGAAGTTAAACAATTATGTGCTTCGTGTCATGATTGTCAAATGCGCAGGAAAGGAAAAGTAAACGATAGAACACCTATCGAGTCTGTTGGAAGGCCAGAACTCCCATTTCAAGTGGTTAATGCCGATATCTTAGGCCCAATAGAGCCAAAGTCATCACGTGGCCATCAGTATGTACTGTGCGTTATGGACCAGCATAGTCGTTGGCCGGAAGCAATACCTCTGAAGTCTTTAACAGCAAAGGCAGCCTGTGATGCATTTATAGAAATATTTGTACGAACTGGAATTCCTCGAGTAATTGTAATGGATAACGGAAGAAATTTTGCCGCACAGCTGACAAAAGAATTTTTAAAACGATTAGGATGTGTTCCTAAATTTTCCACTCCAGGTTATCCACAATCGAATGGTTTGGTTGAAAGATGGATAGGAACTATGAAATCCATGCTACATCATGCAATTAATTCACAAGGTCGAGGCTGGGATAAACAGTTGCCATTCTTGTTATGGGCATACAGAGAAGTGCCTAACGCTACAACGGGTGTTGCCCCATTCCTACTAGTTCATGGGCGACCACCTGTAGGACCTCTAGCCATCCTCAAATCAAGTTGGGAAGATGAAGTCGTACTTCCTCAAGGGATTGGAGAATCTGTAGCTGACTACCTGTTGAAACTCCGGAACCGTTTAGAAGACGCGGCACAGTATGCGAATAGCATAGCTCAAGAACAGCAGCAGAAATATGTACATTATCATAATTTACGGTCAAAAGATACCGAATTTTCTGTTGGGGATGAAGTTGTAGTGTTAATCCCTGATTCAACAAATCGTCTTTGTTCAAAATGGAAAGGACCAGGAGAAATAGTAGAAAAGAAGTCTCCACATTCTTTTTATGTCAAACTACCTGATGAAAGTGTTCGACATCTTCATCAAAATAAATTGCGTAAATATATTCAACCTGTCAGAGCTGTAGGAATTATTTACGAAACCGATGAAGAGTTTGGAGATATACAACATGCGCCCGTAGAATCACAGCAAGTAACAGATGAAGAACTAAAAGCTGGTATAAAATCAAATTCGATATCAGCAAAGCAACATAAACAGCTGTTGAATCTAATTAAAGAATATCTAACAATATTTGATGGGGAATTAAAGAAAGCCAAAGTTCATCCACATGTTATCCAGTTAAAGTCTGGAGTAGAGAGGAAACAACCTCATCTTTATAAAGTTCCAGAAACATTAAGATCTAATATAGAAAAACAGATAGCAGAATTATTGGAAAAAGACCTGATAGAACCCTCTTCAGCAGAAATAGCATATCCATTGGTATGTGTAGCCAAGAAAGATGGAACTGTCCGACTTTGCGTGGACTACAGAGAGCTGAACTCAGTTAGTAAAATTCCACCTTTTCCTATGCAGAATTCAGAAAATCTTAGATTTAAAGCTGGTGGAGCTCGTTACTTGACAACTTTAGATATCCTTAAGGGATATTGGGAAATACCCTTAGCAGAGCAAAGCCGAGAATTAACCAGTTTTGTATCTCCAAAGGGTCAGTATCAGTGGTAGGTGATGCCATTTGGGTTATCCGGAGCACCAGCAACATTCCAAAGAATAATGAATCAAGTATTGCGACCTCATAGTGACTACGCCGAAAGTTTTCTTGATGATATTATCATATTTTCTTCAACCTGGGAAGATCATCTTAATCATATTAAATCCATTTTAGAAACTCTGAAAAAATTGAATTTTTCGGCAAATTTAAAGAAATGCTCTTTTGCGATGTCGAAAGTAAAATATTTAGGACATGTCGTAGGCTCAGGAGAGCACGGCCCAGATCCGGACAAGATATCAGTTATTAAAGATTTGAAAGCCCCTAAAACTAAGAAAACCTTGAAGTCACTCCTAGGATTATTTAACTATTACAGAGACTATGTGCCTCGGTATGCCAATATAGCAAAACCTTTAACGAACTTAACTCGAAAAACTGTGCCAAACGACCTTCCATGGTCAGAAGAAGCCGAAAGCGCATTTAATTCGTTAAAGAATTGTTTGTGCTCTATAACCTCTCTGTATACACCTGATATGTCGAAACCTTTTGAAATCGATACTGATGCTTCAGTGACCGGAATTGGAGCCTGTCTAATGCAGAGAGATGAGCAGAATAAACTGAAACCAATAACTTTTGCAAGCCAAAAACTGACCCCTGCTCAATCAAAGTGGAGCACTATTGAAAGGGAAGCTTATGCTGTAATATGGGCATTAGGTAAATTCGAAATGTGGACTTATGGAGCCACTATTATCTTACACACGGACCATAACCCTTTAAAATATTTGACAGAAACAGTTCCTAAGAACGCCAGATTACAAAGATGGGCATTGGCTCTATCTCGCTATCAAGTGACTATTGCTCATAAGCCAGGAAGCAGTAATACTATTGCAGATGCTTTATCACGCATTCATGAATAAAGTCATAAGTTAGTTTAATATTGTATTTGTTATTACATATATATATATGTGTGTGTGTTTATTTTGTTTCTTATATTCAAGTATATTAATTCATTAAGATTATTTAAAGTGCATAAGAAAATCCATGTCAGGATAAATGTTTATTCATATATATTATATATATATTTTATTTCTATTATGTGTTTAAATGTTACTTATTTTATACCATAGAAAATATTTAAATATTAAGTGAAATATAAATGTTATTGCTCTTGATGGAACATCGCATATTAGGTCAAAGATGAGACAATAATTAAGAATTTAAAAGGACAATTAGACTTTCATGAACATTTATTTAAAGATGAAACAATAATTAACAATTTAAAAGGACAATTAGACTTTCATGAACAGTTATATAAATTATCCACAAATTTTGGTTAGTAGTTTCACTGTGAAGGCCATTGTCCCTCAAGTGAAACTGGAGGGAAGGTGTGAACGCCGCACCTCTGATTTCGAGAGTATTAAAAAACAAGAACTAAAAAGTTTGGTACGAAAGTGTGGCAACAGTGTGTGTGCGTATGTGAATCAAGATGGACTAACGTTCCATTCTACATGTTTTTTAGAAAATACTTTACTTGATGTTAATTTATGTATTCGTTATGTATTTTATGTTTGTGCCGTAAGTAAATATACGTTTAAAAGTAAACCAAGTGTGATCAGTGTCTTGATGTGTCTCGAAATGAATTTACCGAAAGAAAAGAACCAGGTGCGAAAAAGCAGGCACCACACACACTTCATACGGTTTTGTTAAATAAATCCTTATCGAATCGTGTTCTTACACTGACTAAGAACAGGATTCGACAAGGATTTATTTAACAAAACCATATGAAGTGCACTTTTTTTACATAGGAATTTTTGCTAGTGTTCGGACACTTTTGTTACCGACTGTATTATAATATGCATTTCGTGCTTCTAATATTCCGTTTATGAAATCACTAAAGTTTTAATTGTTTAAATAAATATATATATATATATATATATATATATACATTAGATATGATCGATTTCAATTTGATTTTCACCTCCTTTTTGTATAAAATATTAATTATTGTTTAAAATAATATATTAAAAGAAGATAATATAAATGCTTAAAAATACGTTTTGAATAAAACTCTAAAGAAAGAGACTCAATTGAATAATGTAACATAGTTTTAAGTTATTTAATTTAGTACCAGCTATTTCATTTACCTGCTAACATTAAGTTGCTTCTAGAATGTTGGTTTAAACCCATTTGTTATAAAGCTAGTAAATATTTCCTTCTAACTTCATTTATGTGTATTCCGGAGAATTCTGACTTTCGAATTCAAAATATTTATGCATCAAACATTTTATTCGTTTAGATCGAGTTAGTCTTAGAAAATATACCATTATATTATAAATTAAAATTTGTGTTTTATGAAATAAATTTTCTTTTCATTTATTTAGCACGCATACACACAGATACAGACACACACATATAAATAAATTATATACATATATGTGTGTGTGTGTGTGTATTACATGTGCATAAAAAAAGTCTGATGTGGACACCATATGACTTCCTTATACGCACAGTGGAATATACATATTGTTACGAAAACATTGACATTTTTGTGTGAAGAAAGCGGTTTGTAAACAAATAGGCAGATTCCCGTCCATGACAATTTCTGAAAACATGCCAGAAAATCTATTACACCGAACACAAAATTTACGGTAATAGGAATATATGCACCACAGACAACGAATATCGCTTGTTCAGGAATAGTATTTCACATCTTATTACAGAATGACTTATTATAAAATGCACTGTTTAGAGTTCAAAAGAATACGCTCGAGTGTAGACAGCCTACTTTTGTTCGCCCTGGCGAAAATTAATGACGAGAAACGATACATTATACCAAAGGAAGTAACTCCGTTTTAATTGAAAATGGATTTATGATTCTGGCTACCCAGTACAACTATTTTCCGACAAATTTGGTCACTAATCTCGCCAAGAGGCCAAAATCATCTCCATCTCCGATTTTGGTCTTGGCGTCGATTTTGACGATTTAACATCGTGTTTAGTGACTTGATGACAAAGTTTAGAGAAAAAGTTTGTTTCAGGTAGCGAATGTTTGGCACTTCCAACTTAAATAAGAACAGAGTTCTGAAATTTTCTGGAATGATTCATTGGTTTCTAGTGCAGAACTACCGCGGCAATTTTATAAACTACTGAAAATACTCTCGATAAATTCAAATATTATTCACACTTCGAACTGTGCGGTTGATTATTGTTCTTGAAATAATGAAATTCCTGCTCTGTAGTATATTTAACCCGTTTCACTTGATTTATGTAGTACTAATGACTGTTTCCTTGGACTGTTTCGAGAATATTCATTTATTATTGTTGTTTTTTTTGTTTTTTTTTTGTGGTACAAAGAATATTTTTATTCAGCTGTTTCCTTAGAATTTTAAAAGTTCATTCGTTGACAAAAAACTGCTTATACCTTTACGAATTACTTTCAACACACAAACATGTCAATAACTTTTATAACAATATCATGATTGGCTTTATCATTGGCTTCTATTAAGATTTCTATGACGGTAGGTCATATATAATGGCCAAAAATTTTGTATTATCGGTCATTATGAGTATAATTTTCGTAACTATCTCTAAAACGAAAAGTCACAGAAAGACCAAAAGGAGAGGTTCACACAATTAGATATTATAACAAATCTATATACGAATTTGCAGCGTTCGTTCTTGATAGAAGAATACTTTATAAATAAGTGCATGAGTTCGGAGTTTCCTCAAATTAGTTATTTAAATATATTTAAATAACTAATTTGAGGAAACTCCGAACTCATGCACTTATTTATAAAGTATTCTTCTATCAGATTATGAGACTGATATTTTGAATTGAAAATATAGATTTATTCTTGACAAAAGTTCAAAAGTTCTTTTTTTTCATTGCACATTGGAAGAAATTGCTACATTTAAAATAATAAAATAAAAAATGAAAATGTAAGCGAAAATATTTGTTTTTGTTTCTTCAAAACTGAAGTGACACTAAATCGAAAGTATTGAAAAGTGCTTATTTTCATGAAAACTATTTAATTTTATTTTCTTCTTCAAGTACTATTTATCCTAACTGTGTTGATTTAAAATATTAAATGAATATTTACGTAATGAACAAATATTAACAAAACTATTACAAAAATTTTGTTTAAGTATGTCAGCAACAAAAGATATACAAATTGAACCGCTGAACTCCACAAATTATAATGTGTGGAAGTTTCGTATCGAAATGTACTTGCAAAAAGAGGATCTTTTTACAGTCATTACTGACGATCCTCCCAACCCAATAACCGATCAGTGGCGTTCAAAAAATAGAAAGGCCAGAGCCATTATAAATCTACTTATTGATAACGAACAGATAGTGTACGTTATGAATCTAGATACAGCACGAGAGTGCTGGAATGCTCTGCGCCAAGTCCACGAAAGATCATCCCTTACCAGTAAGCTTTTCTTACTTAGGAAACTTTATTCCATAAAATTAATGGAAGGTGGTGATGTAAACCAACATATAGCTGACATATATAAAACACGCGACAGACTCACCGCCATAGGTGAAGTCATAGATGAATCGCACCTAGCTGCATTAATGCTATGCTCACTCCCTCCTTCGTATGACGTTCTCATAACAAGTCTCGAATCGAAAGACGAAGCGCAATTGACACCTGAGTATATACGAAACAAATTAGCTGATGAATATGCCAAAAGGCTTGAAAACAAAACTTATCAAAATTCAGCGTTAAAAGTCCAATACCATAACAAATCGGAGAAATTCTGCAAATACTGTAAGAAAAGTAACCACAATATAGAAGAATGTTATAAGTTAAAAAATAAAAATAATTCTGCTGTTAAAAGTCACAGTAAAAATTTCAACAAAAAACCCAACTTCAGATCCAACATATGCTCTCAGAACAATGAGAAGCCACATAGCGCTCAAATTGCAGAGGGGAGCAATAAACCAAAAGCTGATAAATTGTATTCTTTTTATGTTGGAGATAAAACTGTAAATTGGGTGGTTGATTCAGGGTCGTCTTCACATATCTGCAATGATAAACTAAAATTTCGCGATCTTAAAAATAACGTTTCTAACGTCACTATCGCGAACGGCACGCAGCTAAAATCTTTGGGTTCCGGTGCTGTGGATTTGTATACCGTAAATTCGGAAAACACACAGAACAAAATAACACTTAAAAATGTTCTTTATGTCCCTGAAATAGAAACTAATTTAATTTCTATAAAAAGAGCAACAGAGAATGGCTGTATCGCTGTATTTGATGATAAAACCTGTAAAATTGTAAATCAGGGTAATACATGCATTGAGGGATATGTGAAAAATAACTTATATGAATGTCAATTAAATTATTCTGAAAACAAACACACAGCGAACATTGTAATACAAACTTGTGATAACGAAAATTGCATAAACAAGTGGCATGTGAAACTTGGCCACAGAAATACTAACCACATTAAAGATTTAGTTAACAAGGACATGGCTGTGGGTATAAAATTAAATGATTGCAAACATAATACTGAATGTAAAACATGCATAATGTCAAAATTAACTGATTCACCTTACCCCAAAGCTGCACAATTTAGAGCCTCCGTACCACTCGAACTGGTCCACACAGACTTATGTGGCCCTATGAAAACCCCCACTGTAGGTGGAAAATATTACTTTCTTACATTCATAGACGACTACAGTCGTTATACTATTATATATTTGCTAAGAAATAAGTTTGAGGTATTTTCTAAGTTAAAGGAATATGTGGCTATGACCGCAAACAAATTTGGCCGAAAAGTGCAAGCAATTCGCTCCGATAACGGGGGTGAATACACTAGTATGGAAGTAAATGAATTTTTGAATAAAGAAGGAATTGAGCATCAGTTTACCGTTCCTTACTCTAGTGCTCAGAACGGCGTGGCAGAACGTAAAAATCGTACGCTGACCGAAATGGCTCGCTGTCTGCTTAAAGACAGTAATTTACCGAATTCCTTTTGGGGGGAAGCCGTAAATACTGCAAATTACATACAAAATAGGCTCCCGACCTCCTCATGCGACTCAACTCCTTGCGAAAAATGGACCGGCCGTAAACCCGATTTATCAAATATAAAAACATTCGGATGTCGCGCATACGCATATGTACATAAAATACATAGGGGAAAACTGGATAGCACCGCTCAAGAAGGAATTTTTGTGGGATATGATAATCGTAGCAAAGGCTACAGAATTTGCACAAATAATAAAAATGTAATAATTAGCAGAACTGTAAAATTTTTGGAAGATGAGAATAGAGAATCCCACAATAATGAAACATCACAAATCAAGAATGAAAATTCAAATGATGAAATTCCGGTGTCCAAATTACCAATATTAGATACTGATATAAATATAGATATAGCGGGCGATAACGATAGTCCGGATGACACGCAAACTCTGCCGCGACGATCACAACGATTAAATAAAGGTGTTCCGCCCGACAGATTTGCATTTGCAGTAAATGACAAAAGAATTGATGAGCCTAAGTGTTTTGATGATATACTAAAAATTCAAAACCCAGCTGAAAAAGAAAATTGGCTGAATGCCACACTCGACGAAATGAATTCACTGAGACAAAACAATACTTGGGAACTTGTTACGCTCAACCAGGGACCAAAGTAGTAGGGTGTAAGTGGGCGTTCAAGGCCAAATACAATAGCCAAGGACAAGTCGAGAAATATAAAGCCAGGCTTGTTGCCAAGGGTTTTTCTCAAAAATACGGGGTGGACTATGACGAAACTTTTGCACCAGTTGCATCGCATACCACTCTAAGAAGTTTCTTGACCATGTCACTATATAAAAATTTGAATCTAAGGCATGTAGATATAAAAACTGCTTTCCTACATGGAAATTTGCAAGAAGATGTATACATGCATCAACCCGAGGGTTATGTTGTCCAGGGCGAAGAAAATAAAATATGTAAGTTAAAGAAAGCGATATATGGCTTGAAAGAAGCCGCTAGAGCGTGGAATTTGAAAATTAATGAAACATTGTGTAAATTAGGATTTAAACAAAGTCAACACGACAAGTGTTTATATATACGTAACAAAGATAACACAGAAACTTACATTCTTGTGTATGTTGATGATCTACTTATAGCTGGTAAAAATCACAATATTGACATACTAATTAATCAACTTAGGGAAGAATATCCATTAACCGACCTTGGGGAAGCCAAATATTACCTCGGAATAAATATAGAAAGACCTTGTAAAGGGGTAATTACGCTTGATCAAAATAATAAAATACGAGACATTGTAACCAAATTTGAGCTAGATAACGCACGGCCCTCTGACACACCAATGGAACCAGGGTATATAAAATTAACTGATAATGACAATCTCTTACCAAACAACACAATGTACAGACAGGCTATAGGCGCGTTACTTTATATTTCTACAGTATCGCGACCTGATATAAGTGTTGCCGTTGGCATCTTAAGCCGTAGAAACGAAAATCCTAGAGCGAAAGACTGGGAGGCAGTTAAAAGGGTTATTAGATATTTGAAAAATACCCAAGATATTAAATTAAAACTTTGTAACTCTGGTGAACCTGTTCTTAGAGCATATTCGGATTCGGATTGGGCCAATGATCCAAGTGATAGAAAGTCTATATCTGGAAATTTATTTAAGATAGGAAAAAATCCAATATTTTGGACTTCGAAGAAACAGTCCTGTGTGTCCATGTCTTCAGCAGAGGCTGAGTACGTCGCAGCTGCGAGTGCTGCACTTGAAATACAGTGGCTCAACAAACTACTGGATGATTTAAATTTGCCGCAAGAATGTCCTATAGTGTTGTACCAGGACAACCAATCTACCATCAAGATTGCTGAAAATGAAAAATTCCAGTCCAAAACAAAACACTTACAGCTGAGATATCATCTTCTGCGAAACTTAATACAAGAAGGCCTAATCAAGCTTCAATACAAACCTACCAAAGAAATGAGCGCCGATACCCTCACAAAAGCTCTGCCAAAAACTGATTTTAATAGACATAGAAATGCATTAATGAACAATTGAAAAAATTCTGAGCTTAAGAGGGGGTGTTGTGATATTTAATCTCAGAACTTTCTTTTATTAACTTTCGTTTTTCTTGTTCCGGACTTTCTCTTTTTGTTTTTTTGCTTCGCGCCAACTGATTGTTTTTGTGCACCTGCCGTATCACGTGACGATATGTCGCGTCTCTCTACAAGTACATTGTAATACTTTTTCAATCATGTAATTTTCGTTATTCGGAACTGACGTTCCATTTTCTTATTCTATTTAATCATAATTTTTTCTTTTTTGTCTAAGATGAATAAATTAAAGTAAAAAAACATCTAGGCTTTCTTTCATTACGCAGCAACGAGTGAATTATCCAAAATAACAATTGATCTACATATTATGTAAGAATTTCTCAGTCTAATCAAGATTCATTATAGGAAAAGTAGTTGCTGATCTTTAATACAGAAGTCATATTAAGGAAATTTACTTACTCTTCACCAATGGAATAAACAATTACCTGTGACAACCCAGGTAAGCTAAACTTTATTTAATTATATGACTGTTATTTTAGCAAAGAATTATTAGTAAGAAATATTTGTTATAAATATATTTAAATAACTAATTTGAGGAAACTCCGAACTCATGCACTTATTTATAAAGTATTCTTCTATCAGAATTTGCAGCGTTCGTTCTACGTTTAACCCTTTTTGAGTTATGCATGATAGACACACACAGGCAAACACATACGTGAATACAGACGACACGAAAAATCATGTAAAATCATACATATCTCTGAAAGGAGAGAGAGCTCTTGGCAACACCAAAGTTGGGGGTGTACTGCTAGCTGTAGTGACAGTCAGAAATACAAATGTATATCTTGGCTTTTATATGTTTAATTACTTTTTATATGATAACAATGTCTTTTAATTCCTTTTGTTATATGTTTTTACAAAAATATTTTGGAATTACTCAGATACAAGTCTTAATTAACAATATATTATACATAACCTAATTTTAAAAATTTACAAATTTTGAATTACAAATGAAACATGTAAATTTTTACAGAAAACAAAAAGCGTTCTTATGTAATCTTTTATTAGCATACACAAGAAACGAAATAACAGAAAGCATACTTTCTTTATGGACAACGTTACAAACTACAATGCATATCTGGATTATCTTTGATGTTTATTATTATTTTAATACGAGTAATAGATTAGATTCGTTTTTAAAATTATCAAGCATTTTTTAATCAGGACGTTCATAATATAGAGCTTTTGTGATACTTTGGTCATAATTACACATGTTACTGTAAAATAAATGAGTTATAGCAAAGTAATTTTAATTTTATTGTATTTGTAAATCTTCTGAAAAACAATAATATTTATCGTCAATTTTAAGTTTAACAAAGACGAAATAACATGCGATTCGCATAGATTATTAACATTTTCCAACTGTACATAACGGTTAAACAATTTAATTTTTAAATATACATCGCTTAAGTAGTGAAATAATAAACAAACACAATCATAGAAGGAGAGACAGATAGACTAACTGAACATTTAAATAATCTTAAACATTGCTGGGGAGCGTTAAAAACACTTGAATTTTTTTTTATTCATATGAATGACTCATGCCAATTAATTTATGATTCATGCAAAATAAAGATATTAAAATATGGTTTACAGAAATGTCTCTTATGGAACGCATTGCTTTGGTATTCTTTATGGTGTAACTGTAAAAACCATTGATGGTTTTACACCATTTTCAATAGGGGACATATAAAGAGGAACTTGAATAACATATATTAGTTTTAAGAAATTCCATGACTATTTACGGGAGTCAAAGCGCAGAAGACAGATGGACATAGTGACAAGCAAACCGAAGTCATAAAACATTTTTCGAATTTGTTGGAAAGTGTTAAAAACTGAAATAAAAATGTATATATTGAGCGGAACTGAACACTGCAAAAAATAGGTACTTAAAAATATGTATATATTGTCTCAAAATAGCCCCGAAACAATATATACTTAAATTTGACAACTCATGTACTCATTTTTGAGTACACTAACGTGTCAAACAAGGGGATATTTGGATTCTTATTGGTTAACCCCATTTTTGAGCATGTAAATATGCTCAAGAATGAGTACATGGGTTCTCAAATTTAAGTATATATTGTTTCGGGGCTATTTTGAGACAATATTTACTTATTTTTAAGAACGTAATTTTTACAGTGAAGGCTTCTTCGAGCAGTTTTAAATGTATTTGATCATTTTCAATTTTTATTAAAAACTTATTGCAAAATGTTTGGAAATTAAGAATATTAGCTAACTTTGTATAATACCTGAGAAATATTTAGGGTTAGCAATATATTTAATTTTCAGAATAAACATATAATTCTAAATAATACATTGTGAGAGTTTTCCAAATTTAGTAGACTTTAATGTTGAAAGTGCCATATTTGATTTATTTACGCATATATTTGCGAAATTAAGCATTAGAAAGCTGCATTAACTCATTAAATTTCTCTTTGCTATGAGCATAATTAGCATTAAATTCTTGTCTGTCCGCAATTGTGAGTAATTTAATTCAGTTTAGAATGAAAATAGGATTTTGTAAAATTGTATAAATACATTTGTTTCGAAACATATATAAATTATTAAAATTTGTCTAGCTTAAAATACAATTTGAAATATTTGATATATGGGTACCAAAGTTTCTTTAATCGTAAAAAAAAAAAAAAAAAAAAAAAAAGAAAAAAAGAAAAAAGAAAAAAGAAAAAAGAAAAAAAAAAAGAAAGAAAAGAAATTTTTATGTTTTTCTGTTAATTTAATCTTCTTTTTTTTTTTTTTTTAATTTCAAAGTCTTGGAAAACACAGTTCTTCTTTAGGTATTTTTGTATATTTTTACAGGTGCTTTTGCATGTCTAGAGAATATTTTTATTTTAATTATAAATTAAATAACTGATGTACAATAAATATTTAAACAATAAAACTTCTTCACACACCATAAAATTTAATTGTGTGAAGAAATTTTATCCTGCGTCAAGACGTTTAAATATTTTTATTTTATTTTCTAAAGGTTATTTCATAGAATTTATCTTCTTTAGTAGTATGTAAAAAAACTTAAATTCCTTAAATATTACCCAAAAGTTTTTGAGAAATTATAAGTTTTAAATTAAATTGGTTCTCCACTTTATCAAACAGAATTCGTGTACACATGCAATTTTATGAAGCATCTACTTACAAAGACAAGTAACTGTGCTTAAAATCCCGCAACAGGATCAAGCGAATTCAATTAAAAACTAGTATTCAGGCCTCGCAGCGTTCCAAAAACTTTACGCATATTTTGTTATATTGTCCCCAGTACCACCAAAGAGAAATTCTTCTTGAATATTTTTGACTGTTTCAATGCTAAAATATTACCATTAAAACTGTTGTTTTAAAATTCTGCTGATTCTCTGATGATTAAAGCCAATACTGGATGTCCATAGGGTGATGTTCTTTCTCCAATGCTGTGGTGTATCCTGGTCTATTCACTTCTGAATGAGATTGATCACTCGGGGGTGGATTGCATTGGTTGTGCTGATAATATTGTCATTGGAACCAAGGGGAAGTTTCCGGATACTGTTTGCTGTATCATACAGAATGTCCTTAAGAAAGTTGGGTCTTGGTGTTCTTTCAGGGGTCTTTCTGTGAACCATGCAAAGGCACACATGATTGCCTTTATTAGAAGGAGGACCATTATCTTAAAAAATATCAAGTTTTTTTGTCATAACCTTACTTGTTCATGTAAGGTTAAGTATCTTGGGGTCTATCTGGATGAGGAGCTCAACTGGAAGAGTTATCTTGCTTATTGCATTTCTAGGGCTAAAAGGGCTTTTTTGGACAGTAGGAATGTTATTGGTAGGTCATGGGGTCTTAGTCCTATGGTTAGCTGATGGATTTACCCCATGATCATTTGTCCTATGATCACTTATGGCTCTATTGCCTGGTGGTCTAGGACTAGGCTTGACATTGTTAAGAAGAATCTTAATAAGATACAGGAGATGGTGTGTGTCGCTAAGACTGGTTGTATAAGGACAACACTAAATGGAGCTTACTCTTGGGCTTTATCCCTCTGCATATGCGCATTGAGGCTGAAACTATCTTATGTGAAAAGAGGTTAAGAGGTTTGGGGCATTGGAATAATAATTCCAATTATCTGAACTGGAAGTATCATAATAAGGAGATTTCGGATCACCCGCATTTTATTATGCAGTGTGATAAGATTCTCCCTAGATATGTTTTTTCTAAGCCTTATATTATCCACTTGCCCTATAGGGGCATATGGAAGAATATTCCAGCTTGGTGTAATACGAATAACTTTAAGTGGTTGGTACACTGATGGCTGCAAGATGGATAATGGCACTGGTGCTGGTGTTTGCTGTCCTGAGGATGGTACTTCACTTTCCTAGCCCTTGGGGAGGTATGCTACTGTCTTTCAGGCTGAAGTCTTTGTGATTCTTGTGTGTTATACGACTTGCATGAACAGGGGCTATAAGAATCGATATATTGACATTTATTCTGATAGTCAGGCTGCCCTGTTGGCTTTACAGAAGTCAGTGATGACTTCTTCTCTTGCTTGAGAATGTTATTTCAATATCTGTGCTCTTGCGGCTAGCAATAAAATCTTCCTGTATTGGGTACCAGGTTTTACTGGTATCCTGGGGAATGAATAAGCGGATGAGCTGGCTAGGAAGGGTTCTTTTACACCTTTTATTGGTTCTGAACCTGTTCTGAATATTTCTGGTAGTTTGATGAGGGGTACTATTTTCTCCATCATGAGAAACTTGCAGTACTCTACTTGGCCCAAGACTGAGGGGAGCAAGCAAGCTAAATAGCTTAACCGTGGTAATCCTAGTGCAAGGGCTAAGAAGCTCACGAAGATTAATAGGAATGGCATCTGCAAGGTGATTGGTCTTCTTACGGTACACTGTCGCTTAAAAAAACATCTTTATGTCATGGATATTGCTAGTGATCCGTTTTGTAGGGGTTGCAAATACAAGGACGAAACTGCAACACATATCTCATGTGAGTGTGAAGTCTTCTCAGCCTATAGGTTTGAGCACTTGGGGCGGCATATAATTGAGCCTTGGGAGCTTCAGGATATTCCTTTTGGGTGTATGCTGGGCTTTTTTTCTGCCACGGGTCTTTTTAAAGATTAGGTTTTGTGGGTTAGTACAACAGACCTCAGGTCGCAGTGCTTGGTTTCTTGTGAACCACCCACTTATAATTCATTCATTCATTCATAAAATTCTGGTGACAATATAATAAAATGAGTGTAAAATTTTAGGAACGCTGCGAGGCCTGAGTATAATTTAGTAACTCCAAGTCTTCTGCATATTCCTCATGCAGTACAAATTTACACTGCTCGGCATGAAAATTGCCCCCAACACCATTTTTGCAAATTGTTATGTAAAATGACCTCCTGAATCCGAATATGACGGCCATTTTGCCCTATCAACTACCGTTTTATAGGGACAGCCCCTTTTTTTATCACTTTTTGGTATATTTATGGCTATAAATTTGATATTTAGGGGGGTGGAGAAGGATCATTTTAACTATGAAATATCTCCTGAGGGGCTGCAGAGTTGGAAAATTCTAAAACTTGAACATTTGCTGCAAGAGGAAAATTTAAGGGGGGGGGGATTTGCCACTGAAATTATGTGTTACATTTCTTATACTTTTTAAATATATTATTAATGTTATTTATTAAACATTATATATATATTTTTTTTAAGTATTAAATTAATTCTTTTTCATTCCCCAAATTAAATTCATGGGCGTAAAATTACCGAACAGTGATAAAAATCGGGGTTGGGATTGGTGTCCCGAGAAATCGCTGGGTGATGGGGCAAAATGAAGGTCATATTAGGATTCAGGAGGTCCTTTTACACAAGAATCAGGAAAAATAGTATCAGGACTCGATTTTTTTTTTTTTTTTTTTTTTTTTTTTTTTGCAGCGTAGTGTAATTTATTAAAAATATTATTTATTAGCATTATTCTCCATGATAAATGAAGAGTATTTTAATCTCAGAAAGTTATATAACTAAATTTTCAAACAAAGTTGATACTGTGCCAACATTTGACAAAATGTTCAGTTTTAAGATTTTTGTTTATTTATTTGTTTTAATGAAAATTTGACAAGTATGTTTAAAATTATCACAGATGTATGGTTCGACAATTCGTTTTAAAAGTACCCAGCAAAACTTATACTGATGGGCTCGTTCTGGCCTATAGCTGGCATCTTGCACTTGCCATCAGCTGCAGGTTGCCACATGTAGCTGAAGCAATGGGCCGCTTACGGCTGCCAGCATTGAAGACAGCCTACAGTGGAAAGGCCGGTGGCTCAGAAGCGGCATAATGACAGCTGGCCTTTTGCAGGGTATCAGCACACGGCCAACATTATGTTTGTCATGTTGCGGCCACAATTTATAAGGCCGGTACCGGACCGTCACTTGCAATTCGAATGCATAGATGACGCTGCGATACACCTGCTGTTGATTTGAAATTCCCTCTCATTTCGCTTCGTCATTTCGTGCCAAGTCTGCGGCGTACAAGATACGTAAAGGTTAAATGATCTCATAAAAAGTGTAAGAGTAAGTGATTCATTTTTTAATTTGGTTTTGTGTTTTTTTTTTAAATATCATTTTTAGAAGCCTTTGATTTTAGAACTATTATTAAAATATTAGGGTTTCAGGAAAAGTACAGCAAATATCTCGTTGGTCCGTTTAAAATGAGTCATGATAGTCATTAATTTTCTAATTATATTTTTATTATTTGTTATTATTATTATTTTAATAGAGCTAATAAGTTTATGGATCGAACTTTATATTTGTGTAACTGTGGGAAAGTTATTAGGACAATCATAAATTTGTAACCATTTTATTTTATTTATTTTTACTTTGTTCTACATGTATAAGAAGAAAGTGTTTGATACATAAAAATTTTCGACTCCCGTTTTTCGGTTATTTTACATGTTTTGATATGTTCTGAACACGATCTGAATTCATTAAAAAATTATCTGTCTATCTTTGTGTGTATCAGTAAATTTTTGAACGATGTATTCTATAAGCAATTGAATACAATTTAACTTAACTTGATATTTAGTTGGACTTTGACATAAATTGGTGCTAATTACATTTGAGGATCAATCCTTCAAAGTATGCCGCTTTCATCCAATTTTTTCCCTAGTTTTTAATATGGCAGTATGAGAGAAAAATTTGCATAAATATACATAATGAGAATTAAATTTTAGATGTGAAATAAAATAAATAAATGTTTATGTTAATAACAGTTAGCCAAGATTTTTTCCCCCTTCTTTTTAATCCAGAGAGCATCGCTTGAAAAAAAAAAATAAATAAATAAAATAAATCTTAAAAATTATCCATTCTGTATATATTTGACTAGATCCTTATATATATATATATATAAAGTATCTTAAAAAATGTACTTGTAAAATAGTAAACGGCATTTTAAAAATTCCAAATGTTAGAAATATAAATGGAAAATGAAGTATTGCCATAAGTTAATTAAAAGGGAAGTAGCAAAAAGTATAATCAAAATAAGTATTAGACTTTCTATTACATTCCAAAGAAACGTCACCCAAGCATGAAAGAGTTCTGCTTTTTCTGCCAAAAGTGTAATTTGTATCATATTTCTTATATTATTTTTGTGATTTTATAGAACAGAAATTTTTTATGGAAATTAGTGGTGGCAAAAAAAGCGGAACTCTTTCATTCTTGATCACCAGTATGATTCAAACAGTCAAGAATCGTGAAGGTGGTCCTATACTACTAAATCTGAATCAGTTTATTCATATTTCATGAGTAACAAGTGCATTATTACCATTTCAATTCCGAAATTATTATTATTAACACAGATAACACTCACAAACTAATAAAATTTTCGCCGCATAAAGATGTGAGACAAAATAAATAAAAAATAAATTCAATTAAATAAATAAAGACAAGAAGATAAAATAAAAAAAATCATTTAGATTAGAATAATTTTCTGTCAAATACTATATACTTATCCCAGACGTTAATCTTTGAACTGCATTATTATTATCATTATTATTATTATCACTACACTGCATCATAAAATTATATATTCTGTTTATATTTGTAATTTAAATTATCACTTTTGGCTGTTAACCTTTAAATGCGTAAGACACACTGAGTAAACTTTAAATGAGTATGACTATAAATTTTATAAAATGTTTATCCAGTGTCTCTGTAATCCTACAATGGTTTTCAACTAAAAGTAAATAATTGAAATTCTTTACCTTCATCCCGTATTTTTATTTTTTCAAATTGTTTTATTTCTCAACAAATAATAATAACAATTAAGGAAAATTAAGGTCTATTTAGAAGGACATATAAATCATTGATGTACACCCACTACTAAATAATTAAAATAATAGTCATTCTCATTAAATCTGTGTATAAAACAGATTTTTTAACATCCTGTTTCATTTTCTCTATATAAGATTTCAAATAAGTAATTCCCTATAGTTATGATGAAATCTTTCAGAGCAACTGAAAACTACGTCTTTATTTAATAAATTCATTTTAAAGTAAACCAAACCAACATATATCAGTGCAGTACGAATGTTTTAGTTTCTAATTGGAATATTTTCCTTAGTCAGCAATTATTGAAGCCAGATGGCCGCAGCGCAGATGCTTACTTCCTATGATCTTTGAAGGTTAGCAACAGCGCTTATCTGTTCAAAGAATGTCATTTGAATCTTAAATTGTAATCTGCGTCTTTCTGATTAAAAAAAGTAATCCATAACTTTAGATGAATTAGTCATTTAAATAAATTAATAAGAAAAAAAAATGGTTTTCAATTGGTTTCCATGATCATGCATGAATGTTTAATTTAAATTTTTATGACAGCAAAAATATTTAAAAAAAGGGGGGGGGAAATGCGTACATATATAATTTAATTGTAAAAAAATAAAAATAATTTAAATTTAAATTAAAAAAAAATAAAAATAAAAATTTTAAAAAAGAACCGGTATTAATAATAAAAATCTTTGTAAAGAAACGCAATAATTGAAAAAAAAAAAAAAAAACCTGGCAACATTTGTTTCTGGTGATACATGACTCTTCATTTGGTGAACAAAGTAGGCACGAGTGTAGCAAAGCACTTTTGCTACACTCATGTTCACTTTTGTTCTCCTGACTAAGGGTCATAGTAGTGACATCTGTTGCCTTTTTATTTAATTTAATTTTTATTATTATTTATTTATTTAATTTTATTTTTACAGTAATAAACGCATCAAAGAACCGTTATTAATAATAAAAATCTTTGTAAAGAAACACAATAATTGAAAAAAAAAAAAAAAAAAACTCGCAACATTTGTTTCGGGTGGAAATAATACCATGGCTCTTCTAATGAAGAGCCATGTACAACGTAGGCACGAGTGCGGCAAAGTACCTTTGCTACACCCGTGTCCACTTTTGTTCGCCTGACTAAGGGTTATAGTGGTGACAGCTGTTGCTTTTTTTTTTTTTTTTTCAGAGTCAGAACTTCGTATTTTAGTAGTTTTTAAATCCCTTTTAAGGGGATGACGAAATTGAAAATCGTACTTTAAAATTAGCGTCTTAGAGTTCTTAAAGTTTACGTACATATGCTTTGAAATGTATCAATACCAAGTATATTAAAATTTCTAGAAAACTATTTAAATATGTAAAAAAAAAAAAAAAAAAAAAAAAAAAAAAATCAAAAATTTCAAAAGGTTTTAAGTGTTTTATACGATTAATCTTTTTAAAAAATTCTCCCTTACCCTGATTTTATTGTATTGCAATGTATCAATATATTCGAAATAAATTTGGTTTTTACTTTGTGCATTGGTTGGTGAGGGTTTTTTATTGGTTAAAAATACTTTTATTTTTGACTTTTAAAAATTTGCATGAAAATTTAGCACACAAGTACAAAGAAAAAGTATATTCTCAATCAATCCACATAGTTATACCCAAATATGTTTAGAAAATTTTGATAAATTACAATGATGTAAAATCGAGTGTAAAATTCAAAAATTGTGTTGCATGGAATATTTATTTATTTATTTTATTTCAATAGTTTATGAGAAATTTTAATGTACTTAATAGTGATACATTTCAATACTTATATATGAAATCACGACATTAAGAAAGAAATTTCAAAGAACGATTTTCAATATTTACCATCTCCCTAACTCTGATTTAAATATTTTTTTTATTAAATGTTCTCTATATTGCATACTTAAATCAGAAAATTTTTATTTCAATATTTTATGTAGTCATTTGCAACCTTACATTTATTTATATAAAATTACTTAACACAATTAAAAAAACGTTTTGAAATTTAACACTTTGAAACAAAATTTACAAAGAATATAATATTGCATAGAACAAAATATATATTTATCTTATCAAAATCTTATATTTCCATAGAACAAAAGTAATAATAAGCTTATCATAGATTTATTTTTAATGAAAACGGATCGGCTGAATATTTCTCACGCTGTACTAGAAATCCTAAATTTATAAACATAGTCCAAGAATCAAATGCTTGTAAAAATTTTATTGAACTATAAATGCAGTGGGTAATCAATTATTATTATTAATTTTAAACAAATACTGGATGAAATGGTCTTGAACTTCTGATATGCAAAGAACATTTAAAAACTCATATTTTCCACTATCGATTTAGTCAAGAGTGCAATTAAAGAAGCAACCACAAATTGGAGAAAAGCACAAATACTTTGGATCACCCTATATCATGAAAAGCTACCGATGACTTGACTTGTAACTTTAACGCGCTGCATATATTATAAACAATATGTGTATGTTTTTTTTTGTTTTTTTTTCCTTTTAAATAAACTTTATTATTATTACTATTGATATTTGGCGGGGGCAAGTTTTTTTTTTTTTTTTTTTTTTTTTTTTTTTTTTTTTGCTTACAACAAGAATGGAATTTAATAAAATTTTACAAAAATTACAGAAAAATTGACAAAACACTAGAAAAATATTATTCTAAATATTATTCTACACATTTATACGTCTAATATTCTGTGAGATATGAGCATTTATAATAAATATTTTATTTACTGCTTTTGCGGGAAAGATAAAAAATTTTCATCACATTGGTTAAAAGCTAGATATATTGGGCAATTTATATCGAAAGTTCATTTAAATACAGTAAAAATTAGGCAAGTTGTTGCCATAAATTGGGTAGATTTTAGGTATATGAAGGTTTGAAAATTCATAAGGGGTTTTTCACATGCCAAGCATTTAATTTGAAGATCCAATTTTTTCAACCATGTTTCAAAATTTCTTCTTTGTGAAAAAATCCTTCTGGACTTGTAACTCTAACATACTTTTATTTATTTAGTGCAATCTGTGAGTTTATAAGGGAATTTTCACAAATATGAACTTTTGTAACATGGTTGAAAATATCTAAAATCTAGCTCGTTCTTTTACCAATAATTTACTTAATTTTTATTCCATTGAAATAAACTTTTTTATAAGTTACTCAAGATATCTGGCTTTCGACTTACGCAATAAAAAAATTTCTATCTTTCGCGCACGCTCAGAAAAAAAAAAAAAAAAAAAAAAAAAAGAATGTAAATGCTCAAATCTCCTCGAAAATTACACATATGAATTTTATGTTTCAGAATAAAGTTTCTTTAATGATTTATAAATTTTTCTGCAAGTTTTGTAAAATTTTATGGAAATTCCTTCTTGTTATAGGCAAAAAACTTGCCAAAAATGTAATAATTAAAATATATATATATATATATATCTGCCTAAAAAATTGTGTATTTCCCATGCAAAAAACTTACAAATATTGTATGTAGTAAGAGCAATAATATGTTAAAATTATAAGTCATTTGTAGCTTTTTATGGCACAGGGTGATCCAAAATACTTGTGCTTTTCTTTAATTTATAGTTGATTCCTTAATTGAACTTTGGACTAAACCGATAGTAGAAAATGTGAGTTTTTACACGTTTTTACATGTCTGCATTTCAAAATCATTTAGTCAAGCATTTTTTATTTTTTTTAATAAAAATAAAGAAATGTTTAAATAAATAAATAAATAAATAAATAATAGTTTGATCACCCTCTGTTTCTACAAAACCAAATTAAATATTGGATGCAAGAAATTAGCATTAATAAAACGTAAGGTATCACAATAAATATATAAATAAATAAAATAAAATAAAATAATAGTCATGGCCAAACCACTGTTGGCCGATTAACGGCCTTCTTCAATTACCGTTGCAGGAAGCCCGAGCCAATGTTATTCTATGGGGAAATTTTCTTTACAAATAACTTATTAATTAATACATAGTTTTAAATTCTATTTTCACATTCAGAAAATTCCCAACTGTTACATTTTTAAAAAAAAGTCCGTCAATTTAGATTTTTTAATTTTTAATATTTTATTTTGAAATTGCAAAATGAAAAAAATTCACATATTGAAAATTCGTACTTTGAAGCTTCAAAATAAAATATAAAAAAAACAAATTTAAAAAAAAAAGGTCCGTCAATTTAACAGCTGGGAATTTTAAGAATGTGAAAATAGAATTTAAAAATATGTATTAGTTAATAAGTTATTTGTAAAGAAACATTTCCAATAGAATAACTTTAGCTTCGGCTTCCGGCGGCGGTGAGTGAAGCGGGCCCTTAATGGGAAAATATAAAGGGCCAATAAAAACAACCGGAGTAATATAATTATTTATGTTTGCCACAACTGGCCCACTGAAGGCTTCCAGCAACAATACGAAAAAATTATGTTTGTTATCAGGTGGCCCGCCACTGGCCCACTAACAATTTTTAACCTATTGTTGGTTGCCAACAGTGGCCCACAACCTTTTTTCAACCGATAGCTTGCTGCCAGCAATGATCAGTGGCCCACTGACTTATTCCGATCGTACTGCAGGCTGCCAGCAGTGGATCGGTCGAATGCGGCCATCTGATGGCCGGCGTAACATATTCCCTTCGGCACCTTAACTTTTGCCACCAACGGGCCAGCAGCTGTTACTGTTGGCAGCCAACACTTGGCCTTGTGTTGGCCATCATCCCAGGTTTTGCTGGGTAATAACGAGTGTTTTTGAAAAATTGTAAATTTTCGTACTGAAAACAACCCGACAATACTTCCCACTCCGTGGGGGAGGCGAGCGATGTCCTACATGTATAACAAAAATTTTCCTGATTGGCTGTTACAATCATATAAATATTTACAAATATATGTATTTTATTTCATATTGAAAAGTTAAAAATAATTCACATAGTTAACATTTAATTACATTTCGTATAATATTCGTTGTGTTACAGTTTGTATAATGTTAATTATACGAAATTTTGTCCTGTACTGTCAAATTAAAAAATACGAAAAACTGGGATGATAGTGACACTTGTTGAGCGTTTGACCCTGAAAATGTAAACAACACTAGTTTACATAATAGTTAATTACCATCGCTTTTTAAATTTCAATCATTGGTTCGTGAGGTACAGCGTTTACAAAATTTGTGATACACTCGCAGACATTTTCAAAATTTGGTTTAGTCGATTTCAGAACGTGTCAAAACGAGTAAATCCATCGGAAACCAGAAGTCAAAAATTTTCATAAATCCAATTATATACATATATACATATATATATATATCGAAAAAGTAATAGGAGGGGTTACAGTAAAAAGACAATCTTGAGTTGGTAAAGATTCTTCTACATGCAGATTATTTACGTTTTCAAATTTTCACATGTGGCATGCAATGCGTAGATTGTATGATAAAAGTATATACGTGGTATAACATGCTTTTTACACTCCAGGAGATTTAAGGGATTTCACATGAAAAAATATGGTATATTCCATGCAATGTCACATCCATCACAAGAACAAAAAAATTATTAAATCTTATTTTAGTTTCTTTGATAAAAGTATCATGGCTCAATTCACTCCTTCTATAAACAAAAGCAAGCTGTGTGCCATTCGTGAATAACATTTTCCTTAGTTTTCAAATTTTTTTTTCTTTAATCTACACGAAGAAAATATTTAACTTTCCACTTATAAGTAACCATTTTTTTTTTTTTTTTTTTTTTTTCTTAAACATAATTTGTAAACTTTCTAAAAACAGAATTATTTTTCGTTAACTTTAATATTAAGGGAAAATACTGAAAATTGTCGAATTTAATTTCATAGTCACTGTTAAGTTAATCCTTTATTATATTTTCTCTCATAAAACTCTCATAGTATGATTACGGTGACTAAGTTTCTGTATTCAATATATAAAAAGAAAAAAAATGGAAATAATATAACGACTGCTCATGGATAATATAATTTATTATATACACAGCACGTGGAAACATTAAATTAACAAGTGGCACGTGAAATATATAAAGTTAGAAATGTTTGTACTTCAGTATGGTTCAACTAACGTAAGACAAACAAGAATGAAATCAACATGAATACTTGAAGGAAATAATTACAGATTCTTATGTATGCAGCTGGTTTCTTGCATTTTTTTTTTTTTTTTTTATAATAATTTTTTTTCTTTGATTACTCCTATAGTATTTTATAGGCAGGAGAAGATTTATAAGCCATAACTAGGATATGACGAGGCGTTTCATTTTAAACACATAAAATTTAATAGATGACTATGACAATTACAGATGAAAAATACAAGTAACATGAACGACTACATTTTTAAGACTGCGATCTGTTCTAGCAGAGATAAACGTAAAAAGGAATGAACAGATCATTGATTGGACGTGACGTCACTTACCAACAGTCCAATAGATTAAATCAGGAATACAATGACGAAATACACCACATTTCTCCTCCCCTTAATTCTGTATACCATACCTGATGGGAGGTTTTCTTACTCTAGATGATCTTCTTACAACCTGTTCAGAAAAAGACAAATTAGTGTTTTTAAGTTTTGAATGTTCAGATTTTAGTTTATTTTTATTTAGAGTACTGTTGATATTTTTATCACAGTCAATTTCTCCAGGCTTTGTAGACACAGATCTACTGTCGGTTGGCCCTGGATCTGGTGTAGTGGGAGGATCGGTTGGCACTGGATCTGGTGTACTGGCAGGATCGGTTGGCACTGGATCTGGTATAATGGCAGGCCTCCTACCAGACTTAGATTCTCCATTGCTTTGCAGGTGTGGACTCTTGCTATCGGAAACCATGGGAATATTTCCATCAAGAGTGTTCTTTTCAATTTCACCAGGATTTGTAGTTTCCTCCAGTTGTACTCTGGAACCTACACTTTTTAGTTGATCAACGTGTCTTTTCCATACACATGAACCTACTTGAATTTTATAATGTAGTTTACCTAGTCTGGCAATTACTTTACCTATTTTCCATTTATCTCCTGATGTGTAATTGCGTACTGCAACTTTTTCATTTATTTCGAATTCTCTTATCTTTTTCTTGTTAAAAACATTTTTATGTTGTTTGTTTTCAACATAATTTTTAACATTTGGTACAAGCAAATCTAATTTTGATCTGATATTTCTTTTCAGAAATAATGATGCGGGTCTCTCCCCTGTTGTAATATGAGGCATTATTCGGTATTGGAATAAAAATTCGTTTAACTTAAATTGCAGATTTCCGGGTTCTGAACTTAAGGATTTCAATCCTTTTTTAATAATTTGGACATATCTTTCGGCTTGACCATTTGTAGAGGGATGATATGGTGCAGTTAAACTATGTTTTATGCCTTTACTTTGTAGAAAATGTTCGAATTTTTCTGAAATGAATTGTGGCCCATTATCAGACACAAGGGACACAGGATAGCCATATCTGGCAAAAAGCGAAGAAAGACAGTTTATAGTGTTCTCAGCCGTAGTATTAGGAACAATGAACACTTCTGTCCATTTACTGTGGGCATCTACTACGATTAAAAACATTTTCCCCATCATTGGACCAAAAAAGTCTACATGTATTCTGTTCCAAGGTGTTGTAGGCCATTCCCAGTGATGATTTTCCATTTTAGGAGGATTATGCTTTAATTTAATACAAACAGAACAGTTATTTGCTAAATTCTCAATGTCTTTATCAATACCTGGCCACCATACAAAACTACGTGCCAGTGCTTTCATTTTTACTATGCCAAAATGGCCAAAATGCAAATCTTCCAACACTTTTTGTCTATGAACAGTAGGAATTACAACACGATTCCCTTGTAGTATGCAATTATTTAGTATAGAAAAATCTTGTTGTTTATGTCCAAAAAGTAAGTAATTTGGCATCTGTGTGCCTGATATTAAATGTCGGTACATTTCTTTCAATGTTGGATCTCGCTTAGAACTTGCACATAATATCTTTGTATTTAACGGTAACGATGTGATTTGATGAGTAAATAAACAATCGGATTCATCAAGGTTGCCAAATAAATTTGGTGACAAAGTTGGTGACACTTTTTCTGGTTGTAGCGAATCGGACGACGGCAGCAGTAAGTCTTCACTACGTAATGGAAGACGTGATAGAGCATCGGCATTTCCGTGCTCTGCAGATTTTTTATATTTAATATCATAATTAAATGTCTGTAAGTATAATGCGTATCTTTGCATTCTAGCTGCCGAAAGTACCGGAATACTTTTTACGGGTGAAAATATGGAAACTAGGGGTTTACTATCAGTATACAGTGTAAATCTCCTACCATATAAAAATTGAAAAAATTTCTTTACTCCAAAAATTATTGATAACGCTTCTTTATCTACCTGACTATACCGCTTTTCTGCAGAAGATAAAGTTCTAGAAGCAAAAGCTATGGGTTTTTCGGAGTTATCTGGCATTGTATGCGAAAGTACTGCCGAAATTACATAAGGAGAAGCATCAGTGGCTAAAATTAAGGGTAATTTAGGATTAAAGTGGGTGAGAATCCTTTCGGAAGTAATTTCCTGTTTAATTGCATTAAATGAATTTTCACATTTTTTAGTCCACTGAAAATTTACATTTTTACGTAATAATTCATTTAGAGGATAAGCAATCGTAGATAATTTAGGAACAAATCTAGAATAGTAAGATACTAAGCCTAGGAACGCTTTTACTTGAGTTACGTTTTGAGGTATTGGAGCATTTAAAATAGCAGAAATTTTTTCTTGCGTTTTGTGTATGCCATTTTTATCAATTTTGTAACCGCCGTATGTAATTTCATCATTCATGAAAAAATATTTTTATTTATTTATTTTAAGATTATATTCACGTAACCTTTCTAGCACTTGTTATAATCGCTCTAAATGTATTTCATCAGTTTCCCCTGAGATACATATATCGTCAATAAAAACTGAAATACCCTCTATACCTTTTAAAATTTGTTCTATAGTTCTCTGCCATATTGCTGGCGAACTGGCAATTCCGCATGGTAATCGCGTAAATTTAAATAAGCCTTTAGGAGTGTTAATAGTAAGTAATTGTTGTGAATTTTCCTCTACCGGTAAATGCAAGTATGCTTGGTTTAAATCAATTTTTGTAAAATGTAATCCACCCCCTAAAGTTGCTAATATATCCTCAATTTTTGGTAGCGGGTATTTGTCAACCTTTAAAAATTTATTTACCGTGACTTTAAAATCGCCGCATAAACGAATTTTTTCATTAGGTTTTACCACCGGAACAATAGATGTTGCCCATTTACTAGTACTAACAGCTTTTATTATCCCTTCATTTTCTAATCTTTCCAATTCTTCATTTACCGCATTCCTTAATGCATGCGTAACTGTTCGCGATTTACAAAATATTGGTGATGAGTCTTTCTCTAAATGTAATTCAGCTTTAACATTTTTAATTTCACCTACGTTATTTGTGAATAAATCCGTAAATTCATTTAGTAAATTATTTAAATTATCCGAGATTTGTACTTTGTTTACCGGAACAGTTTGTAAATTGTTTGGGAATATATTAAATGTAGTTATCCAATCCCTACCCAGCAATAAAGGAAAATTGTCTTTTTTAACTAAATATAACTTAACATACCTAGTTTTGTTTTCGTAAGTTACATTTACTCTAACAAATCCCTCGGGCTGGAAAATTTCTCCCGTGGCTGTCTTTAATTGTACATCAGCAGGAAACATTTTATGTTCTGGAAATAATCTCCGAAAACGATTTATCGGTACGGCGGAAATCGCCGATCCCGTATCAAGTTCCATTTCTGCTTTAGCACTATTTTCTATCAAAACCCAAATTTTTATAGGTTTAGTGCTTTTAGATTGTAACGACAAAATGTCTACAGTATCAAGAATATTTACATTTTTCTTTTGAGTAACATTGTTTTGTGCGTTCCGACACACTTTACTCAAATGACCACGTTTTTTACAAAAATTGCAAACTGCATTAATAAATTTACAAACATTTGCTAAATGAGAGCTATTTCCACAACGATAACAATAAGTTTTACTTTTATTTGCACTCGCAGTTTTGTTCACGTTTTGTTTACTTAAGTTATTTTGAGAATAATTTTGTTTTGGTTTCCTAACACTAACAGAAACTTTATTCAAATTCAAATTTTTATTTTGTAATTCTATCATGTCATTTTCAGTACTCTGCATAGTTACGCTTTGTTCTACTGCTTTTTCAAATGTTAAATCTTCAACCTGAGACATTAATTTGCTTTGGATTGTTTCATTTTTTAATCCGCGTAAAAATTGTTCTAACAAATTTTCTGACAGCGAATCGCCCGTGAACGCGCAATGTGTTGTAAGTTTCTTTAAACGAACACTAAAATCCTGCACAGATTCGTTATCTCCTTGACAACATTTTCTAAATTTAATGCGTTCACTTATTTTGTTAGGTATCTTACACAGATGTTTTGTTAAGACATCTACTAATTCAGTGTAAGTTTTTGATTCAGGAACAATTTCTGGGAACAATAAATTTGTAAGTAAATTATATAATTTCGGTCCGATAAAAGTTATTAAGGCACTAACTTTTTTTTCATCCTTAATATCAAACAAAATAAAGTTCTGTTCTAATCTTCTAATATAAGTATCAAAAGATTCAATCGAATCATTGAATTCTTTAAAATTTTGAAACATTTTAAATGAAAATATACTAGTTCTAACAATAAAAAAATGCAATCTAATAAAAGAACAGAAAGAAAAAAAATAAAATAAATGTGTAAATACCTTTTTTTTTCTCTTTCCCGAAAAAATAAAAAATCGTAGACAACTAATTATCTCTGGCGCCTATGCATTTCCGGCCTGACAGTAGACAAAAACTCACCAACTGCCCGTCTCCGATCGCTTTTCGTTACTTTCGAAGTATCAATTTTCTTTATGAAGAACTGCAGATTGCATTTTTAATCATCTTGAAGTAGATATTATTAAAATGTTGAAGAGCAAAACTTCTTTTTGCTTTTTTCTTTTTCATTTCGTCGCCAATATAGTATTTTATAGGCAGGAGAAGATTTATAAGCCATAACTAGGATATGACGAGGCGTTTCATTTTAAACACATAAAATTTAATAGATGACTATGACAATTACAGATGAAAAATACAAGTAACATGAACGACTACATTTTTAAGACTGCGATCTGTTCTAGCAGAGATAAACGTAAAAAGGAATGAACAGATCATTGATTGGACGTGACGTCACTTACCAACAGTCCAATAGATTAAATCAGGAATACAATGACGAAATACACCACAACTCCTAATATTTTTAAATGAATAGAATTGTATATTTACATTTTAGTTTTTCGCATAGTGTGTTGCGGTATTCTTTTTATATATTACTATTATTTTAAATATAGTATTCTTTTTCATAGTATTCTTTATTCATAGTATTCTTTATTAATTCTTTATTCTTTATTCTTTATTTATTCTTTTTAAATGTTTTATATAAAAATATGTAAAAAGAAGAATTCTGAAATAATAGAACAAGTACTCATAGATAATAAAATTAAGTACCTACATAGCACATGGAAATATTAAATTTCCATGTGACACATGTTTCAACTATAGCATGGTTTAACAAATGTACAATAGACAAAAATAAAATCAACATGAATACTTCAAGGAAATAATACCAGATTATAATTTTATTTTTTAACAATATTTTTATTTGTTACGAACAATTTTTGAAAATGTTAAAATCCATTATAGAAAAAGAAAAAAAAAAGTTTCTTTTATATTATAACAAGCGCATATGAAGTAAAATCCTATTTATGCAATGCTTCTGTGTTTGACATCGATTTTTAATTCAATTTTTAAAGAAAATGTTGATACTTATTTAACTTTTTATTAAAGGAAATCTATTAATGCCGGTCTGTTTACCGATAAGTTTTACTTTTAAATTTAGAATCTAAAAATAAACTTTCTATATCCTGCAGACAGGTTTTTCTCTCATTTAAAGTTCGTGTTAATACCCTGCATTTCTAATTTTTTGAGTTAAGAAAATTTCAAGCAATCATATCGAGAATAAAATCAATTTAACTGAAACAGTGCAAATATTTTATTTTATCATCTTATCATTATTTTGTGTTTTTTCAAATATGAACTTAAATTTTGCTTATCTTAGTATCTTTTGGAGTAGAATCGTGTACAAAATATTTAATTGAGTTACTGAATACTGGTTATAGTTTTAGTCTCTAAAAATAAGAATACAACGCAAAAACAAACTAAAAAATGTCTTTAAATTGCACACTATTGGTATAATTGCCGTAAACACTATAAAATAATTCTATTTAAAAACAGAAAATTTTCGTAACTTTCTTAGAAAAAAATTATGTTTCCGTATAAACTAGACAAATTAATTGTAAAATTACATCTCATTAACTCAAAAGTCACATTTTTTTTTCTTCTATAATCAGACAAAATGTGCAACGATTGATACAGATTTTATCAAGTAAGTCTACATATTTCTGTCTTCCATACAGAAAACTTAATATCAAAACAATATTGGAAGGTGTTTAGCAACAGCATTCATATGGTTCCGTGGAAGAGATATAACGCCGGAGATTGTTATTCGGTGAGTTCAGGTTCGATACCTGCGGGTCAAACTGAATAATTTTATTTAATGCTAGTCATGTGCGAATATTTTCTGTGCTACTCTTTTACGTAAAAATTCAGTAAAATTATTTTCTTCCATAGAATACGGATATTTTCTTATAACTTGCTGCTAGAATTTCTTTTTTGTAATATAACAGGATTCTCTTACTGTGTGTATTCATTTATTTTTCTTAAACGCGATGTAAAAACGCTAAGAAACAAATACTTTATTTTTGCATGAACTTACTGAATGAAATTGTTTTAACTGAACTTTATTAGGTAATTAGCTTTTAATTAAATCTTTAATTAAATGAGTAAAACTTTAATTGGGAACTAGATTTGGGTATTTATACTGTATACATTACAAGTAAATTTTTAATACATGCAGATTTGTTACATATACAAACTCTATTTGGTAGAAAGTATCATATTATCCTATTAATTATCAAAATAATTAAATTTAAAAGTTTAAATACTTTTCATTATTTTATAAATTTATTACTTATTTTATAATATTACATTATCATAGAGGATAAAATATTTTCGCTTGAAACTATCGAAAAACTATTTTCCTCTTTATTATGTCACTATCTTGAACACCATTAATCATCGTTAGAGTGTTTGACGTTTTCGCTCGAAGAACACTTTTTACTACTATGCTTGAACATTTTTCAGAAAAAAAATGGTTAATGCCATGTTCGGTATTTGTGAATATCTCTCGTTATTATTAGAATGTTACATACATAGTGTCAATAAAGTCAAATTTAAATTCTTAAAAATTCCTAAAATTTACATATATATATATATATATATATATATATATATATATTGGCTTTAAAATAATTGAAACATACTAAAATGATTTTAAAAAATTTTACACAAATTCCGCCATGTGTATTAGTCCTTGTGCATTATTTTCTGTATTTCATATAATGTTCACACAAACTTAAATATATATTCTAATCGAAGTGACATTTGAGCATAAATCCTAATTAAGTAGTCGCTTCATGTATAAAACATATCTGATTACATGCATTTTCTATATGTTGACAGTTGATGAATGGAAACAATTATTATTATCTTATCACGTGATTCTCGAATGGTTAATTCAATTGTACTGTTGAAATAATGCAACTTCATCCTCTTTCTGTTTGAGCATTCAGAAGAATGTTATTTATACACAAAAAGAAAGATTGATAGAGAAATTTATGAAAAAAAAATCAAGCAGATCTTCTCTTTCATTATTATTTTTTAATTTTGAAGTTTATTCCAATAAATTCTACTTGTTGTTTAGTGATATCTGCTGGATTCGTCATAACATTGAATTAAATCGTTTAACCAAATTATATATATTCATATATATATGTGATAGGATAAAGAAAGTTAGGATTTTAAATTAATATTTTATTATTTTAAATTAATATTGACTAATAGCTTGGAGAAAATCCCATGAAAATTATTAACTTGTAATGCTTCCTCTAAAGCTTCCCCTGTAAAATAAGTTTATGACAATGCACTTTCATAAGGCGAAAGTCAGAAAAATTGGACGAATTTTACGATACAAAGTGCTGAGTAAACACAACTCTCCTTTTCCTGTGGTTAAGTAATGCATATAATTAATCCTGGGGATCTGGGCCTGGGCTGGACTGTCAATCATTAAGTTAATAGCCAATGATTAAACAGAGGAGGAGTAAATATTCGTGCCCAAGTACACGGAATTTAAGCTGGAACACACGAGAAATCGTGGCTTTTTCCGATATTGACTTGCTTAATAAATCTACGTTAAATTTTACTCTCATCATGTAAAACCTCACTAACTAAACCCGCGGGCTGAAGGAGCGCCGCTCGGAGAATTGCCGACCATCGACGTGGTTTCTGGACAGATGATGCTCAGGATGTCTAACTTCAGGCCAAGACTGCATCTTGAATTTAATAAAGGATTATTAGTTAATCTGATGGACTCTTCATCCATTCTAAGATGCTCACATCACGGGAATACCAGCTCTCTTAATGATACGGACCCATGTTACGTTACATATATTATATATATATATATATATATATATATATATATTTTTTTTTTTTTTTTTTTTTTTTTTTTTTTTTTTCAGGGCAATTTTTTATGTTTGTCGCTTCAAGATATACCGATAGAAAAAAACGATAAAAATTTTCTTTATAATATTCCATTATGGTTTTTACTAGAGCCACTTAAATAAAATATATAGGCCGCAACATCGCCGCCATTTTTTTGCCTCGGAAGAGAGCAACATTCCCGCTTGGCGTCCTTATCGCTTTCCTGTGTTTTTAAGAAATCTTGATCGGAAACTACGATCGGTCAACAAAAGCAATAAGCAACAATAATATTCATAACAACACATTTTTTTTTCACATTACACTATCGGGATAACCTGTGAATGTACTGGATATAAGATGTGTTATTAGGGCTGTTTCTGTTTCTTATACAAAATGTCGACAAAACTCAAATACACAGTAATAAAAGCTCTTTTTAAATCGATTTATCAACATTAACTTAAATAACATGATTAAAATAACACATATTTCTGTATTTTTACATTAACACATGTCAGGAATACAAAGCAAAATATAAGTAATATTGTTTTATTTTTCTTAAATTATCTCATGGAACTGTATATTTGTGTTCTTTTTATGAGTGATTATAGACGTTTATCGTTAAACAAACTCCCGTATCATACTTTACTTACAAGGAAACATTCAAAAGGTGTCGTCTTCAAAAAATATTGAAAAAAGTATATGTGATCCTACTCTTCATAAATCACCAGAAAGTGAAAAATTATCGGCTGAAATGAATTACAGTGACCACAAAAATTTATCAAAATTAAGCATTTTTGGCGATTTAGCGCTGTTAGGCGATAAGTTCGCTGGCACCGAGATTGCCGTGTACGAACAGAACCGTGTTTTGCTTCTCCGCCAAGTACTCAAAATCAATCGTCTAACAGTGTGATATCGCCAAAAGTGCTTAATTTTTATAATTTTTTGTGGTCGCTGTAATTAATTTCAGCCGATATTTTTTTTTTCATTTTCTGGTGTTTTATGAAGAGTAGAATCACATATATATTTTTTTAAATATTTGTTTGAAGACGACACCTTTTGAATGTTTCCTTGTTAGCAAAAATTATGAAATATAATAAAAGGAGTAACTTTAAAGTACACAAGATATTTATAAATTATTAAAAAAAAAAAAAAAAAAAAAAAAAAAAAAAAGTACACAAGATAATAGAAGTAATGAATTGCGTTTATTTATATCAATGGAACACGCTGTGTACATGTGGCAACCCTAAGGCTACAAAATGCCTGATGCGCTATTTGGTATATATAATATAAGAGCCTTAGGTTTGACAAATATAACACAAATTACGTACAGGTAACAAAAGTATCCGAACACCAGCAAAAATCCCTATATAAAAAAATCTGGAGTGACTCCACTCGACTTTCCGAACATTGAGTAATTAACAGTTTTGTAGATAAAGTAAAGAAAGAGTAGTTGTTAAACAAACAAAAGAGAGAAAACCATAATAGAGTGTTTGAGTATTTTTCTCCATCTATTACACGTTGTTTTATTTAACGCTACTGAACTTTGAGCCCATAGATCATAATGATATAGAAATTTTCGTTGTGTCCCTGTAAAAACCTATAAATGCTAGACTCACCAACATGCTTATAGTTAGTGCAACACTGATTTATAATACTCATATAAATTTTCAGCTGAATTCAATAAGGCGTTTAGATGCTATCGTACTTTTTAAAATTTAGTTCCATAGGCCATAATGATAAGAATTTTTCTTTGTGTACCTGTAAAAAAACTGTAAGTGCTAGATTCACCAAAATCTATACAGTTAGTTCAACTGTGATCTATAACATGTGTACAAATTTTTTGCTCAGATTAATAAGGCGTTTAGACGCTATCACATTTTTAAAAATTTGGCCCCATAGGCATAATGATAAAGAATTTTTCTTTGTGTCCCTGTAAAAAAACTATAAGTGCTAGATTCTCCAAAATCTATACAGATTGAGTATTTGTGATCTATAATATGTGTATAAAATTTTTGCTCAATTGAATAAGGCGTTTAGATGCTATAGCACTTTTAAGATTTTGCTCCCATAGGCCATAATGATAAAGAATTTTTCTTTGTGTCCCTGTAAAAAAACTATAAGTGCTAGATTCACCAAAATCTATAGGGTTCGTACTATGGTGTCTTACAATATGCGTACCAACTTTCAAGTTAATCGAACAAAGCGTTTAGACGCTAGCGTGTTCACTCACAGACATACACACATACACACATACACACACACATACATATATCATCGTAAAAATAGTGAAAACGGACTCAGGGGACCTCAAAACGTATAGAAACATCAAAATCTCCAATTCGGATTTTTGACATGATTACAATACTTTCCTCACTATAGTGTTCGGAAAGTAAAAATAGAGTTAATACTGTTTTGTTAAATAAATCCTTGTCGAATGATGTTCTTAGACTGACTAAGAACATGATTCGACAAGGATTTATTTGGAAAAACAGTATAAACTCTCATTTTTTTCTATAGGAATTTTTGCTAATGTTCGGATACTTTTGTTACCGACTGTAATGTGCAGTGGACTGTAGTTGTATATTATCCTTAGTGGAATACATAATGTTCTTTCAAATTTAAATAACTATCTTAATTGAAATGTCTTGTTGTTGACCTGTTGATAAATGGAAGCAATTAATAATACTTTTTAATATGTCTCTCGAATAGTGAATCCATTTGTGCTTCAGGCAAATTTATGACATTTTTGTCTAAACATACAGAACAATTTTATGCATATATTTTTACTTCAACAGAAATCTTTTTCGAATTTGAACAATTTTCTGAATGATGTTTTAGAAAGTTTTATGATTGCTAAAACATACCTATTTTCAATAAGAAAATTGCTTTATTATTCATATAAAAATGTATAATATTTATAGGATATTCTTTGTGAAGATTGAGATTATTTTTACTTCCAGGGTCGCTTAAATTACATTACTGCTCAACGAAACGACAATTAGCCATGCATGGATCTAATTCGACGTGAAACCCAAATTAAAAACCACACACTAAAACTCCATTAATACGAAATGAATGCTTTTCACTATTTAATGCTTTTTCATATCATATTCAGGAAAATTATAGAAACACCGTTATGTTTTATAGATCTACAATAAAGTTCAATTTATCTCTTTTATTTTTGAGAATTTAATAAAGAGTAATTTTTATTTCGAATTAAATTTATAATTTAAACTAGTTTTAGTAAATATTTAGTTATGTTGATTAATTTATTACAGTACATGAGCTTAAAGAATACAAAATTATAACAAGACTGAAAGCATAATTATATTAACTTCAAACTTCATAATATTCTGAACACATGCATATGTCATAATTAAGCATACACCTTTTGAATATAATTTATCAGATTATATATAACTATTTGTCGACTGGATGACAGTTCAGAAACGAAAATATGCGCCTTCATGCTATAATCTTTTGTCTTGGAAATGAATTTGAATATATTGAATTGAAAGAAGTTTTGAATTATAGGTTTTCTTGTAGTTAATCACTTACATTTAAGACAGGTGTGTCTTACTTTATGTAACAAAAAAATGTTTTATTACAAGACAGTTGAAAAAAAAAAAAAAGAATTATTTCATATGTGAAAAATATACAAGTATAGAAGCAATTTTTGAATTTTTATCAGAAAATTAGATAGCTCTAGAATTACTTTAATTCTACATTTTGTGCAGACAAGCAATCAGTTTCATAATAATATTCTTTGTTTTGTTATTGAGGTGTTTCCTTAAAATTTAACATCTGTTGTGGCCGCAGTGTCCACCATGTTTTCATAAAAAATTATATTTCTGGGGGTCACCGAAGCGGGGAAGCCATACCCCTCCGTGGTGGATCAAAATTGTGATGACATGTCTCCAGACCACCTCTAAGGGTCAGTCCCAGACTGTCGACAATTGTCCATCGTGTAGCACTAGTGCGACATAAAACCCAACCAACTAACCTTATAATTTAACATCACAACGGTTTTTATAGACCTGAAGAAAAAATCCAACTACTTTTGTAAAATAGAGTTTTCGTAAACGTGTCTTCCTGAAACACACTATTACTTAAATTAAACATAAAAAATACCTGTCAACTATAATATCTAAAACGAAAAAAAAAATATTAGAAATACATTAAGTAAGTCTTGTGTATGCATTACATTTCTGTTTTTTTTTTTTTTTTTTTTTTTTTTGTATTTCTTCAAAAAGTTTTAGAGATATCTAAAATTTATAGTTTTTTTTTTAGTGATTTAAAAAATTTAAATAATGCATTTTTATAGTTTTTTTCCGTTTTCCGTTTTCCGTTATAAATGTATACCATTTTTTTTTTTTTAATGTAAAATGTTTCGTTCTTTTAACTCTTTATTGCATATTAAAGCAAAGAAGCTTGCGATAATTATCTGTTTTTTATGTATTGTATGATTAAATGAATTAAATTTTAAAATTGCCAAATATATATTTTTTTTTTTCAGCTCATATTTAATTCAATAATTCAGGATAATTGTTTTAGTAATAATAATAAAATCCTAAATCTTCAGCTTCCAAACTTATATAATTACTTTTTTAAATCATGCATTTAAATCAAGCATATTTATTTTATTTATTTTAAATGTTTTCATACCCATAGACAAGTACGCAAATTTGATGATTTTGATAAAGTAAAAAAAAAAAAAAAAAAAAAAAAAAGATTTCACTCGAGTGTTTATAATAATATTCACTAATCTAGAATTACGATAATCAAAAGCAAATGCTAAACTATATTTACAATCTGATCAAACCAATTATTAGATTAATTTATCGATGATAGAATTAAAACTAGTAAGTTAATAAAGTACATACAAAAATATTTTATTTTTGTTAATAAAAGTTGGAATCTTTCTCTTTTAAATATATAATAATTTTTCTAATGATTATATTATTAAACCTCAAATTAATTAAAAAAAAAAAAAAAATCACTTTGTGATATACACTAAGTTTTAGATATTTAAAAAAAACCTAATGTTCTAAACTGAATTTATATTCTATACATATTGTTTAATCCCTTTTGCTTTAAAGTCGTATTTGGTTACTTTAAAAATATGTAACATATTATACATCGCCTTCAGTAATTTATATTACATTATACAGTACTTATATGCATTAACTTTGAAAATTAAATTCTTCAATCTCCGTTCCGACAGTCAGTAAAAAGAAGTGGAAATGCAGGTCATTTATTATGATGTCATTAGTCTTGTGGGAAAATAGTGGTTTAAGGAAAATTCATCTGTGCCAATGTATCATTTTCACACCATGACCATCAGAATATTACTTTTCTTTCTCCAACGTGTAAAACTGTCACAATTTTCTCAAAAAGTTTGGAAACTTTCTAAGAAGCAAGCAGCTAGACTTTCTCCATAAATGTTTTCTTAAAACAATTTATTTCGGAAATAGAAATATTTTATTTAAAAAATAAATAAATAAATAAATAAATATTATTTAAAAAGTCATTTTCATTTTACTAGATTCGGAAGAAAATTTGCAAATAATCAAGAATAATAAGGTAATTTTTATTTAAATGTTGAGATTAATCATAAATTTAATAAATGAATACGATTTATTGAAATTGATAAAATATAAATAATGATGACTCATTGTTTTACAATTTCTTTTTTAATTAAAAACACAGAGCAGCAACTCATTTTTTTTTTTCTTTTTAGATTTTTCTGATAAATGGAAAAAATCTTTAAATGTGCCATTTTAGACTAAACTGTAAATGTGCGAATGAATTGGCCTTCCGTTCATTTCAAATTACTGTCATTTAGAAATTAAACACATAGAATTTTATTCGTAATCCCAATGCAATTAGTTTTTTTTTTATTTTTTTATTTTTTTTTAATTAATATATATTTAGACTACTTGTAAAACAAGTAGTCTAAATATATAAAAACCTTAAACAAGTATCCTGCAAATTCAAAAAGTTATGAGAGATAGATTGAACAAAATTTCAATTCTTCTCAAAAAAAAAAAAAAAAAAAAAAAAGATGATGATGATACAGGATTTTTATCAATATTTCTTTACAATCAGCGATCACTGTATTGCCATTGGGCTTTGACTAAATCAAAATAAAAATGTAAGTAAAACCCCTTGTAGTTTAGCTTTTATTTTGAGAGAACTGAAATTCTGTTTATTCTATCTCTCATAACTTTTTGAATTTACACGATATTTGTTTGAGGTATTTAAGTTAGTTGCTCTATACCTTTAGCTTTTAAAATAAGCAAATGCATTTTTTTTTTTTTTTTTTTTTTTTTTTTTTTTGCTAGCGCATGCATATTTGAAAATTATTTAGTGAAAATGTTCAAAAGGGCTTTACACTGGGTTTAATACCCTACGTATTATAATTAAAAAGTGGAATTTTTTTTGCAACGTTTTATAAAAAATTGTTATATCTCCATGAATTTGAAATATCTCCATGAATCCTCATACAAATTTATACAGATAATGAAAAAAAATATATCCTCATTATCACATGCTACAGTCAAAATGCATTTAAGAAATTACTTTTTTAAAAAAAGGTCCAAAACATTTTGACTTTTGTTTAATTTTTTACTGGTCCCCTTTTCTTCAGGACACAATTTTTGCTGAAATATATGAGGTGTAACATTTTCTTTAAACTACTAAAGTTTCAGCATGATTCTTAAAGAACATTCCTAGATACTTGACAAAATATTTAAATTTGAAATTGTCCAAATACTTATTGGTAGACATACCTACCTATATATGTATCCTTTTTTACCAGAGTTTTATTAAGCTTTTACCAGAGTTTTATTTCAGCTTTCAGGTATTTTCAGGGCTTATGTAACTTCGAAGGAAGTAATGTTTTATGACAAAAGAAGGAAAAAAAAAAAAAAAAAAAAAAAAAAAAAAGCTCCTCAAAGTTACAGACTTATTAGGGAACAGATTTTTCTATTATCAAAAATGATGACTTATTATAGCACCAGTTAAGGGCTCCGGCCAATTCTTATATGCTACATTACAAAATTAAAATTTTAACACAACCAATGTATTCTCCAAATATACTTAACTTATATGACTGCAGAGAACATTAGAAATCTGTATGAAGTAAGTATATGCAACCTTATTCAAAGCAACAAACAATAAACATAAAGTGACAAAAATTTCCCACACTTTTCGTTAAATTGATTTCATTCTAGAATTGGTATCTTAAAGTTATGAACATTAACAGAAGGTTGTTGTGACACCATCTTTGCATGTGTGAACATACGCACGACACAGAAACTTTATTTTTAGAGTAAAAAAAAAAAAAAAAAAAAAAAAAAAAAAAAACTTATAGCTGGTACAGTGTCCACCAATTGTACACTTATATATATATATATTTTATTATTTATTTATTTTTCATGTCATGAGTACTTACTAATTTTTCAGCATAAATAATTAATAATTTAAAAAAAAAAAAAAAAAAAAAAAATTGAGTGTATGAAAAGCTTAGACATCCAGTGGTATCTCTTTCTTAGTTTTTTTTTTTTTTTTTTTTTTTCTGATTTGATAAGAAAGATCTTCTATATATCTTCATATTTGAAATATTCTGTATGCTTTGGGGGAATAAATATATATATATATATGCTTACATTTACTCATATTTTCAATTGTTTTACCCCGTCTACAGTTTTGATGAAAAATTGAATGATTTATTACACCCTCAAATATATCTGGTGTATACGTTGATACAATTGAGCACTATATGTCGGTATTATACATTCTAGATTACACGAGCATAGAATTTCTTCTAGTAAATAAAATTAGTTGTATCCAGATATATTCATCGATTTCATCTACGAAGTAGATGTAGTTAGTAGTAGTAGTACGAAGCAGATTTATACAAATTGGATGGCTGATAAAAAAACTTCTCAGTGCACAAGAATTCATTATTTGTAGGCAACAACTTTCCAGTATGTTAAAATTAAAAATTGAAAAGCTATCTGAAACATCGGTATTTCAAAATTATTCAAAGTGAGAAAAGAGAACATCTCAATCGAAAAATATTCAAACTTTTCGTGAAGATTTAAAAATTAACCCGTTCGGTTATCATTCTTAATCATATATTTTTTTTTTAAACAATTGTATGATCACTGCATTGTTAAGTAGTGTGTGCTTCTTCTGTTGAAAGTAATCATAAAAATAACTAGAAATAAATGGTGTTGTCTGTGACGAAGCTTGATGGATACTTCATAAGATGTTAGATATTTATCCTCTCGTACTTCAGCGACATCATAGTTAATATTAGAAAAAAAAAATATTAAGTTGTGTCAATTATCACAGACAGCGGTAAGAAAAAAGAAGGAAAAAAAAAAAGACTACAGCCTTATAATTTAAAAAATGAAGAAGGCTTTATATCGATGGAAATTCCGTGTCTCATATTACCATGTGGAAGAAAATATTTTTTTTGTGAATTTGAATGAAGTCAGAGTCATAATAAGAGACTTAAAGTACCCCAATGTTGAACATCACAATTATCGCATAAATTTAAATATGTATTTAATCGTAAATAACTATTATTTTTATTGTGACTGCTCTATTATCTGTGTTCTTACTGTAAATTCAGAAAATACGTTGAATTGCTGTTTCATTTTATATAATGAATGCAATACAACTTACGTAAAGTTCAACATACATAATTCTCACTAGCATTTAAAGATGAGCTTAATTTAATTTGCTGGTTTACTGTTTGTTCTTTTTTTTTAATTTATGAAAAACAAATTTATCCTTCAGAGGACAGTATATACTATATTATTTTATTTTAATTAATATACATACTTCTTTATTGTGATAAACCGCATATAACTATTATTTATATTATAACTAATCTTTTTTTATCCTCACTCATTATAGCTTCGGAAGAAAAAAATGAATTTTTGTGTAATTTTATATATTAAACGTAGTACCCACCTGTTGTATTTTTCCGGTTTATTCTATTTTATTACATACTTCACACACATATTTATCTTTTACTTTTAAGTCTGCTAATTATTACTATTTAATGATTATTGATTTTTTTTTATTAAAGAAAATTCAAAAGTTGTAGTATTATAATTAGCGCGAGGAGCATGTATTAATAGAAATTATTTTTAAACGATATTATTTAACTTTAGAGTTTGTTTATTTATGCGTTTGAAATCCTAACAGCTGTATTCAGCAATAATTTTAACTCCCGTTGAACACGAAAACTTGAAAAGCGCATAAAGTCAGTGGGCAACTTTTCAGTAAAATTTGATTCGTTGCTTTTGTCATCTAGCGGTATAATCATTTTCCAATTTTTAAGCTGAAAATAACCAATCAAAGTCTATATGCTTTCTTCAATGCATGGCAGAAGCAGCGTGTAAAATTAATTTTAATGCTGTACTTTGAATTCAGACGCTTTTCAAGATTTTAAGTTGAATCAAAAGTTGAAGTTAATGGTGAATACGGCTGTAAGACTAACAACTAAATTTCACCCACTTTCTTTTATCTGATTGATCTCGAAATTTCCATTCAGATATGACTCTGATGACAGTACATTCTCAAGTGATAACGGGCTTTGGTGTGATGGCGCTGAGCCTTCAACCCCAGTTCAAAATTTGTTTGCGAGTTTTATCCTACTTCCTATCAATTGACCGGAAATTTTTCATACAGTAATTGCGACAACAATACATTCAACAATACACATTTTATAATTGCGACAATGCATTCCCAAGCAGTAGCGGATTACACAAGGGCTTGAGTCCTTGGACTTTAATTCTAGTTCAAAATAATTTATTTACTTTATCCCACTTCCTATTACACGATGGAGTGAAAAGTTTGAATACATGTATATTATTCACTTCACAATCTGTGATTTAGAAAATTTTATTACATTTTGAATTTTTTTTTTATTATTATTTTTTGGTGGAATTTTTATGAAAAGTAAAATCTTGATGCATCTGGTGCGAATATAACTTCTCAAAAGCATTGTTTAAAAGAAAGATAAAACACAAATGAAAAGTTACTTAGAAGTAAATCTATGCCGTCATCTATAAATAATCCCACACTCATATAGGGGAATACGTAGCAGTACCTATACAATCTTAATTATCCTCTAGACATCTTACAATTATTATAGAGATCCTGCATTTTTCATATTGTATAATAGCTATTCACTGATTTCGAAATGGGTACAGAAAATAGATTATCTAACCATTCTTCTCCACCATAAATCTGGTGGATTTTCTGATCGAACACGACACACGTTTAATCCTGCGCGTCTGATTATGATATCTATTATGTTTTTCAGCCATTACATTTCAAAATAGAAGATAGAAGGATGTTGCATGCCTTTTTATTATTTATTTATTTATTTATTTATTTATTTATTAATGTTGATAGATAAAGTAAGAGTTTTTATTTTTATTTTGTTTTTTAATGTTTCTATAAATTTTCTACATTGTGATTAGAAACTTTTGCATCGCGTTAGCTGTAAAGTTTAAGCGATGTGAAATTTAAGCACTAGCATTGAAAATTTTAAAGTTTGTCACTGTTTCAGTATGGAGACGACGCCTAACCAGAGAATATTTTTTGACAGTCTGTAGGACAATTTTTGTCACCCACAAGATGTCAGGTTATCATAAATATGCTATCCTCTGGATAAAGTAAGGATGTCAGCAACTATCCAGAGAATGTCAACATCACAGTTTATTATACATTTAGGACGCTCCCATATACTCAGTGGTAGCGAAAGTGCGACTTCAGCGACGGCTGTAAATTTCTCAAACTATCCAGCGTACGCAATCACTCGTCTTTATTTTATTGCATGCATATTTTCTTTTGACAACTTTATTATTTTTTACAACTTGATAGTCAACCACAATTTATTTTAAAAAGCATGTACTAAATATTAAACAAAATATTTTTGAAAATATACATAAAACAAAAATATTTTTCCCTTTAAAATATTTTGTATTATTTAAACCAAGCAATGTTAGATACTTAACGATTGTATACTGTTCGGAACGACTTCAACATTACACTTTGTAATCTTTATTTGTACAGTCGGGGAAAAAAAAAACGCAACACTCAACGTAACTTCGTTGCTAATCGACGTAGAAAAATGTAATAGGTATCATTCGACGGGGAATTGTGAGTAGTTTCAGAAAATGAACTTAAATTTTGAATTAGGGGTCGTCTACATATTAAAACGCGCACTAACTTTGATTTTTTCAATGGTAATGCCCCATTTTTATTTTATATTTGAATTCCTGGGATCGCGACAACGCGAAAAAGTATATTGGTTGTATATTTTACTTATTTTTTCACAGAGTTATAAGCGTTCAAAGTTTGAAGGTGCTAATGTTAAATTCATATTTCAAACTTTTATTAATATCTTCACAAAAAGTAACTTGATCGATATAATTTTTTTTTTACGAGATACAGTGAAGAAACCCAAACATAATCCATCATTACTTTTGATTCTGAAAAATATTTTTAATTCTGAAAAATATTAATAAATTCATATTCATAAAAATTATGAATTATGACCTATATTAATTTTTACATAAAATGAATCCTAAGGCTGAAAAATATGGGTGTGCAAATTTGCAGCTCATTCCAGTGATTAGGTTTTGAGATATAAATAAATCTTTCTTTTGTAGTGGTTTAGGGGGCCGTCTCTTATAAAGTTTTGCATGAAATAACGAATCAAATCTTTAAAAATAACAAAGAAAATTAAACAAAATATTTTTATTTTTTATTTACGGGTCAAATTATATAACAACAACGTGAAACCGCAAAGAAATGAAACAAAAAATGTTGATTTTTAGACATTAGTGTTAACATCAAGAATTCCTGTTTTCTAAAGAAGACCAGCCCCGCCTTCATCGTTCTTAAAACAATACAGGAAAAAAAAAGTAAATGTGACATTGAGTATTCGTGTTAAACACCTTATTTTATGTTGACAAAAATACGCACAAGTGATATTTACTTCATCGATTAATTGGTGATAAATTTTGAACCTTTTAAACGAACACTAGAAGAAAAAAAAATTCACTAAATAGGCGGGGTTTACTGTTTTAAATAGAAAAATAGGTTTAATGTGAAATTGTCAAATATAAATAACGAATGGAATTGGAATGCAAGACAGACTTGTAAACTCGTTTCTTAACTACCGTCATAGTTAAAAAAAATTTAATCATTTGCTTCATATATTGCTTTATTTTATTTTATTTATTTACTTATTTATTTATTTTATAGGGGGGAGAAATATTATTTTAAGGACACTTTAGTCTTTAAAATTTTCTTAATATATTTTAACATTATGCATTTTTAAAAACATACTTTAACTTTTATAAATATATTTAAAAAAATTTGCCACCGCAGCATTTTGTCTTTTTGAGAGTAAGACCCGCCTACGGGCATTATACTCTCAAAATATAATATTTTAGAACACATTTTCTGTATTCACGATTATATTACAAATGGATACACATTATAATTATATTCTTTCTAATCAATATATTTCTATCCGTAGTATATTTTATTGCAAAAATATGACTGGGTACACACTTAAGAAATATGTAACACACAAATTACGGAAGAATCGCCCACTGACAGAGTTATAGATTTTCAAATGGCGTGAATCTACGTCAGCAGTCGCGAAAGGGTTAATTGAAAAAATATATTTTCATAGAAATTATAAAATGAATCGTACAGTTCCAAAGAGTTCAACTGACCAAAAACTTGTAAGTGCGATTAAAATTGTTTAATATTTACTTCATAAACACTTACAATAATTTATCCGAAAAGGTTTAGTTTATGCGTTGTTGTATATATATATATATATATATATATATATATTATTTCATTTCGTCTATTATGTTACCGACGAAAGAAAATTTTAGCTTTATTGGTGATCAGTACAGCTATAATAGACACTTTTACTTGAAAAATATTGCACTTTTTTCAAAGAGTACTGTATGGACTAATCGCAAGTATAATGTATTTAAGTAGACCTAAAATTATCTAAAAAAGTACTGAAGTATATATTAATCTGAATGATTAATTAAATAACTGGAAAAGACGGAACGTTTTATTAATTTTTATAATAATTTTTTTCCTGAAAGATTTCCGGTGTGAAACTTTAAAATTTTGTCTATTTCTTATAGGATCTTAATTTTATTTTTCTACATTTACAGATAACCCCCTAACACATTTTTGATTATAACTCTATAAATACTAAAGATAAAGTATACAAACAGTATACTTTTCCGCACTGCCAGACTCTCAGAAATTCGAAAATGAAGTCAAAATTGTGTGTTGCTATTGAAAAAATCAAAATTAGCACTCATTTCAATATGTAGATGACCCCTAATTCAAAATTTGACGACATATTCAGAAAGTGCTTTTAATTTCCTGTTGAATTATGTCTGTTAGATGTTCCTGCGTCAATTAATAACGAAATTACAGCGAGTGTTGCGTTTTTTTTTTTTCCCCGACTGTACTTGAATATGAATATGTTTGGAGAAGTATATTTTTAAACATTATTAAAATTAATTTTATTTCTTAGAAGAATACCTCTGAATGTATTGAGTGAGTTTTGTGAATTCAAAAATAATAGAACATGAAGAAAAAGAAAGATTTTGCTTATTAACCTACCACTAACTACTCATGTAATAGAAAAAACATTTTTATTTATTTATTTATTTATTTATTTATCATAGATATTATTCATGTAGACAAAACACATGTGGAAGTTATAAGATTTCTTCTGTTTACATCTGTGGTGCTACAATCACTCCGGTTCGCGTTTTAGCTTCACTTTTCTATTTGTTCAGTAAACTGTGGTCTACATTCCTGATATAACTGTATGATAAGAATCATAAAAACAACTCCTTAAGATGTCTACAGCTTTGACAATTTGACATCCAAACGACATCCTCCAAACGAAAAAAGACAATTTTCCTTGCTCAGACGATATCAGGTAATCCTAAAAATAACATCTTCAGGATTTTTTTAGGTTGTGATTGTGTTGTCTGAGTTGTTGCCGGAGTATTACTTGGTAGCTACTCTGGGTTACCAAGCAGAAAACATTTTTTTTAAATGCAAAAGGGTCAATTAAGAAAGTTGAAATTATAATCACAAAATACAATGATATTATAAGAAAACAAATGATTAATATTATTATTTCTAAAAAACAGAAAATTATGTTACCAGTTACCTTCAGGAACTTTGATTTGTTTCATCATTTTTTTTTTTTTTTTTTTTTTTTTTTAATCAAGTAGTTTTGGCAAATTTGTTTCTGGCTTGTAATATTTTTTTTTTTTTTTTTTTTTTTTTTAACGAGGAATTTGTTAATTCAGCGATTTTCCCCCCTCTTCCGATTCATTTTTTTTCGTTATTTCTTTATCTTAAATTTTCAATCCTTTTTTATGAAACTTGCAGTCAAGGTTTTCCCTACATTTGTAAACATATCTTTACAATGTAGACTGGTGAACATGAAATTCGTTCGAAGCCTTCAAATAATCAGATTGGTCAGAAATAAATGGAACAACAGCATTGTTAATCGATTCATTAGATCATGATTGACTGTTTATTTTAGTCTTGTAATCTTAAACCATAAGAAAGCAAAAGGAAAAAAGTTTCAGGATATACTTAAAACTATCCCTTAGTTTAAAATACTGCGAGATAGATTTAGTTATAAGTAATTAAGTAAGTAATTGAGTAGTAGTATTTTAAATTTATATAATGTTATTTAAATATTAATTTAAAAACGAAAAAAAAAATAGTAGGAGGAATTTAATAAAATCAAAGAATAGATAATCATAAAATTCATGTTTAATTTTTTATATAAGCAAGAAATAGAAGTACCCAAGACTTTGTTTATTATTGTTCTCATGCTTAATTGTCATTTTTCTAAAAAATATTTAATTTTTAAACTTTAGAATAACAAATAACTTTTCAATTGATTTAAATTCCTACATCTGGCTAAAAGTTCTGCTACGATTTGTGTTTACTTTTTTCATACTGTATGGATTAACCCTTTGCGGCGAAAAACAATTTGAAACATTTAAATTATACTGCTACCGGAATTCATGAACTAAATTAAACTAAAATAAATTTTAAGGTTTAAAAAACAGGCCTTTTCTGATATGTTATAAACATGAAATTTTGCTAACAAATTTCTGGGATGAATTTTTGTAGCTGGAACTTAAATTTTGCGTCCTCGCAGCGAAGACAGGGTGCGTTAAGGGGTTAACTGAACTTATTTTATTGTTGGTCGCGATTATTCCAATTCTAGTTTCAAATAATTAAATAATATTCTTGATATTCGCAAATCTAATCGACAAAAAAGTTTTTACTTAAAATATTCTTATAAAACTATTTTTATTTTCATTTTTTATTTATATTAAAAATTATGAACATATATATTTTGATATTAACATAATGTAAAAAAAAAAAAAAAAAAAAAAAATCCTTTTTGAAAATTGAAATATTTGTATTTTAAACAAGTTTCTATTCCTAGAGTAAAAAATACACAGAAGAATTGTTATTTGTTAAGAAAGAATTGTTATTTAAAAATAATAAATAATAAATAATAATAATAATAATAATAATAATAATAATAATAATAAAACATGCAACAATTGTTTAGGGTAGAAATAATGCTACGGCCCTTCATTGCATGAACAGGTACGAGTGCAGCGCTTCAGTTCTGCTGCACTACTGTAATACTTTTATCAATATGTGGTCTTTCATAATCGTGGTGGATTATGACGCCGTTTTACTGATTTTTCTTACTCCAAGGGTGTTCCAATGTCCATAAAACTTATGCATGAGCCACTTGCAGTATTGCCAGGAAAAACAGCGTAATAATAAACAGTGAATTCATAAAAAAAAAAAAAAAAAAAAAAAAAACTAGCGTTGTGTTAAAATTTTTCTTCCTGATAGAAGTTGAAGTACTTTCCTGACGTCCAAGATCGTTAACAATGCTAAAATAACATGCTTTTAAACTATCTACGCATTAAGAAATTAAACTTAACAGGATATACGACCCTAAGAACTTCAACATCGATTTAATTATAATCATTTTTTTAAGTAAATTATCGTTAACTAAGCTTTATTGATCATGTCTAATTATTACCTATAAGTTTATTATGTATTTTGGAATATAATTTAAATTCTGTGGTAAATTATCTAACAATTTATGTGTTAATAATAAATGTGTTTTTTTCACTTTGCGCGCAGGATATCTCTGAAATTATTTAATATTTTTTCTTGAAATTTTCACAGATTATGTAACATATCAGATCCTTCAAACTGAACCTAAATTTGTATTCACCCTCCCCATAACCCCTATTTTTCATGCAGGTGATACTTCAGATTTTATTTAAAAATAAATTATCTTTACACTTATTTTTTTTTTAAATATATATTTTTAACATAAATTTGAACAAATCTATGTTTAGATTGAAGGATCTAATATGTTACACAATCTGTGAAAATTTCAAGAAAAAATATTAAATTGTTTCAGAGATATCCTGCGCGCAAGGTGAAAAAAAAAACACATTTATTATTAACACATAAATTATTAAATAATTCACCACATAATTTAAATTATATTCCAAAATACATAATAAACTTATAGGTAACATTATAGGTAAGACATGCCCAATGAAGTTTACTTAACAATAATTTACTTTAAAAAAACTATAATAATAATAATGATTATATTCTTCTTATTATTATTATTAAATTCTAAGGGTCGTTTGTCCCTTAATTAAACGCATTACTTCCTATTAAACTACCTACGCATAAAGAAAATGTTTATATTATACAAATAATGAATATTAAAGATAAAACGTGTAATATTACCCAAAATATGTTTTTTAATTTGCATATTTGAAACACAGTGAAAACAGAAGAAAAACTAGTTTTATATATAAAAAGAAAAATACTGAAGTTGTTTACCCGTTTTTAAATAAAACTTTTGGTGAATTATGAAAAGTTTACCTTAAATATCATTTAAAAACTTTTATTTTAAGAAAATAATAACGAAAAAATGTTCAAATTTATACTCAAACCGTCATATTTAATCAGTAATAACAGAACAATAAACCCCACTGTAATAAACTGTTTCATTATTTGTAGTTGCTATTAAATATGCCTGTTTCATTAGAACTTTGATTCATAAATTATACATTTTTTATTTTAACATTTAACATAGAGAGAAAAGAATGATAAAATTGTATTAAAAGGTTCAGTTATACTTTGTATCGTTCCTTAAAAAAATAATAATAAAATAAAAATAATAATAAATGTAGCATTTTGTTTATAGCTATTATCAACATCTGTGTCAAAAATGTTACGAACTAAAATACATGTGTTGTGTCAAACTTAGTGTTAAAATAAATGATGCAGTTAAAACTTATCAATTTTCTTTTTCTAATGGGTGAAAAGTAAATAAAAAATGAAATAAAATAAAAATAAAAATTTAACTATGCAAGCTAAACATTCAATTTTGTGTTAGCAAATTAATTCTTTAGCTTTAAATTTAACATTTTTCTAGTTTTCAATTGCAATATTTATAACAAAAATCCATATATATATATAATTTTATCAAGAAATTTTGCAAGTTTATATAATAAATTCATATATATATATATATTAGGGCTGTGCCGATTAATCGATTAATCGGTTCGGTTAATCGATCAATGCTTAGTCCCGATCAATTTTTTTAATCGAGTTAATCGGATCGATTAATTCGATTAAAAATTTTCAAAATCCGATTAAAATTTTCAAACTACGAATTAAAGTAAAAATATTGTTCTGCCTACAAAATATTTTTTCACATATTTTGCTAACAAACATTCTACGAAACATCCATCAAATAATGAAAAAGCAAAAAAAATTAAAATAAAATAAAATAATTAATTAAATATAAATAAAACTTCTCAAAAGAAGTTGTTGCACCTTTGTTGAGAGAGAAAAGGGGGAGGACAGTTATTAAACAAAATGCCGCTTCATGTGCATGATGGAGAAATACCACCTGTCTGTAGCCTTCTACAGAAAGTGTTGGCTAGGGTAACAGTACTCTCAGAAACAAGAAGCTTTCAAAAAATACAAATGCTAAAGATAAAAAAAAAAGGATTGAGATTTTCACTATCCCTCTGATGGTGGAAATGTCAACAGAGTTTCACAGTATCTTCAAGCGTTTATTGTCTGTTTAGAATTGCTGATAGTAATTATTGAAGTAGAAACAGAAAATAACATCCTGTGTTCTAGTCCGAAGTGATAAAGAAGAACTAAAATATAAGATTTTGAGATTTTTATGATAATGATATGGAATTTTGAGAATTCATTTACAAACAGTGACAAGCGAGATGAGATGAACAAGGCCTGCAAATATAAAACTAAAATATGTGTAAATTCATTTAATGTTTCTTTCAAAATGAATCGAAAAATTAATTTATTAAAATTATAATAATAATAATAATAAGTGAATAAGTGAAAATATTTATATAAAATTAACATTTAAAGTTACCAATTATTACTCTGAAAATTGATTTAAATTTCAGTGATGAAACAGATATAATTAAATAGACAAAAATTTTTGGAAAAAAAAAAAGAAAAAAATCAGTCAAACTTATGAATAATATATATTTATTATATATATACACAATATGAGAGTTTTATTCATCATTGAAATAAAATTATACAAAGAAAAATGAAAACCGATTAAAAATCCGATTAATCGACCGATTAACCGATTAATGAACTACGATTAACCCAGTTAAAACTTTTAATCGATTCCCACCCCTAATATATATATATATATATATATATGTCTGACATTTTTATATAAAGCTTTAAAGTGCAAGAGGCCTGCGTAAAAATAATGTTTAATGTATGCAACTAATTGATTCATTTTTGTAAACTTTTATCAAGAAATTTTGCAAGTTTATATATATTATTCCTCTTAATGGGAACGGAATTATTATCTTATGCGTGAAAAATATTATGTATATATATATATATATATATATATATATATATATATATATATATAAACTGCTACTAAATGTATACTTTACAAAATATTTACTCTTTTTGTTTTTACTCTTTTAATAATTTAATGAACTTTAGTAAATTATATTCCATAGGACGTGATATGTACATCTTGCTAGGGTATGATTACTATTTGAAATGAAATGCTTATTATATCCTTTACAGTGGAGTGTGAAATAGTTTGTGCATTGTACAAATTATTTCATACTCCCCTGTAAAAGGATTAATTGTTAATCCATCATGTGATAAAATAATGTACCTTTGTTTATGAACTATTGATATCTCCTAATCACAACAATAATTAAACTTAGCTTTTAACATAACATAAGTACAGTTAGTCGAGGAATACCCGCATTATGAAGAATTTTATTCTTCAAAAATAAATAAATAAATAAGCGTAAAAAAAAACATAAAAAGAAAAACATATTTCGAATAAATATAATAATTTAGTTGAAAGTGAAAGAGAGAAGCTGTAAAAGCTGATTTATCTTTTATTACGTTTTATTGGTGTTTTAATAATCTAGCAGGATATTAAAAATCACTTTCACTCATCACAGATATGAAAAGATATATAATATGTTTAGATTCAATGATTTAAAATAAAATATCTAAACAATTACTTCCTAAAAGAAAATAAAGTCTTTTATTATTAAATAAATCGTTAATTTTTTTAGTTTACCATTTATTGGTAAAAAGTATAAAAATCAAATTGTTATTTAAAAGCGTTTCATCAACAAATCTGTATTTAGAAAATTAAATATAAATGTAGCAAGTCATATAAAAGGATTTATTTTTCTATTTTTAGACCATATTCAGCATTATTCTTAGAAAAATCTTTAAAACCATAATCAATTTCCTTCTGATTATAGAGGATATCTGATAAATCATGTCTTTGGAAGTGTTAAGCTATATATTTATCATATAATATTATACCTTGAAAGAAATCCATATCTAAAATCGGTTGAAATTCCATAGGTCGGAAATATATTTCTTATTATCTTTTATCACAGAAGTAGAGCAATTAGTTGAGTAAAAACAAGGATACCACCTATCCCTTTGTTGTAAAATAAAAGCGGATATAATTAATAAAGATTTTTTACAATAAAATGATTTTTAAAGAAAAATTATTAAGACATTATGTTACTAAAAGAAATATTGGATGTTTGATTATGTATTGCCGTTTAATGTAAATAATTAGTATCTTAAATCGATACATTTTACAACATGATATTCTTCATTTTTAAAGAAGTGTCATATATTTTTTCCGGAATATTTAAAATGTGTGTATAATTTTAACATTTCGTGTATATATATATACATTATTTTAAATAATGTAAGCTTCCTATTTGTGTATATATATTTATTTATTTATTTATTTATTGTATAAATGATAATCTTTAGACATAAAACCGTATACAATTATTAAAATAAATTGTGTTACACAATATTTTTGTATTCAAGAATAAAAAATTTTATCAAAAAAAAAAAAAAAAAAAAAAAAAAAAAAGTTATATCATACAATTAAAAAAATATACATTAAACATTACATGTTTACTTCTTTTGGGGGTGGGTGAAGAATAAAACATAAGACATCGGCTGAAAAATAACACCTTAAATGTAAATATATAGGGCTGATAAAGATGAAGTAAATCTATGTTTAGATGATATTTACTGATAAAAAAAAATAATGATACTATATTCTAACCAAAATGAAAATGTAGTTTTTTTAAGTATGGCATTCTTTTTTTTCTCTTTGATTATTATCGGAAGACGTTACTATCACAAAATCTCTAATTATATCACAAAATATTATTAAAATATTCTGCATGAGAAAATTACGCATTTACTTTAAGTAAAAAGCCACAGGAATACTTTCAAATGTTACTGAAAATAACTTTAGTGTAACGTGTTACACCTCAAGAAAACTTTGCAATGTGCAAAATTTTAATGCTTCAAACTTTCATCGCAATTAATATAGATTCAAAACATATTAAGAGTGATTTGTTTTTCCTGATTTTACTTTTATAAAAGCTCCTTCAAAAGTTCGTCTATATGAGTTTTAGGACATAAAATGCACCGCCTTAAAGGCTAACACAAACTTCTTAATCATCCTCTATATGAACCGTGGTTGCAACAATGTACTAATCTGTATATATATATAAATTACGTGTCACGATGTTTGTCCGGGGTAAACTCCTAAACTAAGGAACCGATTTTAATGAAATTTTGCACACTGTGTGCAGTTTGGTCCAACTTGAGAGATAGGATAGTTTTTATCTCAAATTATTGTCACAATATTGTTTTATTGCAATTATTTGTTAATTATAGACCTTTATTAAAGTTGCTCCAAAATATCTGTGAGTTCCATTAATTTAATTGTTGCCAAAAAAAAAAAAAAAAAAAAAAAAAAAAAAAATACGAGTTCATTTTCTTTCGACATAAAAATAAATACATTTAATCAAACGTGAACGTTAAAAAATTATAAAAAGTTAAATTATGCATCTCACGAAAATTGACGTCATAATCAATTTAAAGATTTTATACACATTGATAAAGTGCTAATGTAGTTCTATCATAGATTAAGTAATATATATAGATCTCTCATCCCCATGTTATCGTACAAAGATTTTTGATGCCGAAAAAAAAAAATAAATAAAAGCTTTGGAAACAGCCATTAAGTGGTATTGAAAAAAAAAAAAAAAAAAAAAGAAAGAAATATGAATTTGAAACTGTATCTGGAGTCTTCCATTCCCCTTTAGCAAATAAATTATTCATAAATTTTATTTGCTAAAATATTAGTATGTATTCCCGTGTGTATTCATTCGGGGAAAGACGGCCATATTTTGGTAAAAACGTTGTCTTTTCCCAAATGAAAAGGAATAACTTTTTTCTCCCCAATGATCACTCTATTCTATATATGCTATACTATATCTATGAGTTCTATACGCAAGCGAAGTGTGACTCACTGACCGTCTGTGCAGCCAAGAAAAAGATTTCCTATGTTAATTGCCCACTGGATTTTTTGTAAGAAATTATTAAAAATCGAGGAAATTTATTTCCCGATTTTAATCCTTATATTTGGGTATAGATATGTATTAGTTATCGCGGGTGTTAGATTGAATTATTTTGCTGTCAAATTGACAAAATTTTAATTTTAAATTTCAAACCTCTGTCGCCCTTGGCTTTTTTTATTATTATTATTATTATTTGGCGATCAAAAGCGTCACACGAAAATATACATGCCAGATGTATGCATTGTACGAAATGTAATATGTATTATTCATTGTACGTATGTATGACATGTAATATGTACTGTACGAAATATTGTTTCATATTATTCATTACTCTTTTAATATAAGTTGTTAAAATAACCATGATTTTTGAGAGGAATTAAATATTTTCGCCAGATAATTTGGCGATATTCTTTTTTTTTTTTTCGCCAAGGATGACAGAAATGAAATCTATTCCGCTGCAAAATATTAGTATCTTACATCAGATATTTTATTTAGACATTTGAAAACAAATTTGACTTCAAACTATGATAGAATATTTATCATTTTCCTTTTAATTAGTATATTATTAGTATATTAAAATTTAAAAACATGGTATATAAAAAGTTTTTTTTTTTTTTTTTTCTTATAATTATTCTTATCTTAATCCTCAATGTTTCCCATCTTTATTAACTTGAATTTACTATTAAAATTTTAACATACTCAAAAACTTCTCATCACTTCGTTAAAATACACTAAACTTTTCCAAAATCTTTTTCTATTTAAAATGATACATGTATTTACTTTAAATGTCCAATATTTCATAAGATTTCCAATTTTAAAGTTTTAAAATATTTATCAAATTTACTTATTTTTCTAGTTTAGCCTTATTGTTTTCCTTTTTATAACTACAGCTGTTGCCCTCTTTAAAATATTTAAAATGATGAGGTCATTTTATAGTAAAATTATCCATTATAGCATATATTATATTTCACTCCTCCATAAAAATTGATTTTAAAATCGTCTGTTTCTTTTATACTTTTATTTTAATAGAATTTTAATAGAATTTAATTTATATATTAGTCATTTTAGCAATTTTATCCAAAGTAGCTTTAGAAATAATATATATCCCTTCTCCATTAAAATTTATAGGACCCTACAATAAAATTAATTTGTGCTTAATATCAACACTACGAAAATTTTTATCAATCTCTTCCAAATTTTGACCTAAGTTTCAAATCTCAACCCTGTGGGTTTTTACATCGGCTACAACGTTTTCGTCTTTGTTCGTAAATAATAATTTGACTGTACTAAATAGTTTACAGCCGTATAATTCAACGTATAACTTAGTCACAGCAACGCGTGGCCGGGTCTGCTAGTACATATATATATATATATATATATATATATATGTAAGGAAGATATAGGTATGTATATATATATTCTTATTTTGTAACCTTGATAAAATTTTTATGTCAATTTTAAATAAATAAAGATTGCAATATTAATAGAGAGAGAGAGAGAAGAAAAGAAAAGAGCAAAAGAGCATTTTAAAGAACGTTAGAATATAATATTCATTATTTAGTCCATTTTGAACGTCGAAATTTTTTGTTGAAAAAAATGTTAATTAGCACATAAGAATGAGCATTATATATTCATTTGCTGTAGATGCTTGAAATGCTGTAGTGAATTTTACGCTTTATTAAAAATTGATGTCAAAATTTTAAACAACTAGATAAAGTCTCATGCATTTTCAGTATATGCTTCTTTTCTTTTTCTTTTCTTTTCTTTCTTTTCCTTTAACAAAATTTGGAGCTCATTAGGATTAGCACATGATTCTTGAAGTGAAAAAAATTCGATTGTTTGAAATAATCGTGTAGTGAAACCATATACATATATATTTATATAAAACAATCAAATGAAATAGAAGACTATATTATAAACTGAATAGTTTCTAAATAAATTAAAGCATAAACGAAAATTCATACAGTTTGCATGCATTTTGAACACTTTGCAACTTTACGTAACTGTTGCATTGTTTAGCATTCAATGTATTCGCATCTATATTCGCAATTTGAAAATAATAATAATAATAATAATAATAATAATAATAATAATAATCATTAGGGTGGAAAAAACACATAAATATTATTTTTATACCTAATTCTCTTTTTTTAGAAAGGAAAAACCGTGTGATGATTTGTTTTTAACCTCATGTACTTTTGTAACCTCATGTAACCTGTTTTTAACCTCATGCCTTTGTAGAATGTTGATATTTCTTTTTTATCTACACATTAATGAGTCTCAAAAAACATCTTTATTCCTAAAGAGAAAATATCAACCACCTTCCTATTTATTTACCTTTGTATGTCCTAAGCAATCTTAATGAAACATATATATATATATATATATATATATATATATATATATATTAATTCTGACAAAAGTAAAAATTTGCATTGAACAACTTTCCTTTATATAATATATCCTTTATAATTCACTCATGTTCACCATTTAATTTTTAAAATAGTCAAATATTTTTTCTAAAATTAGCGGATAAATATGATGAATAATGTGTGTCTGAGGAAGAAATATAGAAGACAATTTCTACTACGTGGATTGTACTACTCAAAAAATAAATAAATTAATTAATTAATTAATTAAAAATAATAATAATACAGTTCAAGTTGTGAAATTGCTTATAAAAAATACTGCGATAGTTAAAAGAAAAAATAGTAAAAAAAAAAAAAAAAAAAATGAATGCACATAACATATTTTTTATGTTTATTCTAAAATGTTAGTATATATGTGTATATACAAGGAGTCCCATAAGTCTGTAGACATTTTAAAAATGCATAACTATTGAATGAATTGATAGAATTGAACGCGGTTTGCGAAAAAAACATTCTCGTGAAAGGAGATTCTTTTTTTTTAAAGGAAAAATAACAATGAAGCTATTTGTCGATAGAGGGCGCTGTGCGTGACCAGAGCACACATTATCATGAAAAACCGTACTCATTCTCATGCAAATGTTTACAGACATACAAATCCTACTCTATGTGTCCGTCGTCATCACAAATTACAGTTTACAAACAAGTTATAACACTTCTAACTGCAGCTTCAGTCGGTGGTTCTTACCTGAGGGAAAACATCTTCAATAATAATGCTTTATCCACCAAGTCAGCATCACAATCAAAACTTCGTGTATGCAGCACAAATAGGAGGCAAAATAAGAAATAAACTGTTCTAATCACAAAATTCTGCAATTTATAGGACTTTCACATCTGTAAGAAAATTGTAACTATTTGTCTGACTATCTTTCACAAAAAATTAGACTATGTTTTTTTCTTTACCAAAAAAGAAAAGAAAAAAGAATCCTCCTTCACGAGAGTGATTTTTTCACAAACCGCGTTCAATGGGCTCTTCCCACCTGACGTCAGAGGTCACATGATAGAGGAAAAACAAATAGCAGACGCAGTCTTGTTTATCTATAGCAATTGCTGAAATAACGTATTTTCTACTCATATTTTTGATCAATCGTATTTAATCTGTGTTATTTTTTTATACCTCATCATTTTTAATCCATTTTATATCATTTTTCATCATCTTTTGTTTTCTTTATACATTTACAATCATCATTTAGTTTATATTTCTTATTGATGTTCATGAAGAACATGTTAAATAATCTGATTTTTGGTATTTAAATCAGTAACAGTGCAACATCGTACTATGTAAATCCATATAGACCAGTAACTAAGTTAATTAACTTGTTGTAACACCTTTATGCAATTAAATTAAATGAAAACATTTTATAATCCATAAACATTGCACAAGAACAAGATATTATTTATTGCTAGATCAGTTAATGTAACAATTAAACTGGAACATACAAAAATCGATTCTTACAGTTGAAAATAAATAAACATATAAAGTGTTTTTAAAAAATTCTTAAATTTACAAATACAACTATTCTACTGTTTACAAATGCACAATATTACTTTAATTTTATTTTATATTAAATATTAACACTTTTGTTCTTAAGAACAATACTTAATTGAATTCGATTCTCAGAATTCGATTATTCGTTTTCCTCTATCACGTGATTGAGCAGACGATGGTGGGAAGAGCCCATTCTATCAATTCATTCAATAATTATGAATTTTTAAAATGTCTTCAGACTTATGGGACGCCCTGTATATAAACAAAATTTGAAAAAAAATTCATTTATGCAACTATACGAGTAATAATATATTTTAAGTCGGTTTATTCTATTTTTTTATTGTATAAAGTCCTCTAATTAACTAATATATATAGTTGATAATTAAATATTCAGTATTCTATAAATTTCCTCTAAGGCTTCTATTTTCCTATAAATATTATATTTCTTCTGTAAATAGTCTTTCCCAACTTAAGTTATATATATAATAAAGATACTGGAGAGAAATATAAACCTTTAAAGATAAAGCGAAAGTTGTCTTTTCACTACAAAAAGGTAGATTTCTGTTTGAACTCCAGTCAGATGTGATATCACTTGCTTTATTTTTACGAAGTTTTCTCAAGTTTAAAGCTTACGCTTTGATAAGAATTTTAATTTTAAATCTCTTTAATGCAAGAGATACGGATAAAATTTTCTTTGTACAAAGCTTTTCGTCCCACGGAAAATCGTAAATAATTAATATATTAAAGATTATTTAGAAAAGTTAAAAAGTTGTTCCTTAATATATTAAACGTCTGCTTTTGAAAGGCTACTTAAACTTTTCAATTTTGTATATAATATTGATTGCACATAAAATTCATATAATATTTTAATATAAATATATATTACTTAGTAAAAAAATATATTTTTTTATTAATTAAATATATATATAATATATATTTCTTTTAATTTTAATAGAAACTTTTCAATTTTATTACGGTATAGAACAAAATAATGTACGCATTGAATTTACGAAGGATTTAAAAATAAGGAAAGAGTATCGTTATACATATTGATAGCTGAATTTATATATGTCTTTGTTATTTATCGAACATTCTATCTATCTAGAACAAAACATAAGGATATTAAAAGATAATTTTCTTCATTGAACATTTTTTAAATAATAAAACGAGCTTAACTAAAGATTTAAAAGTTCTAGAAGAAATTTTTATATTAATTTTGTAAATAACTTTTATTTAAACACACGCATAGTACCAATGTGATACATTATAAAAAGTTTTTTTTTTCTCTTCGGAAATCGAAAACCATTTTATTTTGACGAAAATAACAATTGAAGAACAATTTTTGACGAAAGTAACAATTCACAAAAATAGTCTTCCTTCATTTGTGAGATAGATTAACATTTTACACGGATTGTATATAAACACACATTTAAAATAAATCATATATATATACTTAAATACTTTATTTTCTTGTAGTATTCATAAAAATATTTTGTATGAAGTGAGTGGTTGAAGTATGTATAATTTATATCATATTTTAGTTCAAAAATGATAAATTTGTAGAAAAGGGATAGTTAAATAAAACGTTATTTAATTAATAATAAATGTTTTTTTACTTTCTTACCCATGTAAATGGTAGGGGAAGTATTGTGTTTTGGGTCAAATTTTCGAAATTGAGTTTTTGTTACATTTAAACGTTTTGAAGTACCCTGAATGAAAAAATCATGTTCTTAGCGGTTGATCTGTGTGTCTGTGTATCTTTTATCAGCATATCTCAAGAAAAAATAACAGCAGACAGACAGAACTTGGTTTTATAAATGTGAATCATATAGGGATGCTTCAGTAAACTTTTCGTTGAGATTAAGCTATTAGTTCGTCTACAGGAATACCCAAGATGATAAAAATACATAACTTCTATGGGGAAAATTCAGATAAATAGCGTTTAACATCTACAGACTGCAGTAAATCAAATGAATATATATATATGCATATATGTGTGTGTGTGTGTGTGTGTAAAAATATGTTTTATGTAGAATATGGTACGGTAATCATTCACTGTTCGTTTACAGGGCTGCACAAAAGAACTAAATTATAGTGCGGCAATACCTAAAAATTAATGAAAGTAAATTTCAGGTTGTTCCATGCGGTATTATAGGATTATATTTTTGTATAGGATTTATATATAGGATTATATATTTGGATTATATTTTGATATATAGGATTATATTTTTGTGCACCCCGTAGTTTTTATATAATATTCAGAAGATGTACAGTCGGGAAAAAAAAAAACGCAACGCTCAACGTAACGATGTAGAAAAATGTAATAGGTATCATTCGACGGGGAATTGTGAGTAGTTTCAGAAAATGAACTGAAATTTTGAAATAGGGGTCGTTTACATATTAAAACGCGCACTAACTTTGATTTTTTCAATGGCAATGCCCCATTTTTATTTTATATTTGAATTCCTGGCATCGAGACAACGCGAAAAAGTATATTGGTTGTATATTTTACTTATTTTTTCACAGATTTATAAGCGTTCAAAGTTTGAAGGTGCTAATGTTAAATTCATATTTCAAACTTTTATTAATATCTTCACCAAAATTAATATCTTCACTTGATCGATATAATTTTTTTTTACAAGATACAGTGAAGAAACCCAAACATAATCCATCATTACTTTTAAATCTGAAAAATATTTTTAATTCTGAAAAATATTAATAAATTCATATTCATAAAAATTATGAATTATGACCTATATTAATTTTTACATAAAATGAATCCTAATGCTGAAAAGTATGGTTGTGCAAATTTGCAGCTCATTCCAGTTATTAGTTTTCGAGATATAAATCTTTCTTTTGGAGTGGTTTAGGGGGCCGTCTCTTATAAAGTTTTGCATGAGATAACGAATCAAATATTTTAAAAAAACAAAGAAAATTAAACAAAATATTTTTATTTTTTATTTGCGGGTCAAATTATACAACAACAACGTCAAACGCAAAGAAATGAAACAAAAATGATGATTTTTAGATATTTGTGTTAGCATCAAGAATTCCTGTTTTCTAAAGAAGACCAGCCCCGCCTTCATCGTTCTTCGAAACAAAACAATACAGAAAAAAAAAGTAAATGTGACATTGAGTATTCGTGTTAAACACCTTATTTTATGTTGACAAAAATATGCACAAGTGGTATTTACTTCATCGATTAATTGGTGATAAATTTTGAATCTTTTAAACGAACACTAGAAGAAGAAAAAAATTAACTAAATAGGCGGGGTTTACTGTTTTAAATAGAAAAATAGGTTTCAGGTGAAATTGTCAAATATAAATAACGAATGGAATTGGAATGCAAGATAGACTTGTAAACTCGTTTCTTAACTACTGTCATAGTTAAAAAAAAGCTTAATCATTTGCTTCATATATTGCTTTATTTTATTTTATTTATTTACTTATTTATTTATTTTATAGGGGTGAGGAATATTATTTTAAGGACACTTTAGTCTTTAAAATTTTATTAATATATTTTAATTTGATACATTTTAAAAAACATTCTATAACATTTATAAATATATTTTAACACTTTTTGCGACCGTAGGATTTTGTCTTTTTGACAGTAAGACCCGCCTATGGGCATTATACTCTCAAAATATAATATTTTAGAACAAATTTTCTGTATTCACGATTATATTACAAATGGATATACATTATAATTATATTCTTTCTAATCAATATACTTCTATCCGTAGTATATTTTATTGCAAAAATATGAACACTGGGTACACACTTAAGAAATATGTAACACACAAATTACGAAAGAAACGCCCACTGACAGAGTTACAGATTTTCAAATGGCGTGAACTACGTCAGCAGTCGCGAAAGGGTTAATTAAGAAAATATATTTTCATAGAAATTATAAAACGAATCGTACAGTTCCAAAGAGTTCAACTGACCAAAAACTGGTAAGTACGATTAAAATTGTTTAATATTTACTTCATGAACCCTTACAATAATTTATCCGAAAAGGTTTATTTTGGCGTTGTTGTATATATATGTATATATTATTTCATTTCGTCTATTATGTTACCTACGAAAGAAAACTTAAGCTTTATTGGTGATCAGTACAGCTATAATAGACACTTTTCCTTGAAAAATATTGGACTTTTTTCAAAGAGTACTGTATGGACTAATCGCAAGTATAATGCATTTAAATAGACCTAAAATTATCTAAATAAGTACTGAAGCATTTTCAAATCTAAAAAATTGAATTCAGGACAATTAAGGAACTGGAAAAGACGCAACGTTTTATTAATTTTTATAATTATTTTTTTCCTGAAAGATTTCCGGTGTAAAACTTTAAAATTTTGTCTGTTTCTTATAGGATCTTAATTTTATTTTTCAACATTTACAGATAACCCCCTAACTTATTTTTGATTATAACTCTATAAATACTAAAGATAAAGTATACAAAAAGTATACTTTTCCGCACTGCCAGACTCTCAGAAATTCGAAAATGAAGTCAAAATTGGGTGTTACTATTGAAAAAGTTGGCACTCATTTCAATATGTAGATGACCCCTAATTCAAAATTTGACGACATATTCAGAAAGTGCTTTTAATTTCCTGTTGAATTATGTCTATTAGATGTTCCTGCATCAATTAATAACGAAGTTACAGTGAGTGTTGCGTTTTTTTCCCTCCGACTGTACAAGTCTACCAATATTCAAACCATAACGTTCTTTTTTATTGTTAGTGAATGTGCTTTACTATAATATTTTACCATGTCCAGGGAAGCTGCTCAGGAATTGAAATTAATTCCTTGTGACCATATCGTTAATAATGTTTTTTTTAAATCTAAATATTCATTGCTTGCTTTTTTTGCCTATTTATACGTTTTGGGGCTTCCTGAATACCGAAGTCAAGTTTTTAACGCTTGATCTTTGTCTGTGTCACTTAGAGTAATTTAAAAACAAATAATTTTAGGTGATCTAAATGTTGTATTTTTAAGTTAATACGTTTGTCACTAGAAAAGTATAAAGGAATGTTGCGTGTGAAAGTTGTCTGAATAGTTTTAAATGAACTTTGGAATTTAATAACAGGTTTGAATTCTATATAAATGCAGGTACAATAATGAAAGGGGGGTTGTGGAGGGCAGTAGCTCCTGTCACAGAGAATTATTTATCAAATATAACTGTTTTAAGCCTAATTTGAATTGTTTTAACATAGGTTTATATAACAGTACTCTTTATTTTACCCCTTAATCTCAATTCTGTACAGTATTAAATTTCAGGGTAAGAGAAAGTAGTGTGAGTGACATACCAGATTATTTACTAAATATTTGTTTTTAGCTAAAAGTGGTTTTGTGCTACTGGAAACAGACATTAATTAGTTTCAATCATCTTTTTCCATTATTATTTTTAAATTTACCTGTAGACATTAGTATGTGGAGGCATCACGTTTGCTAAATTTAACGTGGTAAATTAATTATTAACATCTTAATTAAAATAAATATCAATTAATTTACAGAACCTTTTACATCAATAGAAACTGTTTAGTTTTAAAATAATATTGTTATTTGTTTTACACTGCTATTCTTCAGCAGAAGAATATAAGGATATATTTAGTTTGCGAAATATTCATAAAAACAGACAGCTCTATTAACAGAAACAGGGTGACATTACCCCAGTCAAGTTAAATAATTGTAACTTATGTTCTAGTGTTTTTTAAAAGGATATATCACATGGTTCATTTCTTTTTATGATTAAAATATATTGAATTAATAAAAGGGAAATTTTGCAATCTATCTACTGTAATTATGAACAGCAAAATGTTGAAAATGATTATAAACAAACAGAATGCATTTATTTTAAAATGTTTACATTTTTATTGTGAGGTATAATATCCGTTTCTAAATTCTGATTGTACAATTTTGAACTTCAGAGTTGTGTAGAGACATATATTCTAATTCAAAATCATATTTATTAGCTTATTTTAGATATTCTGATATATGACCGATAAATTTCATTTAAATGCACATTTTTAAATTTAAAGATGTATGTGAAATAAATGGATTGCCGATATTAGAAAAATCAAATATATATCAATTAGTACTAAAATTCTAGAATGTCACTACATGAATTTTAAACATTTAGTAGAACAATACCTCTACTTAACTTAATTAACTTAGTAAGAAATAGCACGAGACTCAAATTGAAATGCAAATAAAATTTTATTAGAGCTTAACTGCAAGGAGGATAATTGGGCTAAACTCAATATCAAATTTGTAATAGCTTAAATAAATAACTTAGATTATTGAAGAAAATATCTCACCAGCTGCAGGTATTATAATAAGCTGATGACTGCTCTCTGTGATTCACGACACTTCTCCAACTTAGACTAAGGTGGTAGGATTCTCTGTATCCACCAAACTCTATACTATAATTCAATCCTTCAAAATCACCTTAACATTCACTGAACTAAGAAACCTAATCCCCTAAGAACAATTCTGTTCTACTCCACACCTCTACTTCACACACTTCTTCACCACCAAAGATACATTCATATTTATAATTAATCTCCATCAACTCTAATCACTTCACTTAACAAACTCTAAAACCTCTTTGTATTCAATCACGCTCCGCAACTTCCTTTCTTCGTTGCAGCGCTATGCTGACTCAAAACTATCCCATCCTTAAATGTCGCCGAGTATTGTCGCCGAAGCATTTTTAGCTTTCCCAACACTCGCGTTGCTGGATCCAGCATATACTTAAAAAACATGTAGCGACCTACCACAACCTCAACCTTACAGCCCCCTCCCTCTAATAGAAAAAAATTTCCCGTAAAGATCCACAACGGGTTTTTACTCGCTAAATTTTTGAAGTTCACTATCCCATCAACTCTAAGACAACATAATTTGAGAGCCGCCGTCACCTATAGTTTTAATTTTAGAATAATTTAGAAAATGGGGGGAAAGTTTAATTTAAAGAACAATGAAATGATTGCTACTTAAAATACTATCGTGAGTAAAAAAAATAATATTCCTAAGCGTAAAACCAGTTAACCCCGAAAAAAAAAAAAAATGTAAGTTTTAAACTAAATAAGGTCCGTTTACCATCGGAAACTCCGAAACTAAAAAAACTAGAAAATGATTGAGTTTTAGCCCATAAAAATACAGAAGGGATTAACAGTTCTCTTCCTGTCAGGTCAGGAAGGAAAAATTCATGAATTGAAAAAGATTTTAGGACAGGTGGGTCGCTTTAAATAAATGCGACATTCATAAAAGTTCCTTATTATAAAATGTTCGTTAAAAAATTCACAAAATAAAGGAATGCTCATTTAAGGACATAGTCTGGTTTAATAGGTGCATTTTACCAGAGTACAAAAAACTGCAGCGAAGTGTCCGTCTTGAATTACAGCTGGCTAGGAAAAACAGCGGCAAGGAATACAGATTGAAGACCAATTCACTCAGAAGCTGTAGGGTTTATGATTGTAGATAACGACCTGGAACATGAGAAAAAATAACAGGTTTTCCATCTCCGGTTAAAAGCAGATGGAGGCTTTAGACATCAGATTACGAGGTTTTGGACATCAGAAACTGTTCGTCAAAATGATTCTAGAATGTAAAAGCTTTTTACAGTATCAAAAATATAAATGAAAATGATGTTAAACTACATCTTGTAGATAAACAAACGAGACAGTTTGTCTCTAAAGACATAGTTTATATACAATAATCATTTCCCTCCTAGCTATTGCATGAGCGAAAAAAAAACTACACTGTTCATTTTATTAATGTTAAATGCTAATCACGAATTGCATGCAGATAGCTTAAAAAAATTTCCCCCACTCTAAAAAACATACATTTGTGGAACTTTTAGAACGTATACAACAGTTTCAGTTTAACATACATATACATCATTAATAGAAATATAAAGAGGGGATATTTATACAAGGGGCTAAAAAAAGTTTTATATTACCCAGTCGGCAGGTGATGGCTAGAAAGGAATAGAATTTATCGGACATATAGAAAATATATTTTAGAACAGAACAAAAATGATGACATAGAAGCTAAACATGAATTTCAAGTTTGAAAGTTCATGCCGAAATTTTGAATTTTAGTTTTTGTAAGTTGAGAAAGTCCATGTTTTCATAAAAAGTTCTAAAATTAAAGTCCAAAAAGGCATCATGTTATGTTCAACATTTTGGTGCAACTCTGACAGAAATAATACACTTTGTACCAAAAAAGTAAGGAACGGTATCACCTGATATATGTTGGAGTCACATTAGAAGGATCAAACATCTGAGGCATGCTGTTTTTAGCACTCGTCGGGGGAAATCTCAGGGCTGGTGGCTTGCAAAACGAAGTCAGGCGTAGTAGAGGCACTTTCCTGAGATGGTATCGAACCCGGCACCTTGTCGCTGTCCACAGTGTCAGAAGACGATTCAGCTCGCTCTCTACTGGTTAATTCCGAGGTCTGGAGGGCTTACAAGCTTGAAAACAGTTCAATGAATTAATGGAAATCACAACATTTTCTTTTAACTTTGTAAAGGAATTTTTAGAAGCAGCGCTATTTAACCTTTCGTTTTCTTTTACTTTTAAAACATTTCTATTAGAAATCAATGCATCTGTCTACTTGACAGTTGTAGAACTTAAATTTAATTTATCCTGAGGTGCATTTAAACAAATAGAGCAGTCTGTTGGATAACAGATGTAAAACACAAATTTGATCTATTTGTGAAAGGTTTAGCCACATTATTTAAGGAAATTTCACTCTCCTTTAAATTAGGTAACTGAGATTTATACTTAGAAAATCTTCGAGAAGATGAATTTAAATGAGTGGTATTTTCTTCAAAAGGAATAGAACGTGCACTTAGGTGAACCTGCACATGAGTACCAGCAATAACAACAATGTTTTTAGCAAACTTAATTCGAACATTATGTACTTTCAAAAAATATAGGCCAATGATACAAGGATACTGTAGATTTTCCACTCATAAAAAGGCCAGAGGACTTCAAACTCGTTTAAATTTGTAATAATAATAATAAAAATGATATTCTAACGCATTTAAGTTTGAGTGCGTGCACTATACAAGATATTTTTTATTCGCTAAAATATATGATATAAAACGAAGAGTACGAAATGTAAAAATGAACATTCAAAGAGCATATAATGCATTTATATTGAGTACACAATAAGCTATATTTTTTTACAATCATGCTCTCTACCTGGTTAGTGAATACTTAGGGCTCTCCCATACAGTTACTAGCTTACAGAATCAAGTTTTGGTTCAAGTATAGATAATGATTCGGAACCCACTTTATCTAATATACCCCATCTAGTCAAACAAAAATCTAATGGGCTCTTCCTAGTCTTGTCTGCTCAATTACATGATCTAGGAATAACAATCGCTCTTAGCGCTATTTTCGACGTGTTATTTATGTGAGCTCTGTTTGTTTTTATCATTTTGTTTTTAATTTTATTTCAATTATCATTATTTCATTTAAAATAAAGTTTTTTATGCATGAGTGCTTGACTCGTTTTAAGGATGGTTTTAAACTGTCATACCGAAAAAAAAAAAAAAAATGCCAAATTGTCACAAACCTCAAATATTTTATTACTTGTCACACTATAAATAAAATTATTAATGCCTTAAATATTATAGTGCATCCATGTTTTAAGATGTCAATAAGTGTGAAAAATCAATGCTAATTTCTTTTTTTCTTTTTTTTCTTTTTTTCTTTTTTTCTTTTTTTTTTTTTAACTATTGGAAGTCATCTGTTATATATACTATATATATTTTTTCCTGGCATACATGCACAGAAAAGGAAAACAGAGAGAAAACGTATATATATTAGCTAATGAATCCAATATATTTAAGAATTTAATATAATACTCTTGCTGCTAATACATTAGTAATCTCGATTATGAGTATGCATAAAAAGTAAAAGTTTTGCCCATAATGTTATTTTTGAAAGAGAAGCTCATTGATTAAGATAATTTGTATTTTAACCAAATGAAATTAAATTTCTGTGTTATTTGCTATTGCTTTTATTATTATTATTACTTTTTATTTTAGGTTGTATTAAAAAGATGCTATTTTAGGCAGTTTTTCATTTTTTAAATCAGTTTTTGACCTAAAAAAGCGAATTCTGCTTTAAAAATTTATTTCAAATTATTCAGAGAAATTTCACCCTTACTACTATTTGAAACTTATTCAAACAATTTATTCCGTTCCAAAATGCTTTTAAATTTATCTGAAAGTGAAGCTAAGTTTCGTTATAAATTCTGTCTATTAAAAAAAAAAAAAAAAAAAAAAACTGCTCTTTCTTTCTTTATCTTTCTCTTTCTCTCTCTCTCTCTCTTTTTTTTTTTTTTTTTTTTGACTCTTGAATATGTCCTTATAACTACATTATTTGATATGACAGTACGATAAACTGTACAGGGTTTATGTTAATATCTGCTACAATTATAGATCATTTTAACATTTTTAAAAATACAGGGTGATCTCGAACACTATATTATTAAAACAAATTGTTTTCATGATTAAAGGGTACATTGTAAATAGAAAACCTTTTGAATATTTTTTTTTCTAAAATTTATGTTTTATTAAAAACATAAATAAATAAATAAAAGAGAAAAAGAAAGAAAGAAAACTGAAATAAAATATTAGTAAGAAAAATTATTTAATTCAGAAAGTAAAGTGATTTTCCAAAGTATATTCAACTAACAAAACTTGCTTTCTTATTTAAACAAATTTCATTAAGATAGAATTTGAGAGGCATAAAAGGATACACTTTAATAGAATTCGATAACTTTAAACGTCATATTCAGCTATAATCTTTTTTTTCATTAGAAGAAATATACACATCAAGTACCTCATTATTTACAAAACGTAAGTTAATATTCTAAGAACTCCCGTCTAAAATTGTTTGAGTACACTTCTGGGCTTTTTTTCAACATATAATTTAACCATACTGAATAGAATTTAAATAAATTTGTTTAATGCTTGAAAGACGTTTTACGTTACGTTACTTCGAGTACATTTCGAAGTACATTTAAGCGGATTAAATCCTTGAATTGCATTTTACAAAAGATGTGATATACACTAATTTGTTTCCACGTTTAAATACCATCATTATACTTTTAAAAAGATTTTTTAACTTCTTTTAACGGTGATTTCTTATTTATTTATTTATTTATTTATTTTTTAATACTTGGAGTAATGTCGAAAAAGAGCGACGACACTAATTTAATTGAAATGAAAACGACATTTTAAATATTGTGATTTTAATTTAGTTTCATATAGTTTTACAAATCATAATTGTTTACAAAACAAAAAAGGAGAAAAATAAAAAATAAAAAATAATCTACATACATTGTATTTTTAAAATGTATTTTAGGGAAGTAATTTTAATGATTTGCATTCACAGCTCAATATCTTTCATTTTATTGAAGGACTGTCAGAGTAATTGACACATTGTGCATAACAGATCCTAGCTGTGGCCGAAAGGTTCTGCGCTCAAAGGTGGTAGACGTAAAGCGCTAGGTTCGATCTCAGGTCGCTCTCGTTCGCAAAGTCGTCCGGAGTTTTTTGTGGTTTCACCGAAACTCGCTTAAATACGGGTTAAAACTACTTGGAAAGACGCTCACAAAAAACACTCTCTTTTAGGCCTAGGACACTAGCTCAGTTAATGGGCCTTATTCCCAATCACCAATACCATTGTGCATAAAAAATAAATAAATAAATAAATAAACACAATATTTTGAAAATTCCAGTATTAGTTTAATTTTATTTATGCTTACAAATTATGATAGTTTACAAAAAATAAATAAATAAATAAATAAATAAAATAAAATAAATAATAATAATAATAATAAATATTTTTTTTTAATTAGCATTTTTAATAATATGCATTAACAGATTAATGTCTTTGATTTGACTGAAGGACTGTTAGCATTTATACAGTAATGTAATTGTGAAATAATATCACACATATACAATAATATAACTGTGAAATAATACCACACATATACAAATATAGTTTTAAAGACATTAATAAAATTTATCTTAAACCATTTCATGACGTAAACCTTTAATTGACGATTGAAAGATTTTTTTCAATCAAATCTGGTAGGTTAGAATTGTTGAATTCGAACCCAGGACACACTCGTTGGAGTTTTCCATGGTTTTTTCTAAAATTGTGTGAAAATGACGCTAGACATTAAGACTTCCATGAAAGGCATTTCACCTGAACAAAGATTCCTAATGTATTAAAAAATCAATTTAACTAAATATAGTATCAAAAATATAAAAATTCCGAAGAATTGGAAGAGTTGTTTATTTTTTTTTTCTTTACACCAACACTGATGCTTATTTCCATAAATGAAGAAAAGTGTGACTGTCTATCCATGTGCGCTCTGGCACTCAAGCCACTGATCGCAAAGATACAAAATTAAATAGAGTCTCATTCAGAAGCTGCGCCTCATTCAGACTTTTTTTTTTTTTTTTTTTTTTTTTCGAATTTCAAATATTTAATTCTTTCTTTTTTTTTTTTTTTTTTTTTTAATCATTTGAATTTTTTGTTTTGCTTTTTTTAATTCATACTTTTATTTCAATTTTCCTTGAAAAGAGCAACTATAAGATTTATTTAAATTTAAAAATTTCTTGACGCACCATAAAACTAATGAAAGCAGTACCGTATTCAAAAGCACGTGCACCTTCTTCAGGTGCAACACGCATGCTACCTCCTTGGAAGCAAAATTTTGTACAAACTATTTTGTACGCCTATTTTGTACAAATATTGTTACATTTTCTTTTCAATTACACTTATTAAATATGGATAGATAGTTCATATGAACCTGATTTTTTGCTATAATTAAGTTTATATACCAATTTTTGTTACAGAACAAATCTTTAAATTTAGTAAGAAGTTTATTATTCGAGAATAATGGCAGGTGTTTTCAAAAAAGAGACTAACCTATTTATACAGATATTTATTATTCGTTATATTTTTACTTTCATAAACCATTTATTGAGGTTTAGCATATCAAATTAACATATTAAACCTAAATGAATCACCATAAAAATTAATAGCATTTTAAATAGCTTAATAATTTCCCTGTAAGAAAAATACAAAAATATATTAATTACTAACATTATTTACATACTTATATATCACTCACGTAATTTTACACATTAATCCTCATTAAATAAATAAATAAATGATAGTAATAATTTATTTAATCAAGTACAGTACTAAATTAAAAAACTGGTGTACAATAAATATTTAAATTTAAAAACATCTTCACAAACAATACACTACCTGTCCTTCCTCTGTACTTAAGAATTTCTCATCTAGAAGGCGCACTGAAGCGTAGACTGGACATTGACCCGCCATCCGATCCCCCATGTTTGTTCAAGCTATTTATATGCGATACCATTACGTTCTGCAAAATTTAAAATAGCACTCTACAAGTTCTTCTAAAGAAAAATAAAAATATTTTATGAATATTGTTATTAAAAGAAAATAAATATTGTTATTAAAATATTGTATTAAAAGAAAATCGTCAAGCGCTGGTAAAATTAAATCATGTTCTATGTCGATTGAGTAGTTTTTGAACTAACGTCCGCCATATTTGTTCAATGTCCAGTCTCTCTCTATTCAGGGTCCCTACTTCAAACTGTAAGCTTTGGGAACGAGAATTCTCCATCTGTTATTAAAATATGTGCCATTTTTATTTTGTGTGTCGATGGTGTAAGTGCAATGAGCCAACCACTGCCAATCCCTTTTCAATTCAACATTTTAATTGAATGAAATGTTTTTGTGATGTCTACGACTAGTAGTATTTCCTTCAACCAGCGCCTATAGAATTATAGTTCACTCATCTATCGCAAACATAGTTTTCGTCTGCCTCATCGGAGTCTTTAGTAATTTGCTTTATGTAAGATGTAGAGCATGACAACAATAACAGCCCGTGTTATTTTAAATAGAAAGCGAAGTTCTATAAAAGGGCAATAGACGAAGATGAAAATGCTCTAAAAACAAAGAATTTACAAAAAGAGAACTCGAATTAAAAATCATTTCCGTTCAAAATTTGAGTAAAAAGATCTATGATTTACAAAATGAATGTTACAGTACCATAAGTGAAAAGGTTTTAGAGGATTTTGAAAATTCTTTGTCTGAGATCGAGGATCATCTTGAAGAAATTGAAGTAAGTCTGCTTAACTCAAAATAAATCCTAGTTCTGATGAACTGACTTCTAATAATAGTTCTGATGAACTGACTTCTAATAATAACTCTGTTGAATGTGTTAATCCAAATAATGCAAAGATAAAGTTACCTTCTTTTGCATTACCGCAATTTTTAGGCTGTTATACCGAGTGGACGAACTTTAAGTTACAATTTACCACTCTGATTAATTGAAATAATCAACTAACTGATTCCCAAAAATTATATTACTTACAATCAGCTCTTACAGGTCCTGAAAAGCAGTTGCAAAATATTGACGATTCTTATTCCCCTTTACTCGAAACACTGAAAAATCGATATGAAAATAAACATCTGATTGTACAGGGGCATATTTTGTAACTTTTCAATATTAGTAAAATAAAAATTGAAAGTCCTAAGGAAATAAGAACATTAATAGACAATTTGCTCAGCCATTTAAGAGGCTTAAAAGAGTTGGGATTTGCAAACAATAAATTATCAGCTATTTTAATGAGTATTGTTTTACAAAGAATAGAAGAGGAACCACGAAAAGCATTTGAAATGATATTAGATTGTAATGAAGTGCATGAATGAGAAACTTTCATAAAATTTCTTTTGAAACGGAGCCAAGCTCTCGAGAATATGCAAAACGTCAATGTTTCCGCTGCAAAATTCAAATATGAATTTATTCCGAGACAAAAAAGTTTCGTCTTGCAAGCTGATAAGCCTGCATGATTTTTATGCAATGAAAATCATTTGATATATAAATGCAAACGTTATAGGGATTTATCGGTTCAGGATAAATTAATTCAAATCCATAAATTACAGTTATGTTTCAACTGCTTAGGAAAACATAAAATTTCGCAGTGTAATTAAATGTAGAATTTGTTTCCCGAATCACCATAGTACTTTACATGGTGCACAGATGAATCATATACCAGCCTGTTCGGAGAGAAAGACCGAGGCTAAATTTGCTTCTGCTGAATCGGTAGAGGTAAAGGGGACAGTTTCTTTTCTCAATAAGGGACAAGTAATTAATAACGGGGCATCTTCTATAGCACTAAAAAGCAGTATCAGTACCAGTCGGTAAGAAATTTGTTCGCTGGTATTCTTCCACCACATTTCATGAAACCAGGGAAGCATCTGCGCAAGTGTTAATTCAACGAGTCCAATGCTAAAATAGGGGTGATAGTCATCTGACTCAGAGAAAGTCAGCAATAACACACAGCGCGGAATTACTGGATGTTTTCCAAAATTCAAACTGTCGGTCAAGCTGTCATCCTTCCAAAATTTTGGACGCGTCCTCACTGCTAGTTTTAGGATATGTGGCTGCACTGTATTAGTAACACGTTATTGACGACAGCTGTTGTTTTTAATAGAGGAGCCGATGACTCTTTTTTTTTCCTTTTCTTGCAGTATTAAATATTGCGAGCGAAGTTTATTTGTGCACATACAAAGCTAGTGAAATTTTGGGATTGAGGAATTATTATGTTAAATCCTTTATTTCAGGATTAAACGGATCTACTTATAAAGTAAAAAAGGGAATTAAGGTTTAGGTTTGTAACAAAAATGGGGATTTTCGAAAGGAAATAAATATATTAATTGTTCAAAAAATCACAGATTTAACCCATTCACGGCCTATTGATATTTCTGAACTTCAGTTACGTCAGAATGTAATGTACGCAAAACCTGAATTTTGTAAGTCAACGCGTGTTCAAATTTTGTTAGGTGGAGATATATTTTACGAATTATTAATAAATGGTTAAATAAAATGAAACGATAGTTCCATAAATTTGCAGAATACACATCTAGGTTGGGTCATAACGAAAGCATTGAACGGACAAATTAATTTCACAACTTTTAAATGTCATTTAAATGAAAATCACAGTCAATTCGGTTTAAAAACCTTCTGGGATGATCCAAGCATTGTGAACAATGAAAAGGTTTTGAAAAGGTTTCACGACAGGATGCCGTATGAAATAATAGGTATGAAATCAGACTTCCTTGGATAAGAGATTGGACACTTTTAGAAGAAAATTTCAAGATCGCTGAGAATCGTCTTAAAAAGGACTCATAAAAAGAATGAAACGCGACAAATAAACCGTCTTTTTACTTTCCGAACACTATAGTGAGGAAAGTATTGTAATCATGTCAAAAATCCGAATTCGAGATTTTGATGTTTCTATACGTTTTGAGGTCCCCTGAGTCCGTTTTCACTATTTTTACGATGATGTATGTGTGTGTGTGTGTATGTGTGTATGTGTGTATGTGTGTATGTGTGTATGTCTGTGAGTGAACACGCTAGCGTCTAAACGCTTTGTTCAATTAACCTGAAAGTTGGTACGCATATTGTAAGTCACCATAGTACGAACCCTATAGATTTTGGTGAATCTAGCACTTATAGTTTTTTTACAGGGACACAAAGAAAAATTCTTTATCATTATGGCCTATGGGAGCAAAATCTTAAAAGTGCGATTGCATCTAAACGCCTTATTCAATTGAGCAAAAAATTTATACACATATTATAGGTCACAAATACTCAATCTGCATAGATTTTGGAGAATCTAGCACTTATAGTTTTTTTACAGGGACACAAAGAAAAATTCTTTATCATTATGCCTATGGGGCCAAATTTTTAAAAGTGTGATAGCGCCTAAACGAGCTATCACACTTCACGAGCTATCACTTATTAATCTGAGCAAAAAATTTGTACACATGTTATAGATCACAGTTGAACTAACTGTATAGACTTTGGTGAATCCAGCACTTACAGTTTTTTTACAGGGACACAAAGAAAAATTATTTATCATTATGGCCTATGGGACTAAATTTTTAAAAGTACGATAGCATCTAAACGCCTTATTGAATTGAGCTGAAAATTTATATGAGTATTATAAATCACTGTTGCACTAACTATAAGGATTTTGGTGAATTTAGCATTTATAGGTTTTTACAGGGACACAACGAAAAATTCTTTATCATTATGATCTATGGGCTCAAAGTTCAGTAGCGTTAAATAAAACATCGTGTAATAGATGGAGAAAAATACTCAAACACTCTATTATGGTTTTCTCTCTTTTGTTTGTTTAACAACTCCTCTTTCTTTACTTTATCTACAAAACTGTTAATTACTCAATGTTCGGAAAGTTGAGTGGAGTCACTCCAGATTTTTTCAATACAAAGAAATATTAGCTGATTATGCACAAAAAAATATAATTGAACTTGCGCCTAATTTTGAAGAACCATGTGATAGACCTGTGTTTTACTTACCGCATAATACTGTGTTTAAGCAAGATAACGTTTATACGAAATGTCGCATCGTGTTCAATGCTAGTGCACATGAAGAAGATCAGCTCTTAATGACTGCTTGGACGCAGGCAGCAATTTAAATCAGAATATTTTCCACTTGTTAATGCACTTTCGATTCAACAAAATTGCTGTTTCGGCAGACATCGAGAAAGCTTTTTTGCAAATCTCTATCGACGTTAAAGATAGAGATGTTTTGCGGTTTCTTTTTATTGACAGTAATCCTGTCAAAAATGAAAATCCGAATATTCTTGTGTACAGATTTCAACGCTTAACATTCGGCTTGAATGACAGTCCACTTTTACTGTCTGCTACTATTAAGAAAAACATTTCTAAATTTCGAGAAAAATATCCAATAGCGACAGATATTCTTGATAACTTCCTTTATGTTGATGACTTGGTCATAGGAAGTGATACGATACAAGATGCATTAAATATTTCACAAGACTCGTTTAAAATAATGAAAGAAGCCGGTATGAATTTACGTAAGTGGTTATCAAACGACGAAGTACTGATGAAAAATTGGGGAAAACTAGGATTTTTTAATGCCTTACCTCAATCCTCCGATTAAAATGAAAAGCAAATGTATAACCTCTTCGCTCCAGAAGTCCACATATGTGGACCAGAATACAATGAAAAACTGACATAGATATTTATTTAAGAACATCAATTTTTAAAATGTGTTACAGTTAGGCAGATTTTACTAACTTAGTGATTTAGAGTTTAGTTGTTTAAAGTCCTTATACTTGCTCCGTATATTACTAGTCCCAAAACTTATAAATGTAAGAAAAATGCACATTTTTGTAATGTATAATGCGAACATATGTGTCTAAAATTCTTGAAATGTTATTTATATTGCTATTATAGCTTCAGGTCTGAAGAGGATAAGGTTTTGGGGTTGTCATGGTAACCCAAACTGGATATCCTCATAATGGATATTGATAATTTATTGGTGTTTCTACGAGATCCAAAAAATACAAAACGTACTATATTGAAAGCTGCAGGAAATGTTTTCGATCCTCTCGGTCTTATATCTCCATACACCAATCAGGCTCAAATCCCTATTTCAAGAACTGTGGCTTAGAAAGTTGTCATGGAATGAAGACGTACCTACTGATATTTTGAAAACCTGGTAAACTTGGATCTCAGAACTTCCACAGTTGACGGAACTAAAAATTCCACGAAATATTTTTCGAATTCCAGATGATTATTGTTTAGAATTAGTTCTACACATCTTTGCTGATGCAAGTCCTAAGGCTTACGGTTCTACAGGTTATCTACAAATTAAGTCCTTACAACAATGTTTAGTGAATCTTGTGACCGCTAATACTAGAGATGCACCTCTGAAAAGGGTGTCGCTTCCACGCTTAGAGTTACTCGTGGCACTGTTAACTGCACGTCTTGCTAACGAATGAAGAAAATTTGAGACAGAAAGAGACCACCTTACATGATCTTCTGGAGCAATTCCGAAATTGCTTTATATTGGTTCAAGGGTTCTACCAATAAGTGGAAGTCCTTTGTAGTGAATCGTGTAAGAGAAATCCAAGCTCTGTCTGATTCAACAAATGGTTTTATTGACCAGGTTTTGCAAATTCTGATGACCTGCTTACTTGACCCAGCTAAAAAAAAAACTGCAGACGATAAAAATAATGCCGTTAATCTGAAAGTATTTGGAACGAGAATCATAAAATCTGTAGAATAACTGCATTTTCGAAGTATGTTTTCTCCTTAAACTTATTATTGTTACAAATATCTTCAGATTATCTGCAGTTTTTCTTCTTCTTTTTTTTTTTTTTTTTTTTAAGTTTATTTTTAGCTAGGGAGGTATCAGCTGCGACAGACTTCTTGAAAATACGACGTGGTGGATGGAGCCAAGTTTCCTGAAAGAGCCAAGTTTCCTGAAAGATGCCAGATACATTCCAGCTCAGTCTTTAGTGTTTCCCGATCAGAATTTTTATACTTGTGAACTTTGAAAGGACTCTAGTAATGTCTCATTACTTACTAATGATTTAACGACATTGACTCTCAGAAAGGAGTTATCTGTTTTTCATTATATTCTTACATTGTCTAATAGTTATTTAAAATTAATTCGTATAACTATTTTTATTTTCAGGTTTATTTATAATTGTAAACATCTCCAGGATAAAAGGAGTGGACTATTGAGACGTTCAGAATCAAACGCTGCCGAAATTTTTCTAGTCAAATCTGCTCAAATGGGTGAGCTTAATGAAGAATTATAGGCTTTGGAAAAGGATGAACCCGTACCAGGTAATAGTAGACTTGCTTCTTTGAATGTCTTTTTAGATGAGGAAAAACTAATAAGAGTTGGAGGGGTTTTTCCTAGTTGAATATGCCCTATTCGTCTAAGTTTCCAATAGTCTTGCCCCCTAATCATCAGTTAACCAATACCATTTTAAGATTTTATCATTCAAAGTATTTTCACTTAAGTCCACAAGCCTTACTTTTTCATTTTAGGCAAAGATTCTGGCCTTTTGTGTCCGAAATAATTGTCGTGGAGCACTCATAATTGCATTATTTGCTTTAAATATAAACCTGTATTAACATCTCAAATAATGGCCGATCTGCCAAGGGAACGTGTGATTTCAAATGTTCCTTTTCTCGTTACGGGCGTAGATTATAGTGGCCCATTTTTGTAAAATTCAAAAATCAAAGAAAGTGTGTATTGAATAAGATTTAAGTAGTTGTTTATGTTTGCTTATGCACAAAGGCAATGCACTTGAACTTTGTGTCAGATTTGACAACTCAAGCTTTTATAGCCAGTTTGAAACGTTTCTTTGGCAAAAGAGGCAAACGTGCCAAAATTCTAACACTTTTATAGGAGCAGATGCTGAATTAAGAAAATTTTTAAAAATGGTTACTCAACCTCCAGATGAGAGGTTGGGTAATCTTTTGGCTAAAGAAGATATTGAGTGGGACTTTATTACTCCACTACTTAAATCGCCAAGTTTTGGTGGCATTTGCGAACCAGGGGTAAAATCCTTTATGTTTCAGATGAAACGAGTAGTTGGTAATCGAAATTAACTTTAGAAGAATTCATAACAATATTAGCGGAAATTGAAGGTGTTTTGAAATCAAGACCTGTAACTCCACCGTCTCCAGAATTTGAAGATTTTGAAACTTTAACCCCAGACCTTTTCCTCATACATAGAGCTATAACGTCTTTCCCTGAGCAACAGTTGCTTAATACTAGTGAATATAGATGAACAAAGTGGCAGAAAGTTCCGAAGTATTCGCAACGGATATGATCTTTATGGAAGAAGGATTATATAATAATCTTCAAGAACGTACTAAATGAAAATTTAAAAAGGATAATATAAAGGAGGGAACTTTAATATTACTAAAACAGGAAAATTCACCTTCTATTAAGTGGTTAGTTAGGAGAATCACTAAAGTGTTTAAAGGGAAGGACAATATCAATAGAGTTGTCAACTTACGTCTGCCTGACGGATGTTATCTTAAAAGAAATGTAAGGAATATTTGCATATTACCTATTGGATAAATTAAAGTTCCTTGCATCTACACTGTAAAAAAATATGTCCAATTTACTGCCAGAAATTCTCTGTAATTTGAGAAAATACGCGTAATTTACGAAAAAATTACGTTCTTAGGACGTATTTTCTCAAAATACAGAGAATTTCTGGCAGCAAATAGGACATATTTTTTACGGTGTATAAGTTAGAGTAAATATTTGAAAATATAGTAATATTATGTTTTGTATCTTAATTAGGTTGCTGTGTATCACAACCTGTTTTGCATTATATGTGTACATTCATAATTTGTGTATTTATTTTCTATTTATACGTTCGAGTTAGATATTGAAATTTGTATTTCAGTTGCCGAGGAAGTGTTTCCTCTGTACTTAAGAATTTCACATCTAAAGGGCGCACTGAAGCGTTCCAAACTGTAAGTTTTGGGAACGAGAGTATTTCATCTGTTATTAGAATACGTGTCATTTTTATTTTGTGTGTCGATGATGTAAGCGCAGTGAACCAACCACTGCCAATCCCTTTTCAATTCAACATTTTAATTTAATTAAATGTTTATGTGGTGTCTACGACTAGTAGTATTTCTTTCAACCAACGCTTATAGAATTATAGTTCACTCAGCTATCGCAAACAACCGGTTTCGAAAGGACGTGCCTTGGAGGCAAGAGCAAAACTGAAGTAATACAATGTAATTATTTACAATGTAATTATAAAGCAAAATAATACAATGCAATGATTTACTCCTGTATTATGCCATTTAAATTCATTTAAGCAATTTTGTATAATTAATCATTTTTTTCATGCACATTACTTATGAGTACATAACGCTATTAAACGGAACGTGATGAAGATGCAAAATTCTTATAATCACATATAATATGTAAGACACATATAATATGTAACTGTTATTACATATCATATGTGTCTATACTGTGATTACATATTATATGTATCACATAAAATATGTAATCACATATATATGTATATATATATATATATATATATATTAAGCATATGTGTATAGATATTACTTTCAAAGGGAAATAATAAAATGATGAAACACATTTTACTGACAACATAGCATTGAAAATAAAAATGGAATTCAAAATCCGAATCTAATGGGAAAATTTCTTTCGGATAAATTTAAACTTGGTCGATAGCGGGTATAAATAAAGATTTTTGAGACAAGAATGAGAACTATTATTGTACGGTAAATATTTATCGCATGAAAATAAAAATAATGTATTGAAATATCTCAAATGTTCAACTTTCTTTATAATTTGACTTTCAAAGTGAATATTTAATTTTATGATTTTAGGATTAATCATAGTAATATATTTATTGTTTCTGCAAAGATGAATTTCTGGTTAAAGTAACAACTAAATTTACAGCTACGAAACTTCACATTATTGATTATAAATCAAATTAATGATGTAAAATAGTGTTACTTACTTAAATTACATTTATTTTCTCTGCAAATAGTATAATTAAATTATATTTCATGATATACGTTCTAATTAGTTTCTGTCATTTTTTTTTTAAATTATTATTCCTTTTATATAAATGTTTGCGTAAAAATTAAGAGAAATATATATTACTTACTAGATTTAATATAACTTTTTCAATGAATTATATAGACAAATATACATTTATAAAATTAGTAAGAAAAATTTCATATTACTTTATGTTATTATTATTATTATTATTATTATTATTATTTTATTTATTTATTTATTTTATTTTTTGTAAATATTACTTAAATAATTTTTATATTACGTACAGATATAACATCATGTAAAGATACTTCTCCAAAACAAATTTAGTCGCGAAAAAATAAATAGATAAATAAAGAAAAAATAAAATAAAATTTATATATATATATATATATATATATATATATATTACAACAAATGAATAACATGATTACTCTCTATCACTGGCGTAGCAGATGAAATGGATTCGGGAACTGTCGTAAATCACTACTTATAAAAAGGGATATATTTGTGGAACATTTAGCGATCTCACATGCAAGAGCTGTGTTAAAAAAGCATAAATATAATTTGTAGAAGGGATTTGTGCAGCTGGGCATTATTCAGTTAAAATGTAAGTCAAGGGGTCTGTTACAGTAAGACAGCACAAGTATGCGTAAAATTTCATCGACGTATGAAAGTGATATAAAGGCGTCACATATGAAAACTAAAGTGATCCTGAAATCAAACGAAATGGTACTCTAAACTATAACTCCTAACTGTCGAGTTGTGTGGTATGCCACTTCTGTACTGTACGCCTGCAGAAACCTCATTGAAAGTCATCAGGTGTCAAATAAATATTATGCTCTTCACTGAAAACGAATTTGCTTCTGTCTTGGTTTTTTTGTCTTGCATTTGACACAACTTTAAACAAGTGTTGTTGTGAGCAACAATGAGCGGCGGCTGTTACATTGTCCTCTAAGGCAAATGGTCGAATTCACTATTTCGATTATTTATAAACTTTTCCTTTACTAGTGTGTCGATTACACATGAGATTATTGGTAACTACGCAGCATTAAAATGTCGCATTTTTCTTCCACTATGTCGTCTTTATTTTTAACTGATAATTTATAGCCACTTCGAAGTCCATTTTCGAATATTCGTGTCAATTCCAACAGAAATATCGAACGATCCTTGCGTTTTAATTATCCTGCTACCTTAAGTTCAATTGCATGTCCTCAATCACATAGGGACATCCGTTTATACACATTTCGTAAGCCTGTCTGCGAAGCATTGGTACAGATTCGTATGTACACGGAATTGCATTTGAGGTTATGCTTAAGCAGTGTAATATTCACTGTTTAAACGCTATTCTGATACTCTTCAGCCTAGAACTCATGGTAAACATATAATGTACCTACGTTAAAGACCGTCTGATTCGAAGCGCTTATCTTCTAACAAGCATACGTCCATCGTTGATACCAAGACAGAACTGGCTGTTATTCGAAAACAATACAACAAATCGCCACTTCACCCTGTAATGAGCTCTAGTGTGACATCATTGTTTTCGCAGATGACAGTAAATCGTAGTATATAGTTTGAACGTTACAAGGCATCTGGCTTGGAGCTGCTAATATTTTACAATTGTCTGTGCCTTTCTGCTGATATGTGGCAATAGTATGGTTACAGGCTTCTACTCTCGGTTTCTCTTCCTCTACTATTTTCTTGATATCTCGTTCCTACAAACATCGACTTTAACATTACAAATATTAATACAAACTCCACCATTAATTGGACAACTTAAAAGAGAGGCATAGTTCTCGATGGTGACAAGATTTTCAAATTTAAAATGGATAGATTTGTCCCGAAATATAATACAAAATTATTGAAGCATATATTCATATAAAACCAATACTCATATAAAACCAAGAGAGTTATTTTGCGCAATCTCTCCTCACAGGGTAGGAGTGATTGGTCACAGTGGTAGGAGAGATTGCGCTTAATTATTACTACAATTACATTATCAATAATAATAATTCACATAAATGACATTGTTCTAAATTATTGGACACAAATATTTTCGCATTGAGAGTGGATATTTCAATAAAATAATTTAAAAACATCAGAAAAAAAAAAGAAATTAAAAAAGAACTACAAAAATTTATTTAAAAAAAAATATTAAAGAAACAGGAAAAAAAAAACTTCATGAAGGACAAGACCAAAAAAATAATATTAAGTTACTAGTTAGCACGTTTAACTTAAAATTAGTACACTACCTTTTCAGCTAGGATGGTTTCTTGATTGCTGACCGATTCTCTCGTTGTCCGCAATTGTTGCATTTATTATTGTACATGTGAAGTTATTGCACAACAACCTGCCACAAGTGTATGCGTGTATGCGTCTCGAACAAGCATTTTTGTAAAAAAAAAAAAAAAAAAAAAAAGTTAGCACACCGTGCGTGAAATGATATGTGGCTAGTCCCACCCATTTTTAAGCGCAAAATCCGCCCACCATTTACTATTTATTAAAGTTTTTTTTTTTTTTTTTTCTCAAAATCTTCCGTCAAAAAATCCTTTACGTTTTTCAATACCTTACGCTTTAAAATCCTTTACATTCATTTTATTTATTTTATTTTATCGAAATTCAGACGATTACATTCCTTAAAATAAGGGTCGTACTCTTTGCCCTTTTTTCAGGACACTCTCACAGATAAGAATTTTCCCCCTTTTTAGCCACCACTAATTTCATGTAGAATTATTCTGGATATATTTAAAGTAATGTGCAACGATTATACAGGGTAGCGATTATAGTATAAATATAGTGGTAGCAATATATTTGAAAAATTCTTATTTCTGAGAGTGTACTGAAAAAAGGGCGGAGAGTACGACCACTGCCTTAAAAAAGAAATTGGGTAAACTGATATTTTTTGCTTGGATTTAGTTTTATCTCTTCTATTTAAGCAGCCGACAGCTGCACTGAAAACTGAAAACTTGAGCATCATACATGAAAATATTACGAAACTAAATAGATATACAACGTCTAATTTCAGATTCTGTGGATCGTCTTCATAAAGGTGGTGCGCCGTCTCGAATGGTTTGAATTAGTTCAATCACTTGTCGAAGTTAGGTTTTGGTACAGTCTCAGGCATTGAACAAACTCATTATCATCGCGTTGTTATCACCTATAAGCTACAAAATCCCTGTTAGTATAGAATTTTAAACTCGCAATTTTTCCTAAACAGCAAACACGCAAACTCTCCTATTTTGGTAGGAGAGATTGCGCAGTGTTTTATTAAATAATTACTCCCCTTTAGAAGAAATCATGGTATTTGTACCGTTAGTCTAGGTCACTAGGTTATGAGAAAGTATTTAGTTAAAAAATATTTTGTACTACTACCATTGTACTGAAATTCTAAGGAAGGGTTGGTTGGTTGTTGGGTTTAAGGCCGATTGACTCCGTACGTGTCCTAGGCCTATAGGGGGAATGCCCTCCATGGGGGTCTTTCTAAGGGGTCCTAGCCCGTATTTACGCAAGTTTCGGAGGAAACCATGGAAAACTCCGAACGGCTAGGTCGATGAGCGCGACCTGGGATCGAACCCGGCACCTCCCATCTACCAGCTTTGAGCGCAGAACCGCTCGGCCGCTGGTGGGCCTTCTAAGGAAGGGTTATGAAAATTCAAACATTCATTTTTGAGGACGAGACAAAGTAACCACGTTTTATCTTAAACTCTTAAACCAATCAACATGTAAATTCAAGTCGGAACTTCATTTTTCATGTTGTACAACCACCTACAATTTCAACTCGCACACTCTACTTTTTCCCTCCGATCCCCTATGTGCGCAATCTTTCCTACCGAGCGATCTCTCTTAGCTTTACCTTATATAAATATTTACCGATAATGCTTGGGTTATATGTTTTATATTTAAGTCTTAGCTTTATTATCAGAGATATAATTTAAAGGATATAATTAGAGAAAATAATTAATTTCGTTATTTTCTCATGCAATTTTCAAAAAACGACCAAGACAATTTAAGAAAAAAATAATAAACATAGCTAAAAATTTATTTCTTTGTAATTATCAAAATAGTTAAAAAAAATTTGTGGAAATCTCATTACAACATTGAAAGGGCGATTCTAGAAAACAAAATTGTGAAAAAATAAGTCAAACATATTTTAAATTAAAATTCCACTAAGCGACGATTCTTACAATGAATGTACTCTTAATAATTTTAAACCTTCAATTATTAACATGTATACTAGGATGAAATTCAAAATTGAATCTATAAAATAATAATATGCTTATGCCATTGGCGGCTCGTGCACCGAAAATTGGTGAAGAGGCACACTGTATTTTACGCTGTATTTATTTATAGAATAAAAATTCACATTTAAGAAAGTATCTTTAGTTAATTTTTGTTAAGAACATGCTTAATAAAATTATGATTAAAAATACTTAAATATTATATTTAAGCTCTTCACCTATTTTCGGTTCACGAGCCGCCACTAGCTAATGCACAGATAGATAAATGAAACTACATTTATTTATATAATACTTATCTATTAAAATAATAACTTTTTAACGTTAAAATAATTTTACAAATTTTTTACGTTTCACCTTCTGTCATTGATATATTATGTTAAGATACTAATATCACAGAAAAAAAAAATGTTTTGTTGAAACACGAATAATTTTGTTAAATCAAACGAATACTTTTGTTGATTTAGCCCCAGTAAAAAGTATATTACCAGAATTCTAAATACAAAGGTTTAAATATAAAATTTTGATTTGATAATTTTTGTCTGATTTTTACGATTTTATTTTTTGTGTGTGTGTGTGTGTATATGTTTGTGTCTGTGTGTGTTTGTACTGAAACTGAAGCTAAAGCCAGTTATTCTGTATCACGTAAAATTTGGACAACGTTAAATCCTTTTTTTTTTTTAATTATTTGAAGTAAATTTTCAGCATAATTATAATAATAGTCCTTATAATAGTTTACAAAATCTACATAAACTTTTTTTTAAATACGAAAATATCAGTCCTTCATACTTAAAAAAAACTTAACGTTAAAAGAAATTGGAATTGAATCCTAGTTTTTTAATTTACAAATATTTGTGTCTTATAATACGTTGCCATTTACTTTTTATTACTTTTACTTACCGTTAATCTCACGAAAGAAAAGGGATTATGAAAGTTTGTAATTGAAGTAGATTTTTATCCACTCAACTAATGAAAGACTCAAAATGGATCAACTCTACTTTTTTTGTTTAATGTTTTCGATTTTTGTGGCTGAAATACGCTGTTTAGATTAAGGAAACATTCATGGACCATATATTTAAGTAATAATTTTTAATGCATTTAATAAAGTGTTTGTATATGAAAATAATTAATAGATATTTTTCTGACTGCTAAATAATTTTATTTAAATATAAATAACATACCACTGGAAATATGCCGATGCAAACCGATGCAAATGTATTTCATTTTATACATATCTGGACATATAAAAACAGCGATTGCTTGTCTTCACATAGAGCTCTACACATAACATCGCTAGTGACAAAAATTTTAAATCCTTACATTAGCATGAAATATGGAAAGCTAATATTTTAGTCACGAAATGAAGGTAAAATAATAATAATAATAATAATAATAATAATAAAGTAATATTGCTGGCACAAATAATTTTTCAAATTTATAGTACTAGTCAGTATTCGCCAGTCTAGCAGTCGATGTTTCCAAATGAAATAATTTTTCATTACACCTTAACAGTTTAACTCTCAAACAAAATTAAATAATTAACATCGATTTAGATGATATTTTCAAATTAATAGCATCAGCTTTTGCATCTTAACACTTACATAAAATTATTTTTATTATAATTTTTTAATATGATTACATAACCTATTATTTCATATTGCTATTTTAAGCGTTTTTAGGTTTACATTAACTGAAAAACCCACCAAATCGCCGGCTGGGTTTTATGTATTCAAAAGAAAGTGAGATATTCAACTGAAGACCGTATATTCATTATTAAAAATTGGTATTTATGTGGTGAAAATGCACCATTGCATCCATAAAAGGTAACAGTTTGGGATGCTCTTTGTGGATGGGAAGTTATCGGACCAATTTCAACTGTTAAGGCTGATGCGTATGAGGAAGTGATGAAAAAGTCGTTTTTTCCTCAGATTCGTGCTCTGGGTATGAACACACAAGTGGATACTGGTTCCTGCAGGATGGTGCCCTTCCGCATTGAACAGACAGAGTGTTTCACACCATTAACAGTGTGTTTGGAACCCGGGTTATTGCTATCAATACTGGTGCATTGCATTGGCCAACTTATTCACCGGATATGAATCCTTGCGATTTCTATCTTTGGGGTCACATGAAAGACTTGGTGTACAAGAAGAAGCTGACAGATCCCAATAGTCTCAAGAAATCAATTACTGACTCATTTGCAAGCATTAAAAGAGAAACACGTGTGTGTGTGTGTGTGAACAAGTAACTGATAACTTTGTGACTATGTTGCGCTACTGTGTCGACTCTGAAGGTTCTTACTTTGAAAACCTTGTGCATTAATTTGCTTTTCGATGTTCTTTTCGGTAAAAAAAAAAAAAAAAAAAATGTTGTGCTATCTACAACGATTCTTGTGTTATTTCATTTTAAAGTTGTAGGTTAATTAAAAGACACCTTGTACTATGTTTACTTTTAAATTACTATATATGTTTATTGTTATGTTACACTTTAGAACACACTGTGCATGTTTCTTACCTCCAGCCTATAAAATAACTGCATTTTTATTTTATTTTTTAATTATGGGTTTAGATGTATTAATCAAATTTAATTTAATTTTTATCTTTTTTTTTTTTTTTTTTTTTTTTTTTTTTGTATTTTATATAAATTATTGTTTGAAGAAATTCAATCATATACAATAAATTTTAAAATTTTTCTTTAAATAAAACCCAGGTGAAACAGACTCAGACGAATAACGAAGCAACGTTAACATTTATTTAATTTACAACTACCTATTTCACTTACCTGCTAACATTAAGTTGTTTCTAGAATGTCTGTTCAAACTCATTTGTTATAAAGTTAGAAAATATTTCCTTCTAACTTTATTTATGTGTATTTCGGAGAATTCTGACTTCTGAAATCAAAACATTTATGCTTCAAATAATTTATTCGTTTAGATCGAGTTTGGACTTGAAAGCATACGCAAATAAAAGCTGGAAACTCTGGTTTCGATTTCTGCTTTCATAAATCTTTAGAAAATATACCATTATGTTATAAATTGCGATCTGTTCTTGGTAAAATAAATTTGTTTAAATTTTCTTTTAATTTGCGTAACACATAAAAGATTTCTTTTACATTAGTGCACGTGGAAAAAAAATCTTTCCATAAATGATACTTTTGCTCATTGATAAACTGTTTTATAAGAAGATTTTAGATATTTGTTGATGTATAAATTGACTACTTATATGAAGTTGTTTTCAGTTATGCATTTGAAATTGTAGATATATTGATAATTTAGTAATAAATTAAAAGAAAATTATGGGCTATTTTCAGAATCAAAAGAAATAAATGATTTGTAAAAGTTTATAGATCTAAATGACCCACGTTACAATCCGTTTTACGATTTATTTTATTTTATTTTATTTTATTAATGCATTAAATATATAACAGCAATTAATAAAGTTGAAAAATTAGTTCTAATTGTTCAATTTGGCCATTTGAAAAAATATTTAAACGTAAGATCAAAATTTTTGCCTCAAGCATTTGCGACTTTTTTTTTTTTTTAATGCATTTATTTAATTCTATTAAAATATTTTTTTACTTTCATATTAGCCAATTAAAATGAGTTATTTTTTACATTTTGGGATTATAAAACACAGAGTGTATAAAATATGCAAATATAATATTCTATACTTAACTGTTCGAGATTGATAAGTTGTAGGAGATGTCTCATTATAGTTGATTTGAAATCATTAGGATTTTATAAAATAACATCTTGTTAAGACCAATTTATAAAAAAGAAAATAAAATAAAAATAAAAGGAAAGGAAAGAAAGAAAGAAGAAGAAAAGAAAAGAACTCTTTGCTTAGTGAGTGAAAAGTATAGTATTTTCCATCTACGTAAAATCTAATAGAATGAAAAAAAAATCAATTTTATAACATACCTATTGTTTTAAACAATTCTTTACAAACAACATTTATTTATTTTAAAGGAAGAAATTTCCATCCATGATAAAAATAACATATTTGTGCATTGCTTTTGTATTTATGCTCAGTTTCTTTCACATAAAAATATTTTTTTGTTATAATTTATAAGAACTTTCCTTTATAATAAATAAAACAAAATATATTTTATCTGAAAATTGGAGACTTGACACCAATAAATCAAATTACATACATGTCATTGCCTTTTAATTCCTAATGTTAAACGTTCTTGTCGAAATATTTTGGAGTCTCTCAGATGTAATTTTTAAGTAAGAATAGATTTTACATAACTTAATTCGAAAAACTGAGAAATTTCGAAATACGAATAAAACATAAAAATGTTTGCAGAAGGAACGTTTTTAATTCCCTTTTTTACTTACACATTTATAAATATATACAAGAAACGAAATAACAAAAATATTAACTATATGGATTATGTTACAAACTGCATTGTTTCTGGACTATCTTTGACATTTGTTGTTATTTTAACATAGATAATATATTTGATACACATTTAAAATTACCAAGCAACTTTAATTATAGCATTACATAGTATAGAAATTTTGTGATACTCCAGTCATAATTACAAATGTTACAGTTAAACAAATGAACTATCAAAGCAGTTTTAATTATATACATTTTGTAAATCTAAGTCTATTATTATGTGTCAAATCTTAAATATTAAAAAAAGAGGAATTAAAAAAAAAAAAAAAGAAGAAGAAGTTATTGCTCAGAACTGAATGTTTCTTTAAGTAGTTAAAAATTATTAAATCATTTTTTTTTTATATAAAATTTTAATTGGAAAATTTTTGAAGCTTAAGAGTATTTGCTAGCATTCTATTATACCTGAAAAATATTTAGGTTTAGAAATGTACTTTTTTTTTTTTTTTTCAAAATAAGCATAGATTTATAAAAAAACAGATTGCGAGAAATTTGGGAATTCAGCAGACGTAAATGTTAAAAATGACATATGTGATTTATATTACACATATATTTGTAAAATTAAGCAGTAAAAAGTGGCATTAACTCATTAAATTTTTCTTTGCTATGAGCATGATTTAAATTCTACTCTGTTCTCCATTGTAAGTAATTTAATTCCGTGTGAATGACAATAGAGTTTTGTAAAACTGTATAAATGCATTTGTTTCCCAACACATGTAATATGTTTAAAAATTTCTAGCCTAATATGCAATATAAAATATTCGAAATATGTATCTCATCGTTTCTTTAGCTATTAAAAAATATTTTAATGAATTTTTGTTAATTAATTAATTAATTAATTAATTTTTATTTATTTATTTATTTTTACCTTTTGTTTAATTTTCAAAATTTTCAAAATTTCCGAAATTGTAGCGTTTTTATTTTTTTGTAATTTTTTACTTTTTCGTAGAAGTTATGTATACATACGCTTTCATATGGAAATCATTATAATATATTTCGATAGAAGCTGATTAACAAAGTCTTACAGCAATTTAATCTTTTTTTTTTTTTTTACTTTCTTCTTTATGTAACAGAGAGAAAATATTGGATTCGTGAAAATTTTCGACCTCCATTTTTTGATGGATTTACACGTTTTGGGATGTCCTGAACACGAATTGATAGTTTTTAGAAAATGTCTGTCTGTATGTGTATATTACGATTTTTGTGGACACTGTATCTTGCGAACCAATGAATGAAATTTAAGCAAACTTGGTATTTAGATACTGATAAATGATTTTATTCGTCATGATGACAAATATAGTTAATTTCTGAAGCTTAAAAAACATTTTTACTGCTGACCCTTCGGTTAGCAGAAATAGCGATGGTGAACTTCGGTCTTATTTGCAGGTGATTTCCTAAATGATGTAATTTCTTAATTCTATTGGGATATAATTTATAAACAAGTCCCTTCTTATAACTGCTTTTTTTTAGAAATTCCTTTAAAATTTTTTAATTCTTTATTTAAGAGGATTTTATGTGAACAAATTATAATGGCACGGATGATATAAACTTGAAATGTCTAATTTTATATTTAAAATTGATTTTGCTCTGGTTACTGATAAGTCTTTAGTGCTATGAGGTTTTCGGTAGACGGTAATTTTAATGCAGTTATTTTCTATTCTTGTTACGGTAACGTCTAAATAATTAATTTTGCTGCTCTATTCTACTGAAGCGTAAAATTAAAAACTGTATCAAAGAATATATATTTTTAAGAAATGCTAATAATAGTACTTTAATAACTTAAGTTAATAAGGAAATTAATCTTAAAATTAGTTTTGAAAACGGTACTAAATTAGCAAGTTACGAAAATCAGCAGTATGCTACAAACTGCAAAACCATAGAGATTATTGCCGATCTAACCGCATGCAGCAGGAATGAACCATAGATATAGTAATAAGACATAGATTGATCATTGGAAGAAAAAATGATTCCTTTTTACTTGGAGAAAAGTCCACAATATGGTTGCTTTCTGAGAGTGAATACACACAGATAATTTAGAAAATAAAATTTATGAATTATGAATAATTTATGTACTAAAGGTGAATGAAATACTGCAGCTACAATTTCAAATTAATTTTTCTTTTTCTTTCTTTCTTTTTTCTTTTTTTCTTTTATATATTTATTAATTTAGTTTATTTAAAGTTAAGCTGTTTTTATATACTAAAACTAACGTTCTTTACCTACGCCACTGCTAACTATATTTAAAAGAATTTTGAAAATTTTATATTACTTACTAATATAAAATATTTAAAAATATCAAACTTTAAAAAACGTATTCCATTAAAAATCAAACCAGTTTTTATTTCATAATAATAACAAAGCAACTTAGTATAAAAAAAATATATTTTTCATAATTTAATCAAATATAATTTACTTTTATGATAACTTATCCTTTTCTTTTCATAAATTTTTTGACGCAATATTTCGACATTTGGAAAATTCATCAACATTCTATTCTATTCTATTTACAATTGCCGAGTTTCAGTGTTTTCAATATGGCTGATGCGAAAAAATTTTTTCGGCATCAAAAATTTTTGCATGATAACAATGGGAAGATAGATCTATATAAATTGCTATATCTATGGAATGAACTAAGGTGGTACCTTGATTGAACGTGATGCCATCTACTGACAAAGAAGCCGAAAGACAAAAACAAATCAATATCATAAGAGACTCTCACCTAGGAAGATGAGGGACGCCCCAGTAGAAAGGTCTACGGACCATCTTCTTTTAAGTAGGTTTTTTTTTTTTTTTTTTTTTTTTTTTTTTTTAATGATTATAATTAATTATTCGCGAGTTCTTAAGTTATTTTTTAAGAAAAAGAATTCTGTATGCTAATAGTGAGTTTGCAAATGCAATAAGAAATTCATTAAAAAAAAAAAAAAAAGTTAAAACGCTACAAATCCAATAAGTTATGACGTATGAGATAATGCTGTTTTTCACAACTTCCATGAAGTATGTTGATCACCCATTGCAAGCGGTGGTAGATTAGTGTTTAATTAAAGAAGGTCCAATTTCTTCACTAAATAAATATACAATGCTGATATGCACCGTGTGGAAATCTAGCACTCATTCGAGCGAGTTTCAGAAAAAAGCTTAGTAAACTTCAAATGACCAGGTTGGCGAGCGACACCGACATTTCATTACAAGACAAAAAGATCTAAAAAATCTCTAAAATTATACTTTATTAACTTTAATGTATACACACACACACACACACATATATATACCGGATGTCCCATAAGTCTGTAGACATTTTAAAAATTCATAACAGTTGAAGGAATTTGTAAAATTGAACGCCGATTGCAAAAAAATTATTCTCGTAAAGGAGGATATTTTTTTTTTTTTTTTTTTTTTTTTTTGTAAAATAAATAAATAAATAAATATATATATATATATATATATTTCTTCAATAGAGGAGGCTGGACGGACGCGTAACACGAAATATGCAAATTAGAGTTCTATAAATTGCAAAATTATAATTAACACATCTTATTTCTTATTTTGTCTCCTACTTGCGCATACATAAAGTTTTATTGCGATGCTGAATTGGTTGATTGACACAAATTGTAATTTGCGTTTATGACGGACACATATAATAGGATTTATATACTTGTAAACATTTAAATGTAAATAAATACAGTTTTGCAATCAAATGTGTGATTTCCAAATGTGTCTGCGATCTATCGAAAAAAAATTTAACTATTATGTTTTTCTTAAAAAAAAAAAAAAAAAAAAAAAAAAAAACTACGTTCAATTCTACCAAATATACTACCAAATATACTACCAAATATACTACCAAATATACTATCAAATATACTACTTATTTGAATATTTATAACTTTTAAAACGTCTACAGACTTATGAGATACTCCGTATATATAGAATATGAAAATATCAAATAATATAAACTCTTTTAAAATTTTATGCTGTTCTGTAACAGCATTTTGCTTTTTCTTTTACATTAAGACATTTAGACATTGTCTAATTGTTGTAAAATTTAATGCTTCGATTCATGCATAGATTTCTATTATTTTAATTTAACAGATTAGTTTTAAGTAAATTTAATTCAGCATAAAACTGGACAAGCTCTTATATATTCACAATTATAATGAAAATACTTTCTTTAAATTAATTTCAATATATTAATACGACTTAAGTAAATTTTAGATAAATTTGGTCAAGTATAGTACTTGTTTATTATCTTCTGTCTTTAATATAATTTTCACGCAAACTTAAATAAGTATTCTAATAGAAATGACACTTGTGCATAAATCCTAATTAACTCGTCGCTTCATGTATAAAACATATCTGATTGCATGCATTTTCTGTACGTTGACAGCTGAGAGTTGGAAACAATTATTATCTTATCATGTGTCTCTCAAATGGAGAATTCTTTTTGTGGTGTTGAAATAATGCAATTTCATATATATATATATTTTTTTCTGTTTTAGTATTTAGAAAAATGTTATTTATAAACAGAAAGAAAGTTCTTGATGGTTTATGGAAATTCTTATGAACAAAACACGTGTATCTTTCTTTAAATTATTATTTTTCGAATTTAGAAATTCATTGCAGTAATTGCTATTTGTCTTTTAGTGACATCTGCATGATTTGTTATAATAATGAATTAATTATTGTAACCCAACTAAATTATATTTATATATATATATTTAGGTCTATGTGGATTCAGTGATCTTATATATGCTGCTTAGCTTCTACAACGATTAATAATTCATTTATAAATTTACAATTAAATTTAAAACAAATGCAATTGCGCATATATTTTGAATGTATTTTGATTGTATGCTTAAAATATGATATTTTAATTGCTCTTAATAGAAAATATTGAATTATTTAATTTCAAATAAAATATATGAGTTTCATATATTTAGATTTGCCTAATATAGGCATAAACACTATATATAAATATTCTCTATAACAAAAAAAAAAGTGACGCACCAAGAAGGAGTAATGCAAAAAGGACACAAATTGACATACAAATAAGTTTTGATGGAATGAAACACCAATTCATCATTATTGTAGATCCTACGTGCAACTGGTACTTCGGTGACTTCAATTACCCTTAATAGGCGGCTCAGTGGGGTTGAGCTCAGTCCCCGGATCTCACTTCCACTGAGGACTTTTGGAATATCATAAAAAGTGTGCTACAACCAGCTCGGGATTTTACCAATCTAACGCAATAATTGGACAGAATTTGGCACGATACTTCACAGGAGCACATCTGCCAACTCTATCAATTAATACCGAACCGAATAACTGCGTACATAAGCTCCAGAAGTGGACCAACGCGTTATTGACTTGTTTACTTTGTGAGGCTCTTTCTCTTGATTAAATCATTCAAATTTTCTGAAACTGTAACCAATTGTTTTTCTCCACATGTTCATCACATCTACCAATTTTTGTCCCCACTTCATCTTGGTGCGTCGTTTTTTTTTTTTTTTTTGTTATAGAGTGTATATATGTATATATATTTCCTGGAAAATTCTTCATCTTTATAACATCCAGAATTACAGAAAATCTACATACGATAAAGTATAATTTTTATAAGATATACTTTGTGACTATTTTTGTTATCATTTTTGCTGCCAAAGTTAGAGCCCCTTAAATAAATATATAGACCGGCACATCGCCACCATTTTTTTACCTCGAAAGAGGACAGCATTCCCGCTTGGCGTCCTAATCGCTTTACTAGTGATTTTAAGAATTCTTCATCCGAAGCTACGACCCGTCCAGACAAGAGCAATAAGCAAAATTAATATTCCTAAATACACCTTTTTTCACAGTAAATTCTCTGGATGTCCTTTCATCTTGAGGATATCCTATGGATGTACTGGGGTAAGATGTGTTGTTAGGGCGGTTTCTGTTTCTTATACAAAATGTCGCCAAAACTCAAATACACCGTAATAGAAGGTTTTCTTAAATTAATTTATCAATATGAATATAAATGTTATAATTAAAATAACACATTTTTTGTATTTTTAGATTACACTTATCATAAATGCAAAGAAAAATGTAAGAAAATAAAAGTAACCTATTATATTATTATTATTAAGTTATCTTATGGAAATCTGACCATTTAATATTCGTTTCTTGAATGATTATAGCAGTTTATCGCTGAACTCCCATATCGTAGTTTTTAATTAGCTAAAATTATGAAATATAATAAAAAAAGTTACTCTAAAGTAAAGCAAGACTATAAAAGTAATGATTGCAATTTTATTTATCAATGAAACGCACTTGGTACATGTGGCAATCCTAAGGCAATGCCTGATGTGCCAGCTCGTATATATAGGACTTTTAGTCAAAGTGATTTCAAATCGAATATTCTTCCAATAGAACTGCTTGAAATATATCAACTGCGTTCATCTATTGCGACGTAAAACACACTCTATCAACCATACATTAGAACTTCACTAACATTAAATGAATGCTTCTCACTACATCGTAAGTATGCTTTTAATCACTATTTTTATTGACCTTGTTTTGTAAGTATGTATGTGCTTTTCCATATTCTATAAGGAAAAATACGAAAACACTGTAATATTTTACATATCTATAATATTTTTCAATGCATCAATTTAATTTCAAAACATTTCATTAAGTGTAATTTTATTGTGAATAAAATATAAAGCAAATTCTAGTAAACGTTTAATTATGCTGAGTAAGATTTTATGGTACCTGGATTTACAAAATACTTAATTATAACAAAACTGAAAACATAATAATATTAACTTGATATTTCGTAATAACATAAATAACACTTTGCATATGTGTTAATTAAACAAACGCCTTTTGAATATAATTTATCAAATAATTACATATAAACTAGTTTCCGACAAAATTACAGTTCAGAAATGAAGGCATGCGGTTTTATGCTATAATCTTTTGTCTCGGCAATTCGTTTGAATGTTGTAAATTATAAGTCCTTTTGAATTATAGGTTTTTACACAGTGAAAAACATTCAAGACGGGTGTGTCTTACTTTGTGTCACTAAAAAAATCCACGGTTGCAAGCAATTAAAAAGAAAAAAAAATAATCTTAAGATAAAATCATATATGAGTTATATTATGTGAAAACTATATAAGTATAGAATTATTTTTTGTCATTTTATCCATAAATTTGATAGCTCTAGGACCATGTTAGTCCTATGTCACGTACAGATAGGCTAACAGATAGAAATATTTTCATTTTAATAATGAGATATTTACGTAAAAATAAACCTTCTTTTTTTAGAAAAAAAAATCGAACTATTTTAAAAAATTTCGGTTATCAATTAATTTTTTTTATGCTTTCATAGATATTAGTATTTAGAAATATTATTACATATATCTGTCAAGTATAATACGTACATAAAAGGAAATCACTCTTATTAGAGATACATTATGCATACATTTGCATTTTTAAGTTTTTGTAACTCTCAAAAAAATTGGAGAAATCAATAATTTCTATTTGTATTTTTACAGTGATTTAAAAAATTTAAATTACATATGTATAATTTTTATTGTTATCATCGTTTGAAATGAATGCTAATTTTATAAAAATGGGAAATATTTTGTTAGTTTATCTCTTTAATTTACATTTACAGAAAAACATTTGTTACATGTTTTTATTTATTTATTTATTTTTACACATATTTTATAAATGATATATATGCATATATCATAATGCATTATCATATATATCATATATATGTATGTATCATAAATTATATATATCCATAAATGATTGCATTATTTTTTAAATTACCAGATATATTTAATTTTCAGATCATATTTAATTAAATTTTTCACGGAAAGTTCTTTTAATATCAAAACTACGTAAATATTCAGCTTCTAAGTTTTTGTAAGTACTTTTTTAAAACAGACATATTTATTTTATTTTTCTAAATGTTTTCATAGAGTTAGACAAGTACGTAAACTTATAACGATTTCGATTTAAAAAATAATCGATTGAATGTCTATAATATTATTTGGTAATCGCAAATTACAATACTGGAAAGCGAATGATAAAGTTTATTAACATTTGAAACTAATTATTTATTAGATTAATTTAGCAACGATAATAGAATTATAATTATTACGCTATCAAATACATACAAAAATATTTTATTTTAGTTAATCAAAATTTAATTCATCTTCAAGTAAATAAAATAATTTCTCTAATAAATTTATTATTTTATTAGAACATATAGATTCTTTAAAAAAGAAAAGGTTTTATTTTATTCAGTGAAATACGCCGAGCTTTAGATAATTAAAAAAAAAAAAAAAAAGTTTTGAACCAAAATTATATTCTAGTACTTTGTTTTATTCATTTTTATTTGAAAAGTGTATTTGTTTATTTAAACATACACGTAACATATTATTTTTGTAACATTTGGCCTTCAGTAATTTAAAAATATAGTAAAATTACAAAATGTTATATTTCTTATATTACTATTACAGAAACACATTGTACGCTTTGTATATGTATAAAATTTGAAAATTACACTATATATGTACTCAGATCCGACAGTCAGTAAGAATGAAATAATGTAAAAATACAGATCATTCATTTTCATGTCATTAGTCTTGTGGGAAAACAGTGGTGTACGGAACAGTATTTATGTTAATGCACCATTTTCACACCATAACCGTCATTTTTTTTTTTTTTTTAATACAAAATGTAAAACTGTCAATTTTATCAAAAAGTTTGGAAACTTTTTTTGGAGTTATAAGGCAGAATTTTTACCGTTATATACTCTTCAAAAAAAAAAAAAAAATAATTTCGGAAACAGGAAAATTTTATTTTAAAAATACGGAAGTAGTATTGTTATTTAAAAGAATATTTTCTGCCTGTTACATTCGTATAGAAATTTGCAAATAATGAAGAATAATAACAAAAACTTTAAAGGTTTCATTTAAAGGATGAGATTAATCCTAAACTTAATAAAGTATATGATTTACTGAAATTTAAAAGAAAAAAAAAGTGATGATGACTTATTTTTCTACATGCATTTTTAATTAATAGGTCTAAAGAGCATCTTCAAATTTTTCTTTTTACTTTCTTTTTAGTTTTATCAGATCAATCAAAAATCATTAAATGTGCCCTTTTAGATTAATTTAAAAATAAGTTTGAGTCACTTGAACGTAAAAGTGCGGTTGAAATAGAATTGAGTTCATTTCAAATTGTTGTCACTGTTGGCTTTTTGGCCCTACTTAAATATAAAAGTTGTTCTTGACATCGTTTTTCTTTCACGTCCTTAATTTACTTAATCTATCATAAATAGAAGTTATTGCTTTTTATATACTACATTAGATTTTTATTAAAGTGTAAAATAATTGCATTACTTACGTTATTAATTTTATTATATAATTCTTTCCGAAGTACCGCGATGCAATTACATCGGTTTTGTTTACGTCGCCATCTTGGTTGAGTCCGTTGCGATATTAACTAATCGTCGCAGAACTTTTAGTTTTCACCGTTTGGTGGCACCTGTTTAAGTTTTGAACGCTCACAGTCAATCGTTGATCCATCTATTTTCTGATTGGTTAGTTGTGTGGGCTTTTCATGTTTACGGGGAACCGCACGGATATTTTTGGCAGACGAGAGTATAAATATGAACTACTTTGCTAAGAATACAGCACTTTTTTTTTTTTTTTTTTTTTTCGTTTCTTTGATTACTGGTAGTGACTTGGAGATTAACCATGTCTTTAATCTTTTCATCGTTTTAGTATAAGAACTAAAGTAAAAATATGTATATAAGTTTTCTTTTAATAATAATAAGAATGTTGAAATTTTAGAGGGTTATTTTTAAATAGCCTGTTTTTTTTTTTTCTCCTGAATATGTGGACTTGTTTTGCTATCTCCGTCTGCTGGCTCACTGGAATAACTAAGTTTATAAAGATGTAACGTATATACTCGATAATAGTGAGTATCTCTCTGCACTTTCATACATTGAATTTAAATAGCAGTTTATTCTTTCGTCTCACAAGCCAATAATGTTTACGGTATTTTTGTAGGCCATTTAATCTGTGATATTTTTAGATTATTTTATTTCATTGTTGTTGTTAATATTAATAAACATTAGTTGTTTTATATAAGTTTTTTTCTTCATTGCTTCTCACTGTCAACATTATATGTACATGTAAACTACCTTATTTTCCAGTTGGCTTCCATTGCCAGTAACTGCTTAGTATAATATTTATTAGTCTTGTTTCTGTAAGGTAGTAAGATTCCTTATTTAATCTAGGGACTGAACAGCAACAACTTTACCTAAAAATATATTTTAGTCTTACCGTCACTATCAAATTTAGAAAAAAAAAAAAACTTAAGAAAAGCTTTTTAAACTAAAGTGGTATTTTTTTTTTTAAGAGTTATTTTAAGACTGCCGTCTCAGATTTCAAGCAAGACGTTTGCAAAATAGTTGCATTAGTGATTTCCACAGCCTTGGGAAAAAAAAAAAAAAAAAAAAAAAAAAAAACAGAAATATTACAATGCAAAATCAAGATTGCATGGAAAGTGTCATGTTGTTCTTCTTCAAAAGGTCAAGTTTCTCATAATCATGGTGCAGTAAGAAGCCATTCGTCTGACATTTCCCTTTTTCATTGTGTACCATTCTCTTTAAGACATTTGCGTAGTATAAACCGAGCCTTTTACAGTATAGAGCAGGCGCACGGGACGTCACTGCGACGGATGATTCCGCACGTACTTTAGAATGTAGGCAAAAGATGGGATAAAGCACCATTGGAAAGGCAAATATCTTGCCTGCATGCGCAAAAGTTGCAGAATAGCGTCGCTTGTTTATAAACATGCGCCTGCTCTATTGCAGCGATCAATAGCGTGCACATAAACAGAGCTTTCGCAATTCCAAGTAAGAAATCATTTGAGATTTTCATTCCGTGTACTCAGATAGATCATAACTATGTCTCTGTGCAGATGTGTGAACAATATGCCCATATGTCAGCGTTTCAGACAGGCCGTGTAGTTCGGCTCAAAGAAGCCAGGTGTCCTAATACACGAATCCCTCAACAGTTGAATAGGAATTATGACATTATTAAACGATGTTGGCAGAAATGGGTGAAGGATGACTGAACACGCCAACAAGAAGGAAGAGGTTCGCTCTAGAGAGACGGCAAAGCATGAGGATCAATCAACCAATTATCAGAGCTGAACTCAGAGCCCAATATTCATCATTATTATCGATCCAACCTGCAACTGATGCTTTAATGGTCGCAAAGATCATTAATATGTGGCTAAGAAAAAGAAGGCTAAGCTCACAGCGCATTTTGCACCGACTAACAATTACTTCTATATACCAACAAGCTCGTTTGCAATGGTGTTGGGCACATATGACTAGAATGAAACTCACTGGAGTAAAATTTCCCTCCGCGATGAGTTCCGCTCCAATTTGAGCCATGATGGCCAGCGAAGACGTGTCTGGAGACGCCCCGAAAAAGCGGGGGTCCCAACCTGACTGTCGCCATCCATACTTCCCGACAACCAGGAGTTAGGATTTGGGGTGCCATTTAATTTCATAGCAGGGGCTCTAGAACGAACTCATCGGAAAGAATTCGACGCGGAAGCATTTCGTTAGCGGAATGCTCGGCTTCCAACCCAAATCATTCCGACATGCATTTTATACCCTAGAACCACCTTATCGGAAAGGTGAATAGAAATTTCTTCCAAAGCACCCAAACTGCTTTCGAAATCGGTTTAAGTTGACCAATCACAGACAAGAATGATTTCATTCTCCCCGCGAGATTCCACTTGGATTTTTTAGATAAACAAAGATGGCTGCCTCTCCTTGCGAAAGTGTGAACGTGTGTTTCTATTTTATTTAATAAGAGAAAAGTATTTAGCTTCATTTTTTTAATAAATAACGTATGTATTTTCTATATAATAAACCAGTGTTATTATCGAAATTCAATCTTTGTCAGTTACCAGCATTTTAAGGCCGTGAATGTAAATGATTTTACGCCTTAAAGTGTTAGTTGCTAGCATTTATTTTTTTACACAATTATGGACGAGGAATTATTTACTATGGATAAAAAAACGTTGGATGTAATACAGGTAACATGTTTTTACTTTGTCCATATAAACATTAACATCATGATTTTTTTAATTTCCTTAATTATTATTTATATATTTTTGTACATGTATTATTATAATTGATTTATTGTATTAACATGTCTTAAAGCAAACGTAATAGTATATATTTTTGTTTTAATTTTACTTTTCAAAAAATTTATCATACTTCCAGTCCCCAGAGAAAAAAAAAATTCTGCAAATCCCCCTCCAAAAAAAGAAAGAAAGGATTTTAACATTTTGCATTTTTTAAAAGATTTAATATCAGAGTTTTTCGAATAATAATTTTTGGAGTATTTAACTGTAGAAAGCAAATTAAAAACTGCAATTTGATGATAATATTATTTCTTAATCTAAGGTGAAAATGAAATAGTTGACAGCTATGAAATATTAATGTTGTGTAAGTTGTTTCTAGTTTAAAATTTTTCTGTTTATACAAAATGATGTGTTTACATTTGTATTTCTCGAAAGCAATGAAATAATTTACCTCAATCAATATATTTGCTTCTGAAAACTTTACTAATTCTTGTAATCATTATTTTATATAAAGTCTTTTGAACGTGTTGGGCACACTTACTTTTCATTTAGTACTTTTGTGATGCAATTTTATATTAAAATATGGTGTATCATTCACTTATGTGTGCAAATTTGGTGTTTTCGATTTACATTATTAATCTATTCTAAAGCTTTAGATAACTATAAATTTAAATGCATTGCATATTTTAAAAAATATATATAAGCAATGATATTAAAATATTGTTTATTTAAGTGCTATTTTTGAAATCAATTATATAATTGAATTTTTATGAGTTTTTTTTTTTTCTTTTTGTAATTTGCATGCTTGTATGTACTGTTTCTAGAATTTCTTTTAGAATTTACAATATACCATAAAATATGCTGCATAATTTTAAACCCTTAAGCATCGTAAAAAATTATCTCTCTTCAAAGTAAGAAAAAGTAAAACAATCTTTTAAAATTAATTTTCATTTTGTAAGTGAGTTTACATAATATGTCTAATTTAGATTTTTAAAATAATATTAATAATTATTATTATTCTTTTTTTAATTTGCTCACTTTTCCCTCACTAAAAAATGAGATTCTTATTAGATTCTATTATACAGCTACTTATAAATGAAGTTTTGCAAGTGAATATAGAGTTGACATGTTGTACCTCAAACTGACTTAATCCAATTATAATAAAATTCAAAAAGGAAAATTTTAGTTCCTGGGAAAATAAATCTTTATCATAATTTCCTATACGCTTTATTAATGTTTTATATACTGGGACTTACATCATTCATAAATATACTTTAAATAAGACTTTCAGTTTAATATATATATATATATATATATATATAATTGCAGTTTTCATTAAACTTAATTTTTAATAACATTAAATATTAAGGCTTGTTATTCTTAATAGATATGTTATTAATATTATATGTGATTAATATGAATTTTAATTACCGAAAAATATATAGGTATTTATTGTAATTTTCATTAAATTTAATTAATTTTCAATAAATTTAAGTATTAAAAAATGTTATTCTTCATACTTTTTAAATAAAAATTTTAGTTACCTATATATATATATATATAACAATTTTCATTTAACTTAATTTTTAATAACGAGAGGATTTCGATAAGCTCGTTCTAGATCCCCAGGTCCCAGTGGGTCTATTCTGGCCTGTTCGCTTCGTTATATTCCTTCGGAATTCAAGGATCTTCGGAATATAACGATAATTTGGTATTCTGGGCTGTTGCGATCGAAATTTTAGCGATATTTAACTTCGTTATTTTTCGAGAGCTCTAAGGCTGTCGTTGAGTGGCTCTTGTATTCGTTACAATATGGCGCGCCCTTTTGGTATTATAAAGGTGTTTAATCATTCTTTTTTTTTTTTTTTTTTTTTTTTTAAGAAATAGTTATGATTTATGAAATAAGGAAACTTGGTTAAAGAAATGTTAGCAAAGCTTAAAATACATAGAATGTAAACAAAAATTAATTAGTTTTTCCCACACATATCCAAATTTAAATAAAGTGAAAACGGAATAAAATACAAACTTTATTATTTTAAAATTATGAAAATTTCAACTGTATTTGAGAACCTAGTTATTTATTTATTATTATTATTATTATTATTATATATTTAAGTAATTGTTTTGAATGACTCTAAACGATTGCATACATAATTTAATTTTTTGATTTAATGTTTATTATTTAAATTTATGATTTAATTTAATATTTTGGGTATAGTAAATCTTCTAAACAATTTTAAAGCTTAATATTTTTTAAAAAGCAATGCATTATTCATCATATACATTTATGTAAAAAATTGAGTAACGTACATTTCATATAAATTTACAAATAATTTTCTAGAAATTAATATACAGATTAAATCAAACTTCTATATATATATATATTTTGGGGGGGGGGGGGTTAAAAAATTAAAACATTATTTAAAAATAATTCACATTTAATTTAATAAAATCAAACAAATTTTATGATGTTAATATAAAACACTCATTAAAAATTTTTATCACCTCAATAGACAATGACTTTATAAGTTTTAACTTCAAATATTTAAATAAAGATGTCTTTATAAATAGAGAAAAATATTTTTATGTTTTATTTACTAAATCAGAAAAAATGAATAATATAAAAACTTTCTTCTTTTAAAATTATAAAAATTTCAGCTGTAGTTGTAAATCTTTTTTTTTTTTTTTTTTTTTTTCTTTTTCTTTCTTTTTTTAATAATTTTTTTGAATAATTCTAAACAATTGCATACTTCTATTTAATATTTTGGGCTTAGTAAATCTAAACAACTTTAAAGCTTAATATATTTTAGAAAGTAATATATTATTCATATATTTATGTAAAAAATTAAGAAACGTACTTTTCATATAAATATACAAATAATTTTCTAGAAATTGGTATACACAGTGTAAATCAAACAATATACTTTCTTTTCTTTTTTTAAAAAGAAAAGATCTAATATCATTAAAATAAATTCCCGTTTAATTTAATAAAATCGAACAAATTTTATCACATTAGTTCAAACCAATATTTAAATATTTATATCATTTCAATAGGCAATGGCTATATAAATTTTAACTTAAATTATTTAAGTAAAAATAAATTTATAAATAAAGAAAAATATTTTTATGTTTTACTCACTGAATTAGCGTTACAGTTTAATTTTACTCAAATATATCAAAATATCAAATATTTCAATTGCACTGCAACAAAAAATATAGTTCAAACAAGGTGCATTGTACGTACTATATTTAAAAATTAATTTTTAGAAAAAATAATTAAAACATGAGTACATACCATGTAAATAAAATAAATCTATTAACTTGAATCTTTAGAAAGTGATACTTCCTCTTTATTTTGCCGAGTAAATAATTATATCGTATGGCCGATTTCATTTTAACAGCCAGTCTAATATAAAAATTTACTTAGCTATTATTAATTTCCTTCTCATCGAGACGATACAATTAAATTGAACTAGAAAACTGCTCTGCTACAACACATAAAAGAATCCACACTGTGTCTTTGCTTTTTATTTTATTCATTTTCACAACAAACAAACAACCTATATTTAACAAAACATGGCGATCCTCGTCTGCTCTCTCTTACTCACTTGTAATCACAATAAAACAAACCACGTGCTTCGTCCTGATTGGATGAAAGAGTTAACCTCGAACGCAGTTTTCCCCCACCTCGTTTGATTATAACGTTCGTAGGGCAGAATTGCTCTTCCACGGAATATCGTTATGAAAGAGATTTCGATCGAAAAAATAACGATCGTTTTGTCTTTTTAACGTACAGGCCAGAATAGACCTACAGGTCCCCTTTGGTTGTCATACGCGTTTTCTTTACAGCGCAGTGGTACTTTGAAGAAATTCTACGCCCCGTTGTGTTGTCCTTCATATCACGCCATCCTGAGCTTATATTTCAGTATGATAATGCCCGCATGTGCCCGTAGATAGTTTTACTGTTTGTTTTCTTGCTTGTTTAACATTATCTTGGCCAGCAAACTCGCCGGATCTCTCCCTCAATGAGAAGATTAGGAGAATTATGAAAAGAGCTCTATAAACAACTCGGGATTTTTTCAATGTAATGTACCAATATCACAGATTTTGGCACGATAACCCGCAGAAGGACATCTACCAACTCTATGAATCAACCAATCTGAATAATTTCTTATATAAGGGCCAGAGGTGGACCAACGCGTTATTGGCTTGTTGAATTTGTGAAGCTCTTTCTCTTGATTAAATCATCTACGTTTTCTGAAACTGCAATCATTTGTTTTTCTCTGCATGTACATCATATCTACCAATTTCCGTCCCATTTGGATAACTTCTTTGTGCGTTTTTTTTTTTTTCCTTGGAGTGTATATACACTGGCCATTGAATTAGAAACCTTAGTTTTATATATTATTGGGCATCCTTTTACACATTTTTTTAACACGAATAACAGATTGTATTCGTGAGGACACCTAGTCTACAAGTTTTTGGGGTATATTTACGTCCAAAGAATCCTACGCATTGACTACACAGATTTTAAGATCTTGTAAATACGATGAAAGAAGAGAATGCTGTATATTGCGCCTTTGAACATGTCCTAAAAATCGTCAATTGGATTAAGATCTGGGTTTTTCAGTAGCCAGGAAAGCTGTTGGAAATCAGATTGATGTCTATTGAACCAATCTAAAATGATTGTGATAGGGTGTGTTGTTCCATTATCGTCCACGAAGTATCCATCAGCATCGGAGCAAAAATGTAACATTGAAGATGCACTTAAGTTGCCAATGCATCCAGACATTGCATGGCTTTTTGTTTTCCCTCAAGTAACATCAGAAGACCATTTCCATACTATCAGAATCATACCCCTTACCATAAAAAATTTTTGCATATTTACGAGCATTTGTAATAAATCTCAGAGGTTTCTTATTCATTGGACAGTGTGTGTATATTAAGCTTTAAATTTGTTTTCGATAGTCTTATTGCAAAAAAAAAAAAAAAATACTGATTAAAACATAAAGCTGTAATTTGTTTCGGATATACTACTACAATATATAACATCACACAAAGGCATTATGTCGTGGTGGCGTGATTGGAAAGGCATTTGTCTTTGAACCTGTTGATATTCTATTCGAATAGAGTTTTGGGGAATGGGTGTATTTCTAGTAAAAACTATTAATATTTTTTTATGCTGTCGAATATTCAAAAATCTATAATAATAAAAAAAAAAAAGGAAAAAAAGAATATTATTAGGATTTTTTATTTACTATTAATATTATTATTTTTAATTTATCAAAAATATTCATTGTGGTCACTAATGGCTTCCTAGTCCAAAATCAAAGTCACCGAAGATAGTAGAATTGCAGACATTTCAAGTATGCGAAATGATATGCATTTTAAGATACTTCAATAGTATTAAATAAATTAGAAATTTTTACACATCTTAAAATGAAACACCCATTTTGGACGCATTAGTATATGAATTTCATAAGCTTTTATTTACACTGGTTCTCATAATTATAAGGACACCCGTTTTTCTATATTAACTAAACACGAACACTATTATTTAAACAAATATATTTTTTATTAATTTGAATTTCATTAATAAACTATATTTAAAAAGTTTAATCGTTTTTATATCTTAAAAAAACTTTAAATACGGTCAAAAAGATGATTTTTCAGGTGTTCACAATTATAAGGACAGCTCGAATCTTAGTAATATTTTTTCAGTTGTTCTTTAAATTAATATCTTATGGGATCTCTTTTTAGGGTGAAACAGTCAGACATTCTCTCTGGTATATATATATATATATATATATATATATATATATATATTTTAAATATTCAGTTTCAATACCATTTCATACAGCATAGATGATATTCTGAATACATTTAAACTATTTAAAATTGCTTTCCACTAGCATGCACTTTTCTAATATGATAAGTTAAGGTTTTTCCAACTTTTAGGCCACGGGAAAGGCAATAATACAGAAGTTTCTTTCATCAAACTATTCCCTATTGCTCTAGAAGTAGAGCAAAAATGTAAGTCTTGTTGAAAAAAATATTATTACCCCCCAAAATCTAACAAAAATCTGTGAATTCCACGTTTAAAATTTGCAGATATTCTCTTGATGTTCATAATAATAGAAAAAATTACTAAATTCATTCTGCCTTCAGTAGAAACAGCTCCCGAGAACACCATAGCTCCAACTTTAAAATGCCCGACTCATATCTGCCTTTAAAAAATCTGCTCTGTCTTTCGCTATCTTCAGATTGTGCCATTAACTGTTAAAACCATTTGGTTAATCAAGAATAAAATGTTTTTCATCCAAAAATGCAACATTTTACCATTTAATATTGTCTTTATTCAACTTTAACACAGATGTTCTTTCCCCCATTAAATGCTTATTGATTATTACAGGTTTTTTAATCATTTTAACACATTATTAATTATTTTAAACGTGCATAAATCTGGACCCCAACCTTTCGTTAAAAATTACGAGCCAAGTCAGCAGCAGTCATTATGAGTAGAGCAGTAAGAGGAATTATGAGTCTTCGATCTCTGTAAAACAACTCTGATTTTCATCATATCTCTCGCCTATCGAACCAGCAGTTCAACGTTTGATCACATATCCTTCAGCAATTTTAGATCTTCGAATTTTATTAGAAATTCGGCGGATTGAAATTATCCTTCCACTTAAAAAACACATTTATCATACTTCACTACATGAACGTTCTTTTTTTCGAAGACTTATCAGTAATGTCCGTCCAAGAAAAGTTGAATTAATCTAGCCCAGTAGTTAACGAATTCGCATGTCAACTGTAATTTATCCGCTAGTAAGTTATATAAAACGAAAAAATCTTGATTGTTCCTATAATTATGAACATCTAAGAACGTGGAGAAAAAAAATTTTGCATTACTTTTTATTAATTTTGTTTCATATTAAAAAAAATATAGCAGTTTTCGTTTATAGAATACTAGCTATATTAAGTGCACTTAGTATAATCTTGTTCACAATTATTTCTACATTATTTATTTCAAAGCATAAAGTGTCCTTATAAATATGAGAAGGAGTGTATAATTAAAAAAAGAGAAATCTAAATATTTATTCAATTAATTATACGGTTTTTACATTAAAAAGGTTTAATAAAGTACGGAACTTTTATCTTTAACACCACTTGGAAAATTTTGAAATATTTTAAAATATCAGAAAGCAATAATAACTTAAAACTAATTAAACGAACTATATTACTCCGCAACAAATATTTTTAATAAATTAAAATATCAAAATTCACTTTATTCTAATAAATCTTTTTAGTGAGTTACAGCAGCTATTAAAAATGCTAGTTTTGTTAGAAAAATGTATCAAAAATAATTTTTTACATTTAACGTAGAGAGTAAAAATACTATTTGTATCCAAAATACTATTTGTATACAATACAGTAAAACGTTTAGTTATACTATGTACCGTTCCTAAAAAATAATAAATATATCATTTTGTGTATAGCTATTATAAGCATCTGGTCTAAAACATTTTACGAACTAAAATACATATGTTCTGTCAAACATCGTGTTAAAATACATGATATGTTTAAAAGTTACCAGTTTTATTTTATTTATATATTTATTTATTTTTTTTTTTTAGGGCGAAAAAGGAATAAATAAACAATATATAAAATTTCAATAAAACTTTTAAATACGGAAGAAAAACATTAAGTTTTGTTTTTTATCGAAAATTAATTTTAAGCTTTAATTCACTCTTTGACAGATTTTTATAATAAATGGCTTCATGTACAACAGAAATCGATTTATGTAATACAGGATTTCATAAATGTTGTTGAAATATACATACATGTATGTGTATATGTATATCAGTCTAAAATGCAGAGATAAATATTGTAATGCACGAAATACATGCAAAAACAAAGTTCGATGCATGAAAAGTAATTGAATTACGTTTTCCAAAGTATTTTATCAAGAAAGTTTGAAAGTTTATTCTAGTTTCTGTCAGGAGTACATCACATCGAAATTTTTTCAATTTTCGAATTTGAATATTTTGACTTACATTTTCCATTTTATTCATTCATTTTTTTTTTTTTTTTTTTTTTTTTTTTTTTTTGTTTCATTTTCTTAATTTTCTTTTTTCATTTCATTCGTCTTTGTTCCTTTCCAGAGGTTTTATAATATTTATTTATTTATTTTAATTAATTACTAAGAAGGGTACTTTTTTTTATTATTATTATGTTTATCGGAATCAAATAGTAAGATATTAAAAATGTATCTCTTATTTATAGTTTAAATTTTTTTACGAAACACAAACGTAATTATGTCTTTGCGATATTGCGTTTTCAAATCAATTTTGATGTTTTCGTTTTGATAGATTTTACCTAAAGCTCTACCAGTGTTTTAAAATTATATATTTGATATAAGTTCTTTATCTCAATGTTTAATTTTACGATTTATTATTCCTATATAACAACTTTCACTATTATCTGCTTTTATAGAAGGGATTTTCAAGGGGGTCGATTACATCTTTTTCGTTTCTAATTAGCCTGTAAATATTATGGTTAGGTTTTATAGGGATGTTGTAAAAAAAAATTATGATTAATTTTTTTTTCCTCCACGATCTTTGGTAAATTTGGGTTTCATATTTTGACGCTTTTAATATGATATATATATATATATTAAATTCTTTTTTGGTACAAATTATTGACTAGTCCTTTTTATATCCATCTTGCATTAATTATAATTCAGTTAGTAATATTTTATTCTTTTTTTAAGTAAGTTGAGATCATATATATTGATGGCGTGATTAACATATGACTGGATGGTATTGATTTTATATTCATGAGGAGTTTTACTTCTTATTCAATTTATCCATGAAACGGAAATGAATAACAATTGAACTACCTTGAGGTTACCATTACGGTAATCGATAAAAATGAATTTAAAACAACCGTTTTTCTAAAACAATAGCAAAGAAATTATAAGAAATAAACGTATAACTCTTTACAAATATAAATCCAATACCATTCAGTCATCTATTAATAGCGTCATTAATATTTGTCCCCACACCAAATTACTAAAAGTACAATTAAAATTCACCAGGAAAGTCACCATTAAAGCAATATGTAAAAAGGACAGTCAAAAGTTAGTAAAAAAAAAAAAAAAAAAATTAAGAATTTAAACCATATTGAAAATCGTCAAAAAATAAAACCCAAATTTATCACGAATATGCCCTATGATCAAGTCGTTTCCAGTAAAATCAGAAATGAAACAACTAAAATTAATTTCAACAACCCTACAAAACCTAAAAATAATATTTACTAGCTAATAAGAAAGGATACAAATGTAAAAAAATCGTAACTTATGAAAAACAATCTACGCATTTAATAGAGAAAGAATCAAAATTCTTCTAAATTCCTCGTCGTGTAACGGCAACGAACCAGTGGGAAAACTGGAACGTACTTGGCGCCATCTTTCAACGTGTAAACCACAAACAAAACAACAAACTAGTCTTTCTGAAAATTCCCACCAAGTATCCAATGAAGATAATAAGCGCCTCTATCGTATGGTCTACGGCCAAGAACATAAAAAGTAAGATTTTAACCCCCTAACTGTTCCTGGCACATATATCATCCTCGATAAGTCAATGCGATAACTGCCCTGGGCGTATACAAAATTTTCTGAAGTATGAACCTTTGTAATGTGTTTCTACCAGTGAAACTCGGTTCACGACTTTGAAATGCAATAAAATGATCTTGATAAGTACTTTGACCTTAGATTTAGTAAAAAGACATCGAGGGGGAAAATGGGATGCATATTCACTTGGTGAAAGACGGCCATTTTATCTCTTAATGGCCGTCTTTCCCGGAGTGAATGCACACAGGATTACACACAGATAATTTAGCAAATAAAATTTATGAATAATCCATGTACTAAAGGTGAATGAAGAACTCTAGATACAGTTTCAAATTAATTTTTCTTTCTTTCTTTCTTTTTTTTATAATGTCTATTAACTTAACTAAAATTTAAACTCTTCTATATATTAAAACAAGCAGGCTTTACATACTCCGCTGCTAACTGTATTTAAAAGAAATTTGAAAATTCCACATTACTTGCTAATGTAAAATATTAAAAAAAGAAAAAAAATTCTATTAAATATTAAAACAGTATTGATTTCATAATAACAAAGCAACTGATTATATAACTATATTTTTCGTAAATTAGTCAAATATAACTTACATATGAAAACTTATTCCATTTCCTTTCATCATTCCATTTCTTTCATTCATATTTACAGTCATCTGCAGAAGTTTAAGACCAGTAGCTGGTTTTGAGTATTTTAACACATTGCATCATTGGCGGAGATTTTTGAGTCCTCTCATGTGCTGATTGCATCAGACGCATTCTACTGCTATAAATAAAGGAGCCTGGCACGTTTATTGCCAGTTGTTTATTGGATTTTGTCGTAGACATGGCTGGTGTGTAATTATTGTAATGGGTAAAAAACCTTCACTTACTGTTACAAAATGGTCAGAAATATTGATCTTAAATAAAATTGGATTTTTTGAACGTCAAATAAGTTCGAGGGTAAATATGAGCAAGACAGCTGTGCATCAAGCTATTAGTAAATTTAAAAATTCGGGAAAATCTGTGGACCTTAGAGTCGTTTCTTTTTCATAATTGGAGTAAGTCGAGGTTTGCTTGCAGGTTTATGGGATGATAAACCAAAATCTTTGGCCAAACATCTTGAAATATTACTGAAACTGACGTTGGTGCCTTTTGCAGCCAGAGAATGTCTAATCGTATTGCAGGAGGTTCTTGGATCTCGTACGATGATCACATGATTATCGCGTGCATTCGTTTCTCTAGAGTGACCGCTTCTCTTAAAGTCCACAATTTTTTCCGAAATTTTAAATTTACTAATAGCTTGATGCACAGCTTTCTTGCTCACATTTACCCTCAAACTTATTTGACATTCAGAAAATCGAATTTTATGCAGGGTCAATATTTTTAACCTTTTTGTAAGTGAAGGTTTTTTTACCCATTACAATAATTACACAACAGCGCTGTCTACAACAAAATCCAATAAACAACTGGCAATAAACGTACGAGGCTCCTTTACTTATAGCAGTAGAGTGCAATCTGATGCAATCATCCCATGAGATGACGCAATAATCTGACAAATGATGCAACGTCTTAAATTACTGAAAATAGGCTACAGGTCTCAAACTTTTGCAAATGCCTCTATTAGAGCATTTAAAAGCCACACAATATTTCGACATTTTGAAAATTCATCAACATCCTATTCCATTACTATTGCTGAGTTTCATACCTACTAATGGCTGATGCCAAGAAACGTTTTCGGCATGGGAAATCTTTGCTCGATAGCATGGGGATGATAGATCTATATAAATTATTATATCTATGACCCTGGCAGTGATTTTGAAGGATTTACTCATTTCAGAGAAGAGAGAGAGTGGGAGTAATCGGAAAGGGAATGTTTCTGCAACAATGGAATTCATAGCCTCATAGCTCTGGCCTTATAGCTCTGCAGTTATTGCTTGTATTTGTACTTGAGTAGGTTTTGCGTTTTTATTCTTTAACTTTCGTTTTCGTTTTCCGTGTGTAATAAAATCTTTTATTTTTTGTACAGTAATGATAGTGAATTAAATGACTACTCTCCATCATCTTCATGAGCAGAAACGCCAGAATATGATATTACGTCAGATGAAGAGGATTCTGATCGCGACTTATATCTGAAAAATGTGTTCAACGCGCTGATTGAACTTTTCTGAGGGAAGGTTACTGTGTAATAGGAGACAAATTCTATCTATTATGGTGAATTAGCAGACATTCTTATATAAAACAAAACTGACTTATATGGTGCTAATCGATTTGATTTTTGCCAGGAAATTTCAATAAACCTATCTTGAAGAAAGGGGAAACTGCCACGTTTCAAAGTGGTAAAATGACCATATTGAGATGGCGTGACAAAAATATGTATCGCTTCTCAGCTTTATCAATAAAGCAATCTGCTCTGAAACTGATAAAAAAGTTATAAAGCCAGCTGCTTATATTGTAACTTGACGATGAGTGGAATAGGTTGAGCGGATCGGGCACTTGTTTGTTATCCAACTACTCGAAAAAGACCGAAAAAGTATGTTCCAATATTTCACCATATGTTAGATATCGCTATTTTGAATGCCTTTATCTTGTAGAAGAAATAACTCCCAAAAACTGATAATTACAACTTCCACATAAATTTGTTGGAACGCATAGTTAACAAATTCCACATTACTAAACCACGACCCATGAAACGACAGTTACATAATGACTGTTCTTTAAGACACTTATACATTTTCTGGATTAATCCCATTAATGTCTTAGAAAATCAAGATAAAAAATATGTCTTGTTTGTTCAAAGAAAAAATTTTCTGTGAATCCCGTTATCAATGCACTGAATGTGATGTTGGTTTATTTGTCCAAGCATTTTTCAGGATAAATTACTCAATACTAAATACTTTATTATTATTATTATTATTATACTATTACTCTATGCTTTAATTTTTGTATTTTTGTATTTTTGTATTTTTTCTTTTTTTTTTTTTTATATATTTTGTATGTGTGTGAAAGTAAACACTTTTTACTATGAAAATCGTGTCTTTTCTCTTTCTCCGATACACCACATTACAAGGTGCACCTGTGTCTAAAATGACGGCACTGGGAAGCGAATGTTGTAAGTTTTCCTCGGCAGGTAAGAGGTTAAATATATTAATGTAATTGATTAATTTTTACAATAAATTCAAATTTAAAACAAGTTTTAGAATGTTCTATTCTTTAAAATTTCAGTATGAGCTAAATTTAAATCAAATAGGTTGTTTTCACTTGCAGCCTCTTATAGTTAACCCCATTAATTGGTTTAGAGCTGAAATCAAGCGTTTGAAGTAATTTAACATTTTTCATACAACAATCTAATATTTTTTCTTTTTTTGTAATCAATATTTAAAATTTTTATCCTTCTCTTCTAGTAGATAATATCACTATTCTGACATTTAATAAAAAAAAATGATTTAGAGAAAGCCAAATGCAAAAGTTATTTGAAATTACTTAGTAGATGCGAATGCACCTTACTTCTTAATTAATACAATTGTTTTATTGAAATTTTATTTTTCCGACTGAGTGAAAATAATGCCTGGACCGGGGGTCGAACCCCGGAACTTTGACTTACAAGGTCAAGGCTCTACCAATTGAGCTATCCAGGCCGACAACCGGTCAACATTACTCACTCAGAAAACCTTTAGGCAGAAACATCTCTGGTCTATCATGCAGATAGCTCAACAGAAATAAGCCGCAGGAAATGGAAAATACCATTAAACAATGGGAGAAAGAAATTTAATTTTTATTAAAATCACACAATTAACTGTGGAAGAAAATCATATTTATTGAAATTTTATTTTTCCGACTGAGTGATTTTATTTTTCCGGGAGTCCGGGGTTCGACTCCCGGTCCAGGCATTATTTTCACTCAGTAGGAAAAATAAAATTTCAATAAATATGATTTTCTTCCACAGTTGATTGTGTGATTTTAATAAAAATTGTAATATAATTGTATTTAGATTTTTTTTTTTTTTAAACCTGATAACATTTTATACTATTAAATTGAACTAAAATAAAATCTGGGAGGTTTTACAATTTACAATGTTAAATTAAGAACTAATTTATTCATTAAATTAAGTAATATTTAAATTAATCAGCTTACCATATATATGTTTGTGAGGTTAGCGAAATGCTGCAATTAAATTTCGCACTTCACAAGTAACACATGAATACGGATGTTTTAGGATTCGTTTTAAGTAATTAAGTTAGTTCCGATCCTAAGCTAAAATCGTAATTGACATTATGCTAATATTTTTAGAAACTGAATTGTATAAAAGAACGAAGATTGCTTTTGAGAAAAAGTTAGTCAGTTGGTCAATTGGCGAGAGTTGGAGAGGTGTTAAAGTTAGTCGGAGTGAGAGTTGATGGAGCTAGCTGTTAGCGGCTTAGGATATAGTTAGATGTAAGTCAAGTAGATAGCAGTGTCAGGGAATCCTCCTGCTAATCGAAAGATTACTCGGCTTTAGAAGCTAATTTAAAGAAAAGTAGTTGAGATCCTTTGCGAGTAATGAAGTAAAGGAAAGTAAAGTAAAGTAATGGGGTTATTTACTAATATCAAAGTATTTAAGAGGGCTGCCCATTTTAAGTAGTAAATTACTAGATGCCAAAGTCCAGCGTCCCCCTTCTTATATTAAGCTCAATTAAAGCTCAATTGATTTTACAAATCTGACTCTGTCATTTCTTCATAGCTTAAGTATTTCATTTACAGCTCCAAGTCAATTTAAAGTTAAGTAATTAAGCACGTTTCAGCATCCAAGTTAAAGTTAAATTAGTATGGAGAAGTTTAATTCTCTACACTGGCGCCCAAATAATGTCGAATCCCCCTCCCCCCCCCCCCGAGCAAATATTTTTTGACGGCACTAAGAGTGTGCTCCAATTTTTTGAGCAGCTTGAATATTTTTTTAACGTTCATAACATCGATCGATCCAAACACTATGCCTGGTTAGCATGTTCCTTAGAAGGAGAACCACGACAGTGGCATAGACTAATCGCCTGCCATTCGCTTGGCCCAAATCCAACGTATGACGATTTAAAACGCAAAGTTATCGATCTTTTCGCCACTCCGTATGATAAACTACGATTACAGCATGACCGTTCCCTCCCCCCAAACGAACGTCAGTGGGAAGCGGTAATAAAGGATGTGGAAAAACCACAAGTTATTCAGTCGCAAGAAGAAAGTTCTACTAATTTAAACCAACCTAAAACTGGCAATGAAGCCGTTATTTCTAGTGAAAAAAGCCAAATGACATTTGAACTAAACGAGCAAACTTCGCCCTTAAACAGCGATACAAACCAATTTACGGCAGTCATTCAGAATTTAGCTACGGATGAAAAATCCGATAAAATATTTAGTAGAGCGACGGAGATTGAAAAGGAAAGTACGATCGAATCTAATTGTGTAAATCAATCTTTTGCTTTAGATGAAATGAATGCTCCGCTAAATTCTACTGTTCAAACCTCGCATATCCGTCATTCACATTTAAATGCTAAACCGGTTCAAGCCGAAATATCAAATGGAACTGAAGCTCGGATAGCAGACATTGGAAGTCATAAAAATAAAATACCTGCGGCCGCTGAAACCGTTAAACAGACCGACAGTGACAAATTAATAAACGTTGCGGCTAACCTTTCTAGCGATTCAAATTCCTCTCCTGATAATTTAAATTTAAAAACAGTCAAGTCGACCGATTCGTTTACTTTCTCAGACACTGTGGTAAAAGGATGTGACAAGTTTAACCAGTGTGCTTCTAAATATCTCGCAACTACTTTTAAAGAAAATCTAGTATTAAATGAAAGTACTACAGTTCAATATGCAGTGTTCACTACTTCTAGTTCTGCACATCAAATTCGTAAATTCAATGATAAAGTCTTAAATCAAACGGAAAAATCAGATACCGGGGTCGCTAGTTTAAATGACACGCCGCCTACAGTAAAAGAAAATGCAGGTATTTTAACGAATGTGATTTCGAAAGTGCAATTCATCTCTTGTACGGTTTCACCGAACTCTAGCAGCCATGCATTCGACAGTATGGAACGAAAGCAACCCTCTCCTGGAACTATGAACAGTGGAAAGGCTCTGGGTGTGAAACCCCCTCCTGAGAGTGACCAGGCACCATGTTCGAACCCTCCTCAGGACACCAGCGATCCTGCAACGTCGCACCTAAATCTGCAAGCCACCAACGCTGCAACTCTACAGGCCAGTCTGACCTGCATCTCTTTTGCTGATATCAAGGACTCAATTTGTCAGGTCGTATCGTTCAGTATTTTAGTTTTTCTCAAGTATTGGTTTATCAGTACTGTACTAAAATTTTCGACATGTAGAACTTTCTTCTGGACTTTCAATTATTATCTCAAAGAGATGAACTTTTTAAAATATCACAAATCTAAATTTAAACTTGCTGCATGAACTTTTAAAATGTAAAAATCAAAATTTAAACGTATGGCATGAACTTTCATCTCTCGGAATTTCATGTACTGTTTACACGTCATAAATTTTTTTCTGTATATAATATATTCATGTATGTTAATGTCTTTTTATTTCTAAGCCATCACCAGCAGTTTTTGGTAAAAAACCTTTTTGAACTTTGATATAAACATTTCCCCCTCTTTCGTTTTTGAATGATCTATATCTGCATGTACTTAAATGTGTATGTTTTAGCCATCGCCTGCAGTACTTAGTAGGATAACTTTTCTTACCTTTTTGTATATAAATTTTCTCTCCAGTTTTTGGCATGATGTAATGTATATACTCTAATGCTTGTATTTTCTAGGCAACGACGGCAGTTTTGAATCTTTTTTTAACAATTTGTATATATTCATTAAATATATTTCTCAACTGTCTTATATTGTATCAAATGAAATTTTATAAGTGTATAAACATTTTTCTCTATCGTTTTGTAAATTATCTCTATGTATGTTAATTTTTCTCCTCCTCAGAAATCAACTGCAGTTTTGAAAAGTTTTTGAAAATACTGTATCCTTAAATATGTTTTCTAAATGTTGTATAAAATGAATTTTCTTATTGTTATAACTTTTGTATTCCACTAAAAGTTATCTATCTATATATGTATATATATCTATGTGTATGAGTGGGGAAATATTTTTTTTTGGCTATATGCATAAATCACGCGTAACTTTAAACTAAAATCACTAACAAATTACTTTTTTGTCGGTTCGCATGCTATAGCCCAGGAGGAAAAATTATTATATATAAACTATTTTATGTATTCATAGACAATTTGTCTCGTTGATCTATCTACAAATTGTAGTTTAAGTCTATTTTTTGATTTACACTTTAAAAAAAGTTTCCATTTTAGAAATATTTTTGATGCTCTAATCTGATGTAGAAAATGTTATTCTGATGACTGACGTTGCTGAATGAATTTTTTCCTAAAGTACGTTGACCAGCTGATGTGGGTTAAGCCTCGACTGGCTCTGAAGGATGACGAAATTCCACATCGAAAGTTTCGAAGGATGGCTTACGTCGGACAGAATTCCAAGTTTTTTTCATCTCAATAAAGATTTTCTTCATGTTGCTAGTATGTTAAAGCAACCCCCCTGTACTTAATCCTCCTTCAACTTCACTTTAAAATTGAGTTTTTTTTCCCTTTCTGGATTAACAGAAAGATGGTTGTATTTCCCCGCTGTAATAACGCTGGACTTGTAGTCAACTAAATTGAGTATAAACGGTTTTCTGGAATACAGCGTCTTACATTGAGCATAAGAAACATTTTTTAAAAAGCTATTTAAGCTACTTAAAATTATATGTAAGTGTCCAGTTTTTTCGCCGTGTACTCTTAAAATTTTTTTTTCCCTATTAGATTTTTAAAACAATATACTTCTTGTTGGGCAGTCTAGTTAAATTTAAGTTCCCTCCCCTCTTTTTTTCTTTTCTTTTTCTAAAACATTATGTAGTTGAATTTTAGCAGTCAGTCACTGCAGCTAACTTTTCTTTGCATAGTATTGCAATAACTTTAAAATTTTCACGGGTAAAAACCCGTTGGGGACTTTTACGTGCAAATTTGTTTTTTTGGGGAGGAGCTGTGAGGTTAGCGAAATGCTGCAATTAAATTTCGCACTTCACAAGTAACACATGAATACGGATGTTTTAGGATTCGTTTTAAGTAATTAAGTTAGTTCCGATCCTAAGCTAAAATCGTAATTGACATTATGCTAATATTTTTAGAAACTGAATTGTATAAAAGAACGAAGATTGCTTTTGAGAAAAAGTTAGTCAGTTGGTCAGTTGGCGAGAGTTGGAGAGGTGTTAAAGTTAGTCGGAGTGAGAGTTGATGGAGCTAGCTGTTAGCGGCTTAGGATATAGTTAGATGTAAGTCAAGTAGATAGCAGTGTCAGGGAATCCTCCTGCTAATCGAAAGATTACTCGGCTTTAGAAGCTAATTTAAAGAAAAGTAGTTGAGATCCTTTGCGAGTAATGAAGTAAAGTAAAGTAAAGTAAAGTAATGGGGTTATTTATTAATATCAAAGTATTTAAGAGGGCTGCCCATTTTAAGTAGTAAATTACTAGATGCCAAAGTCCAGCGTCCCCCTTCTTATATTAAGCTCAATTAAAGCTCAATTGATTTTACAAATCTGACTCTGTCATTTCTTCATAGCTTAAGTATTTCATTTACAGCTCCAAGTCAATTTAAAGTTAAGTAATTAAGCACGTTTCAGCATCCAAGTTAAAGTTAAATTAGTATGGAGAAGTTTAATTCTCTACATGTTTAGAAACAAAATGTTTCCAAAAAATTAAAAATTCGGATTTTCTTTTTTCTATATATGTTTTTGATTAGCTCTGTGTCTAACAGTCATTTTTCAAATTGATTTTTCTTAAGAAAATGTGTGATGAACATTAAAAAGTTAATCGTCACCATATAATCCAGAGAGGTTTTGTTACGAAAAATTTATATGCAAGGCACAATGTGAGGATAAATCATGATTCTCACATCACATGATAAAACATAGTATTTCTGTTTATGAACCATTCTAATGTCTTGTACAAATCGATATTTAAATTTCGCTTTTATTACTTTCATGGCAAACACAACAGAATTTGAAAGAACCATGCTATGAAAAATTCATACTTTACATTGTCAAAATTGAACTATTATAAAATGAGAAGATGAGCCTCCTGAAACCTTTTTGAGAAGATTTTTCTCAAAAAATGCGGGGGCCGTTGCTTTCTTAAAAACGGATATATTAGTAAAAATAAGTAAAATTACTAATAATTTAATTTCATGAAAGACATTTAGTTTAATTTGTTTTATAAATCCCTTGAAAGGATGCACACTGTTAAAACATACTTCTCAAAAATAAGCAGAATCTTATCAAAAATAAGCAGGGTCATCTACTTTTTGAGAAGTTTCACTTTTCCAGGCAGAATCGCCTCATTTTAAAGATTTTTTTTTTCATAATAGTGTGACGAAAGTTGCGTTGTTTCTAAACGCTGTGGCTCCGAGGTAAAGCATCGGGCTACGAAACCAGATATTGTAGGTTCGATCCTCGTAAAGAGAAGATGTATAAAAATTGTTTTTGCTTAAATATAATTTTTTATTATTCATTATGTCATTACATTAATTATTCAGTTAATGTTATGATATTTCTAGACTTTTCAAATTCTAGAAAATTCTGTTATAGAAAATTCAGAAATGTAGATAAAGTGGTCTAAAATTTGTAATGAATAGTTAAATGAGAGAAAAATAATCTGAACTAGTATGTCGTGGCCACCACAAGACTTTCTTTTATATTTTCCTATACATATTCAATCAGTAACAATAAAAAAAAAAAGTACGATTTCTTTTCAAAGTTTTGTTTTTGTTAAAAGCAATGCATATTCAATCAGTAACAATATTTAAAAAAAATTGATAACTTTGTTTTAAATTATCACTGATTTATAGTTCAACCATTCGTTTTAAAGGTATTGACGAGATCTTTCGAAAGATACCCATCTTCAAAATTTACCCCCTGGGGGGGGGGTACTTCTCCCCCAGGGGGGGGGAAGCCATGCTCCCACATGCACAGAAATTTTTTCCTAGTTAACTATTACTATAATCAATAACTCATATTAATTTTACAATCACAAGTTACAAATAACTCTCATTATGCACGAAATTTTATCCTATACTGCCATGTTAAAAATTTAGAAAACATGAGATCACGGCGCCACCTGTTGAGCGATTGATCCCCAAACGTAATCAGCACCAGTTTAGGTCAGTGACCAACTAAATACCAAGTTTGGTTACATTTCGTTAAAAAAAAAAAATACGATTTTTTTTTGTTAAAAGTAAAAAAAATCGATAACTTTGTTTTAAATTATCACAGATTTATGGTTCAACCATTCGTTTTAAAGGTATTGAGGAGACCTTTCGAAAGATACCCATCTTGAAACTTTGCCCCCCCCCGGTGGGTGGGGGGAACCGATGCCGCCACATGCACAAAATTTTTTTCCTAGTTACCTACTACTATTAACAATAATTCATATTAATTTTACAATCACAAGTTTAAAATAACTCTCATTATGCCCATTTATACGAAATTTTGTCCTATGCTGCCATGTTAAAAATTTGCATAAAATGCGATCACAGCGCCACCTGTTGAGCTATTGATCTCCAAATCTAATCAGCACCAGTTCATGTCAGGGTGCAATTAATTCCAAGTTTGATTAAATTTCATTAATTGTTCGTGAGATACTGCGTCCACAAAAAAAATGATACAGACAGACAGGCAGACATTTTCTAAAAACTATTAATTCGTGTTCTGGACATCCCAAAACATGTAAAACCATAAAAAAACCGAGGTCGAAAATTTTCGCGAATCCAATACTTTCTCTATATTACATATAGAAGAAAGTAAAAGTCATAAGTTCTTACTTGGAGATATTATAAGAAATGAAAATATCAATATTACTTTTAATGCACCATATTTATAAGAAGTAAAATAATATTTTTACACTCTATGAAACATAAAATGTAATACTTAAACATTTTCTTGCTATGAGTATGCTTTTATATAAAAAAATAAAAAAATAAAAAAAAGTTTTTTTTTTTTTTTTTTTTTTTTTTTTTTTTTTGACATTTAGTATCAAAGAGAATAGATATACAAATTTAAATTGTTATTTAAATATTTTTCAAGAACAAAACCGTATTTAGAAAATTAATCTTAAATATAAATGTAGCAAGTCATATAAAGGATTGGATTTTCTATTTTTAGCTCATATTCAACATTATTCTTTGAAAAATCTTTAAAAATATAATCAATTTTCTTCTTATTACAGAGGATATCAGATAAATCATTTCTCTGGAAGTGATAAGCTACATATTTTTCATATAATACCACCCCTTGAAGGAAATCCATATCGGAAATCGGTCAAAGACCATTGATCAGGAATGGATTTCTTATTATCTTTTATCACAGAAGTAGAGCAAGTAGCTAAGTGAAAATACGAGTGCCGCCTATTTCTTTGTTGTTAATTGAATAGGGATATTATTATTAAAGAATTTTTTTTTTTTTTCTTCAAAAAAAAAAAAAGTTTTTTTAAAGAAAAATTTTTAAACCATTTGTTTACTAAATAATTACTGGAATATTATTTATGAATAATAACTTAATTTGAATAATTTTATTAAATTTATATATTTTAAGAAATTCTTAAAACTGTATATTTAAAAGAGTAATAGTCTTAAATTTTAAAGAAATATTATATATTTATCCAGAATATTTAAACTACGTTTCTAATTTTAACAATAAAATGTTATTTTTCAAATTATGTAAGTTTACATTGCGTATAAAGGATTTATTTATTTTTTGTTTGAATGACCGTCTTTAGACGTGAAAACGTACGATGTGAACGTCATCATTTGAATATTAAAATTACTATTAATGATAGTATTGAAATTAATGAATTTATTATTATTATTATTATTTTGTACATAAGAACGCAAAACTTTATCATAATAAAGTATTTTATAGAATTTAGCAAGAACAGAAAATTTTGCAGTTCGCATGGATTATTCAAACTTTCCAATGTTATGTATTCGTTGCATCTTTTAACTTTCTGTCTATATTGATTACATGATCGCACAATGGCAGACAGAATGACTGACAGATAGACTAACAGAATTCAAAATTTCTCTTTAACATTGCTTTAACACAGACTGAAATGCAATTACAGAAATTTCCTAATTGTAGTCTTTAATGTATCTGAATGATTTAGTAATGTATTGTAAAGCTTAACGTTAAACATGCCATATTATATACAAAACATTGCTTTTAGCATACGAATAATAAATGTCAGTTTCATTTTCATTTGTGCAGTACAAAGTTATTTAAATATTATTTAAAAAGTGCTTCCCATAAAATGTAATGCATTGGCATTTTTATGGGCTGTCCCTGCACACAAATCAGTTTTCTATTTATGCCATTTTAAATAGGGAACGTTCGATGGTGAACTTAATACAAATGTAATTTTTTAAGCTCAACATTGTATTATGAGGCTGTTGGGAGAAAACTCAGGAGTCTTAAATTTTAGTGTGTTTAAAAGTTTAACACAATTTTTCATAATTGTACAAGTAATAAGTTTAGCTAAATTGTTTAATTACCACAAGAATTTGGTCCCGGAAAAATATTTAAGGTAACGTTATGCAAATTAATGTACGGTCATGTAAACCTATGTTAAAAAATTCAAATTAGGCTTCGGAAGTGTTTTATATGACAATTTGTTCTTTGTGGGGGGGGGGGGGACTGCCGTCCCTCTCAACCCCCCGTTTCCTTAATGCAACTACATTTATATAGCATTTAATTCTGTTATTAAAATTAAAAGTTTACTTAAAATTATACAGACAATTTCCATACGCAACATTCATTGAAACTTATCAATCGTGATCAAACGTTTCTAGCAACAAACGGATATTAACTTCAAAATACAACATTTGGATCTCCCAAAATTATTCGTTTTTAAGTTACTCTTAGAGACACAGACAAAGATTAAACGTTAAAAAAACTTAACTACGGTAATCAGGAAGCCTCAAAACGTGTAAATATACAAAAAACAAGCGATGAATATTTAGCTTAAAACATACATTATTTATCATATCTCTATGAGGAATTCTTTTCAATTCCCAAACAGCTTTCCTGAAAATGGTAAATTATTATTAGTAAAGCACATCCGCTAACAACAAATAACTCGGGTGTTGTGGCCACCACACGACTTTCTTCTATATTTTCCTATACAAATTCACTCAGTAAAAATAATTTATTAAAATTATTATTTAAAAAATTATCTTCCATGATAATGCAGACGATTTCCATATTAGAGAAGTAGTATAAGACCAAAAAAAAAAAGTTGAATTTATTCTTAATATTACAATTTTTTTTTTTTTTTATGAAAAAAAAAAATCGATAATTCTATTTTAAATTATCGCAGATCGATGGTTTAACCATTCGTTTTAAAGGTATTGGCGAGCTCTTTTGAAAGATACCCTTTATGAAAATATATTCCCCCCGAGGGTAGACCCCCCCCCCCCTACATACACAACATTTTTTTTTTGTCCAATTGAATATCTCTATTACAAAAAACATATATTCGTTTCATTTGGTTTAGTGCAGTCTATAGATGTTAAACTCTATTTACCTGCAATTTGCCCCGTAGACATAATGTATTTGGATACGTTTGAGTGTCCCTGTACACGAACCATTTGCTTCATCTCAACGAAAAGCATAGTGTAGCATCCCTCTATGATACACATTTGGAATACCAAGTTTGGAATTTCTGCTACTATTTGTTCTTGAGATATGCTGATAACAGACACACACACAGACAGACAGGCAGACACACACACAGACCATTCGCTAAAAATATGATTTTCGTATTGAGGGGACCTCAGAACATGTAAATATAACAAAAACTCACTTTCGAAAATTTCACCTTAAAACAATACTTTCTCTACATTATGGGTAAGAGAAAGTAAAAAAACTAGGAGCTTGCTAAACAAGTACAATACGGGAAAACGACTTGAAATGCTTGAATTAAAGGTAGAATCCTTCAAATAAACGCGTATTTTTTCTTTCTTTCTTTTTTTTTTAAACGTTTTCGCTTTTTGACAATTAATGCGGACGTTATACTTGAATATTGCAGCGTAAAAAATATATATATATTATTCATAATTTTGATTTTAATGAACACGTACAAGGTGCAAGTGTCATTGTTTCCAGCATGTCCTCCTCTTATTTTTTGCATCCGTTTGTGAAACGGATATCTTTTTACAGTTGTAAAACTGTTTTATATCAAGTAATTTGCCGTCTCGAGTCACAGAAAATTCCAAAAATTCAATTTTACAAAAATTATAGGTTACTATAATTTATCATTCATTATGATGTATAAGTGCACTCATAACAGCATTTAAGTTACACTAAAATGAAAAAGAGAAAAATATTCTACGATTACACTTGGCCAAAATAACTACTTTAAAATGTTGAGGTAGAAGTGTTTGATTTCTAACAAAATGTCGATTTAAAAAATATAACAGAATAAATTAGTAGCGAAATCCTAAATCAACGCTAAGTTGATATCCACCAAAATTAAATTAATTTTATTTCAAAATATATGCATATGTTGGACAAAACAGCCTTCAATTATGGATGTGTGTGTGTGTGTGCGTGGGGGGGGGGGGGGTAGTTGAAATTGATGAATTGAATATTTTGAGTTAATATATTCAATCAAATATTCCTTTTTAGACTCTTTTAAAAATAAGTTAATTAATTAATTTTTCAGTAAAAACTACTGTAAAGTATCATAAAATATTATTTTTTCAATGTTCTTAAGTATGAAAATAATCCTGTAGCAATTACACATATCTTTTTAATTTTTATAGATTAATTTGTAATTATAATTTTAATCGTATTACGTTTATATGAATATACTAAACTTCTGTGTAAATGTTGTAAGATTTACAAAAAAACAAAAAAAAAAAAAAAAAAAGAAGTTTACAAATACAATAATTTACATATACATAAAATAATAGTAATATATGTAATAATTATTTTAACCCCTTAATAACTATTTATTTATTTCTTAAATTTCTACATATAACTTTTAAAAACTATTATTTAGAATAGCGTTTTATCTGTTATACATATTAATGATTATACCATTATCTATCTAGAAAGTGTTTTCCTCCTATATTATACATTTAAATTTGTTGACATTTAAGATTAAAATTCTCAAAACAGTAAAGTTACATGAAAACCGTGAATAATTAGCCAATTAAACTTTCTAATGCTTCAGCAAAATTAAAGTGTAACAACCAAATAATTAGGAAAGTCATTACAATCAATCTACACTGCCACAATGCCTTTAAACGCTCAACTAATCTGCATGCGTATATTACCGAAATTGCGCATTTTATTAACTATTCAATACGAGTAGAGAATGTTCTAGTATTGCCGCAAATCACGAACGAGGATTCACAAAAGGAGCAGTTGCGTTGATTAACATTGTAATCGGCTGATGATTAAACTCATATCTGTGCATTTGAAATTGATGCAATTTACATACAATCAATGTGAATATTCAGGAACCGTATATTGCGAAGTATCTTATATTTTCGATTTTAAAACGTTTTGCGCCAAGTAATATATATATATATATATATATATATTAAATAAAAAAGTAATATGCTTATTCATTTTAAATAAAAATAAAGTTAACTTAAGATAAATATGACCAGTTTTCTCAAACATTTTTTAAAATAAACAATTGATAATTGAAATGTTTATGACAACTTATCTTTTTTTTCATCCTATTTTATATTGATTGATTATTGTGAAGACATATACATTCTTAGTGTTTTCTTAAAAATTTAAAAAGCGTTTATAATTTTAATTTGTGTTTTCTGTTTACGAAATACGTAATAATAAAACATATTATTATTCTCTCCTTTTGTAAATATTATTTTATTTCAACACTTAGTGTTTACAGCTTTTCTAGTAATGAACTGTACGAGTGATGTTTTAAGGATTTTTTTTTTTTTTTTTTGAGGACAACTTTATATCATTATTCTTCATAAAAAGAAATAAAATAAATTTACTGAGATACACTACAACATGTAGTAAAAAAATAATGTGATATATTCAGGACATTAAAATTCTAACCAAAATAGACCAAATGTAATACAAAGTTGCGTACATTAATAGTATAATGTGGGGTTTTGCTTTCTAATAAACAAATTTTTAATAAGCGAAAATTGCCATCAGGTGTTTGCTTGGCGCAATGGAAAAGAAATCCCAAAACACATTTCTGGTAGAGCGTTTATGAAGCCAAGCAACACCTAAATTTTAGTGTTAATCAATAAACAAAGGTCCAGCAAACTTTAAGAACAATCTCATACCTCAATTTTCACCCGTCAGCTAAACATGTGTCGATAAATATATTATTTAAGCGAACTGATATATTCAGTATTATTTCAAAGTTCTCTATAGTTTAATGAGAACAAATACAAATTCCTTCAGATCAAAACAAAAATATGTAAAGTACTATTTTTTGAAACTGGGCTGAATTTTGTATGGTATAAAATGTACTTAATAAGGGAAGATTCTGTGTTTTCATTTTATATAAGCCTTCTTAAATGTTTTTGAAAATATTGGGTTGTTCGATAAATAATGTCGTTTTTTTAATGTTTTTCAAAGTGAATTTATTTATATTAACAACAAACATTAACCAATGATATATTGACCATTTTGATGGATGACCTTTTGCTATCTTTCGGTAAGTTGAAAAATTCCACGTTCAAAGAAGCCTTGGTTTTTAGAAGCGAAAGTTTTAAATTACGACATTATTTATTGAACAACCCAATAAAATATGAGGCCTTTAAATTGAAACCATTGCAACTCGCCCTGTAGTTCTTACAATCCACTCAAGTGTTTACTTTTATAACATAAAAGGTATGCTTATTGACCTACGTTTTTTCTTTATCTAAGCTTAATAAATTTTACCGTTAAAGTTTACCGTGTTCCACAAACTTAAACCTGGTAATAATTTAAGTGATTTAAAACAGCAAATTTTTAATTTATATATATGAGATATGCTTTTATCTCTACATATAATAATGATAATAAAGAAAAAATTGTGTGTGTTGTGTGAATGTCCGTTCATTTGTTATCATACGGCCATTCGGACAGCTACAGAATATTCCTCGAAGGTTCGTTTTAATCTCTCCTAATGCATCTTGTACTCCGATTTCTGAATTTTTGATTAGTTCTTTTTAAAATAATTTAAAATATATAAATTTCTAAAAGGATCGACTCAATGATAGAAACTCAAGTGTAAAATGCGTTTCTGTGGCCCATGAGATCAGTTCGTTGGAAAATAATGTTAATAACGCAAATTATGTGGATTCGAACTTTCAAAGGCTGCAGTGTGTTAGCTTTTACAAATAATCAATAGGAAATATGCCAATTGATTAAAAAAAATCATTACCTTTATAGTGTCCTAAACCGTATGGATGACGAGAAAGGTACAAAAAGCAAAGTTAAACTTAGAGTTACGATGGTCGGCTAATCCCAAGCTGAATGGGCTAATTGGCTAATTGTAGAGCAACAGAGTTTTGCATGAATGTTTGTTATGTGATGGTGAACTTTCCTAATGCTCCTCGGAACCCAATTTTCGCAAAGAGGAATTTCTAAAGAACAGAATTAAAAAAAAAAAAAAAAAGTATCAAATTAGGCGATATGGTCCATTTGTACGTCCACAAAAATTTTCAATTTACAGAAATTTTGTTACTAATAGTAAAGTATGATAAAAATGAAATCACAATAAAAGCAAATGAAATGTAAGTCAACTGAAAAGAAATTTTTTATTCAAATAGGGACAGAATTATACTTAAAAAGTTGTAATACAATAATTAAATGCTCGTTAAAAATTAGCGAGACCGAAATGATTTAGGATTTATTTGGTGGGGAGTAACGCTATCAAGAAATTATAAATATTAACCGATTTAATAATTGAATATTAACCGTTGCAAAATTGTAGGGCACCTGCGATCTTTCGCAGTTTTTAAATATTTATAGTGCGCTGGTAAAAAAATACATTAAAATATAAATTTATGCCTTTAATAAAGTATTTTGAATATTAAACATTGCAAGTTTAAATAAATTTGAGAAATTTAAAAAAGAAAATTGAAATATTTCGTGTTGCAGAATTATAGAACACGTTTAATATTTATGTTAATATTAATAAATAATAAATAAATAATTAATAATTAATAATAATTAATAAATAATTAATAATTTTGTCATATTTTTTTTTTTTTTTTAAATAGGCTTCCATAAAACGAAATTGGTAAAATTTAAGCGTTACTCAAGAGAAATGTTTCAATAAAGAACATATCTGAAAGCATCTCTAAAGAGCATATCTTGCCACGTAATTCAAAATTATCTAAAAGATCCAAATGCTTATGCCAAAATAATAATAATAATAATAATAATAATAATAAATAAATAAATAAATAAATAAATAAATAAAAACATTCTTCAAGACGTAAAAGAAAGCTTTCTAAACGAGATGAACGAGCAATTGCTCGAAAATCATCGAATTCTACGAAAAGTCTGGCACAAATGAAAAGCAAATTCAAATTAAATTTTCACAACACCACAATATGGAGAAGCCTTAAGAGAAATTACTTTATCACACATGAACAATTAAATAAAGCACCTTGATTGCTACAATGTAATAAAGTTAGTCGATTGGAATTTGCTCGCCAAAACATGGATCGGGACTGGAAATTGATAAGTTGCATTTCTAAAAAATAAACTTTCCAATAATATATATATATATATTATATTTTTAAACCGAAGTTCTTGTTTTGGGTAATTTTTCCAGATGAAAAAATATTCAATCTAGACAGTCCCGACAGATTCAATGGATATTCTCGAAACTTGATAAAAGAAAGATATACACTAAACGACAAAAAAAAAAAAAAAAAAAAAAGCTGCACTTAAATATTTTCCTTTTCACCTTCTACAACCGCCGATTTTATCGTTTAAAAAGCAAATTTTCGAACAAATTTTATTATGTTGTCCTCCACATACACTTTAGCTTTGAGTCCAGTGTTAAAAACAAAATACAATTGTCAGGAAAATTGTAATTTTAGAAATTATTTCAAAAATGGTAAGAATAAGGCAGTTAACGATGCCACAAAAAGTATTAATTTTTGAATGAAATTCAAAAAATATTTTAATACGTGCGATAACAAAATAATTAAATATTAACGAGATATTTCGTAAAATGGTTTTTAGCAAGATATACATTTTTTTTTGGCCGTTTAAATTGGAAATTTGGCTTTAGGCGGTCATGTTGCAATCCAAGCAAAATGACCGTAAGTTAAAAAGCCAATGCTTGTAAAATCGGTTTGTATTAGATTTAGAACATAAAAGAGATTCAGAAAGAGTGTTTAGCAGCATAATTTCTTTAACTACAGTGCAGCAACTACTAAACAAAGCAGATTTAAATGACAGAAAATTTGAAAAAAATCCATTCTTAGTGAAGAGAATTAGGAAAGCAAGACCTCAGACAGCTAAAAAAATTTAAAAATGATTAGTTAATTATTGGGCTGAACTGGTTCTCTTTGATGAGTCAAGTTTAACTTATTTCGTGCTAAAGAAAACAAGCAGATCTGACAAAGAAAATATGACGGACTTAATGAAAATCACACTTTTAAAACAGTGGCACATTCTCCGTACATTATGGTACTTAGGTGCATAACTTTTCAAACAGTCGGGCAAATTTTTATGCTCAAGGGGTCAATTTACTCGAAATAAAACACAATCTTCATAAAAATGGTGCCTGACCGACTACTTTGGAGGTATCTTGGACATTTCCGGAAACAGCGTTTCAAAATGATAATGCACCTTACTAAAACGACGTCTGTGGTAAGTTTATTAACTTCAAATTGTCAAAATTTCCTATCCATTCCCATGAGAACCTATAATTCTGTAAGTAATCATATCTTTTTTCACTTTAAGTTAAATCCCACAAAGGATATAATAGAATTTCTTCTTTACCAGACATGGAAATAGTCCTAATCGGGATCCGCTCGAAAACGTTTCGTCTATAAAAAGGCGGGGGATAGGGGAGGGGATTCGAAATTTGCAGCCTACAACTCTGCCAGAACTAGAAAAAATTATTTGTGATATTTGGCACTTTGAAATTTCTGAGATTGATATTAAAACCCTGTATAAAACTATGCCATTGCGCATTAAAGCAGTAATTCCATATAAAGGTGGAATTAACCCAATGCTGAATACATATTTTTTATAAAAAATTGCTTAGATATAACAAATAAATAGTTTTATTTCATATATTAAAATATAACTTGTTTATTTCATTAAATCACAATAGAATACAAAGTGTATGGTTATTGCATTATGTTTAAAAAGAAAGTTTTATGCAGATTTTTATAAAGTACTTCGTAGAGTGTAATAAAGCGAATTATTAAATCGAAAATGTACATAGGTATCATTTCTTCCCTTTGGTATTACGCATACAAGACAGTTTTATTTGTTTCAAACATTAATTTTAAAGTTATTACAAATGAAACAGGTATAAGTCATCTTTTTTTTTTTTTTTTTTTTTTTTTTTTGTCGCTTAGTGTGTGTATATATATATTTTTAAATTTTGGTGGAAGTAACTTCATAACTTGGGCTGTTTTTTTTTTTTTTCGTCCTCCAGAAAAGCTTGATATCCAGTTTATATCCAATAGATTGAATATTTCGGAGTACATAACAGCACTCAAAAATGCTCTGTTACCTTCTCTTCGAGATTTTTTAAGAAATAAATTAATTTTTCAATAAATGCTTTTTGCCACAAGAATGAGGAAGACTTCCCCAACAGGAAAAGATAGGAACTTTTGGTTGGCGACCTTGCTCTCCTGATCTAAACCCTATAGAGCATCTATAGAGAATGATAGTTTGAGACTTTTATGCAGGAAACAAACAATACGAGTATGATGGGATAGAGGAGTTGAAAAATGTTGCTACTTCATCTTTGAACTCCATTGCTTCCAATGTCTTGTTAAATTTATGTAAAATTAGGAAAAATCGTCTTTTTCAAGTGATAAATTGTTCTGGTTGACACACTAATTATTAAATTTATTTATGTGAATATATTTTATGCTGTTTTTTTTATATTATTTGATATGTCCTATAATTTTGCCACAAGTCAAAAAAGAATTTTGTTTGAAAATAAATATACATTTTTCTAAAGCTTAAGAAACCGTATTTTTTCCATGTATATTTTTATGATACATCTTCATTAAAAAAAAACATAATTTTAAAAATATTTACAAAACCTTAGATACAGAAGATTTTTAGCAATGTCCTATAATTTTGCAATGCACTGAATATTACAAACACGCTTCATTTCTCATATGTCAACAATTATGCAATCACACTAAAAATATTGATACATATTAAAATGGTCACAAAAATTTAGCGGTACCGAACCTCAGAGCAACAGAATTTTGCAAGGATATCGGTTTGAAATCTCCTGATGCACATCAGAGCATCAGGAGAGTAAAGTTAAATAAGATGATGTCTTCAGATCCAATGGGGTAGAAAATTGCAAGGGGCGAAAATTTGCACGAAGCCTAAACGGCTACAACCAAACTGTTAAGACTTAAAACAGTAGAACGACAATGTTTTGTTTCGGATCGCGGCAGCTTCTTACCCGTGAGCGACTAATTTATGCTTGAGCGGGTCCTTATTTTTGGTTCTTTCCCACCTGCACTTTGTCAGTTTCCTTGCCCAACCGTCTGCGGAAGTGTCTTAACCAAGTGAGTTGCCTACGCTCTGTTCTATCTACACATTTCAACTTGTAAGAGTAATTTATTTCAAGACCCTAACACCAGACATCATAAATTGCCTTCTGGAGGTAATTAGGAACTAAATTACCTTTGAATTTTTTTCCGCAGTTAAGAGGGTGATTAGATGAAATTTGAAAAATCCCGTCCAAGTGCATGTTGAGTATACATAACTAACATTTACACATCAAAACTTGTCATCATTATTTCAAGCCGACATACGATTGAAACGAGTTTTCTGCCACCTCTGTCCCCAAAGGCGAAAGTGGGGAATTTTGTAAAGTCCATTTAGAGTATAGTTTGGGTACATAAATCAGCTCAAACACAGAAAGAAAACTGCCATACTGAGATAATTTGGGGCAGAGTTATTACTTAGTGTTCATAATACGAAGAGGGGGGGGGGTAAATTTTGAAAAGTCTCTTAATAGTTCGTATTAGGTACACATAAACAACCCACACATTAAAAATTGAATTCCTGGGAAAATCTGAGTTGTGATAGCTTGGAGAAATGATTTTTTTTGCCCCCCCCCCCCCAACCTCTAAAGCAGGAGAAAAGAGCGAATGCATAAAATTTCATAATAGCGTGTGCTGGTACAAATAACCAATCCACAGGCAAAATGGCTTTCCTGAGATAATCTGGAACAGACTCACGCATGGAAACGTGATTTTTGCACAGAAAAGCCCCAAAAAACGGAAGGATGGAATTTCGATAATCAATTCAGAGTGGATGTTGGATGCATATAATCAACCGCCCAACAAAATTCGTGACCACAGCTCCCAAAGATTTTTCAGAAAAATTTAACATGAAAAGAGATCTCTCGACTTTGTCCCCTTGTAACCTCTTCCCCCACTAAAAAAATTGAAACTCACAAATAAAAGGACGAAAGGGGATTTTTAGAAATATCCTCCAGAAGCCGCACTGCCGTTTTTAACAATTTGTGCCTTCTGGTAAAGTTCCACTCGCCAATACTTATTTTGATCCCCCCCCCCCTTAAAATAGAAATAAAAAATAATTGCCGAATATATATATATATATATATGTGTGTGTGTGTGTGTGTGTGTGTATGCATTTACTTAAACTTAATCTCTCATTGTGAAGTTTTTTCACGAGGATGTATGTAATTTGGAGCTGAGTTATGCTCGCAAATATATTTTTGTCTCTTTCCACCTCTCCCCATCAGGGGATAGAGAAGTTTCATTAACCCCATTTAAATGGAAATTAGAGCCCCTAAACCAATCTTTAAATCAACGTTGATTACGCAATCTCCCATAAAATTACTATGGCCGTGTTCTGTGAGTGAGTCTTATACATATACATGTATATATATTATTTGAACGTTAAGTAAAAGTTAACTTTTATCATAATTTTTCATACTGCTAAATTAATTTTAGTGTTTACTAAACGATAAATGAGTATTTTCAAATTATATTTCAAATTAAATTAAATACATTTATATAAATTCTAAATTTAAGTTTTTATTTAAGTAAAATATAAAAAGGATGCACTTACTTCAAAGGAGAATGCTAAACATTCATGTCAGAGGATTGGATGTTGGTAACGTAGTAAATGCATATCCATATAAAATTTTCAACTGTAAAAGTACGTTTAATAAACAATCTATTTAAAATTATTATTATTATTTTTTAAGTAAAATTAAATATTATGACAGTCTGTATTTTTCATTTTTTTTATTAATTTTCTGCATAACTTCGTTAAACCCGCACAACGTAAATATCAGCATACTTTTCTTTATTAAAGTTCAAACGAAGTCTAAGAGGGGAAATGTAGTGCAGAAATGTCAAAGAAATGCAATATGACATAAAGTTTTTGCATCAATCTGAAGTTGATTTTCAAGTTTTGCGATAAATTTTGAAGAGTATTGGCAGATTTTTCATTTAGTTGGTCGAAGAAGGCATACATAATTTTGTCGATACAGAAAAAGAAAAGTATTTTTTAATCATATTTTTATTTTATGAAAATATATTTAAATTTGCTTGATAAAATTTTGCTTTTAAAAACTTTATTTGCTTTTAAAAACTTTAATGGAATAAATTATTATAATTGTATACATTTTGTAGCTGCTAAAATGTATTGCAGTACACAATTGACCAACTATAAGCTTGTGAAAAATCGAAAATATACTATTATTATTTTTTATTTTTTATCAAATAATGCATTTTTGAAAGTTTCACATTTATTATTATTATTATTATTATTTTTTTTTTTTTCTTACATTTTAAGGAAATGCGCACACAAGAAATATATAATAAAAACTTCTTTTAAAAGCCGGTTACTGATTTATTTATTTTTTTTTTTTTTGGTTATTATTTCGGAAGTATATCTTTACCAAAAAATTAAAAAAGAATAAATAAATAAAATAAAGTTTTTTAAAAATGAAAATGTTCTACTTTTCCAGTTTTAAAATAAAAGTCAGCAGATGAACTTCAGAATTTAAAACCATATAACCTAAAAATAAAAGATTATTTCCTGTGATTTAAAATTTATATAAAACTAGCTGGAACCCGTCGAATTCGACGATCATTTTATTGACCGTAATGTTTCAAAAAACATCGCCTCATTATTTAAATGTATTTCAAGTTAAAACATCTAATATAATTTACGACATTTCACTTAAAAAAAAAAAAAAATAGAAAGTCAGAAAAATGCTTATAAATAGAAATACTATATATGACATCACTTTCGACAAAGTACAGTCAATGTGACGTCAAACTGACTCCAAATAAACAGTTCCTATCTTTCATTTTCTATTTCGTTTAATACTAAGACTACATGTTATCTAACCCGTCCGGCGTTCCCCAGGCCCATGGTAATAACCTTAAATGAACCTTAAATTTGTATGGTTTTACATCTTTAACTCAATTTTGTTTGAATTTCTATTTTTAAATAAAAGCATCGTGAAAAAATAATCAGCTGTAACCAAAAAAATTACCTCGAACCGAACGAAACTCTGCCTTGTGACCTTGGTGCCTTCGGTAGCGCGTACGCCGGCCGCTAATAACATAAAAATATTCCCACAAATTAACATGGAACCCAACGAACCCGCTCGGTGTTGCCCGGACCCATGATACCTTAAATGAACCTTAAATTTGTATGGTTTTACATCTTTAACTCGATTTAGTTTGAATTTCTGTTTTTAAATGAAAGCATCACGAAAACAATAATCAGCTGTAACAAAAAAAAATTACCTCGAACCAAACGAAACTCTGCCTTGTGACCCCGGTGCCCGCGGCAGCGCATACGCCGGCCGCTAATAACATAACAATATTCCCAAAAATTAACCTGGAACCGAATGAACCCGCCAGGTGTTGCCCGGGCCCATGATACCTTAAATTAACCTTAAATTTGTATGATTTTATACCTTTAACTCGATTTAGTTTGAATTTCTATTTTTAAATGAAAGCATCACAAAAAAAATAATCAGCTGTAACAAAAAAATTACCTGGAACCGAACGAAACTCTGCCTTGTAACCCCGGTGCCTGCTGCAGCACATACGCGGGCCGCTAATAACATAAAAAATTTCCAAAAAATTAACCTAGAACCAAACGAACCCGCCCGGCAATGACGGGGCCATGATAATAACCTTAAATGAACCTTAAATTTGTATGTTCTTATATCTTTAACTCGATTTTGTTTGAATTTCTATAAAAAAAAAAATAAATAAAAAAAAAAAAAAAACTCAAACAGAACGGAACTCGGGCTCGTGACCCGGTGCCTGCGGCAGCGTATATACAGGCCGCTAATAACATGAAAAATTTCTCAAAAATTAACCTTGAACCGAGCGAACCTCTGACTCGTGTTACCTCTGCGTGTGATTGCTGCACTGTATAGCAGGCATGCATGCTACACACGCGTTGCAAATTCCACTTTTCTCCACCAAGGGGTGCACTATGTTGTATACGAACATCACCAATAGCCTTGAATTTCCAAGACTTTTCAAATAAGGTGTCACTGGTGGTGTCAACTGCAAAATCCTTTAGTTGCCCTTTCCACCGCCATGGGGTACAGAGTGTTCTATACGAAGAACACCAACGGTAAGGCCTTTAAAATAAGGTGTAACATGATAGGGTCGACTGCAAAATCACCTAGTTCCATTTTTAACCACCAGGGGGCGCAGTATATTGTGTACGAACATCCCCAATCAACATGAAATTTCAAGACCTATATCACCAATCGACTTGGATTTCCAAGACCTTTTAAATAATGTGTCACATGGTGGTGTCAGCTGCAAAATGCTTTAGTTGCACTTTCCACCGCCAGGGGCGCAGTGTGTTCTGTGCGAACAACACTAACGGTCAGGAAATACCAAGACCTTTAAAATAAGATGTAACATGATAGGGTCTGCAGCAAAATCACCTAGTTCCATTTTTCACCACCAGGGGTCGCACTATATTGTATGCAAACATCCCCAGTCGACATGAAATTTCAAGACCTTTAAAATGAGGTGCTACATGCGTGGGTCTAGAACGGATTTCTCTCTCAAACTAATTTCACCCCTTCCCCCCCCCCTCCAAATCTTCTTTCTCCCTTTTCCCCCCTTTAAAATCGAAAATTCCAAATTCGCAGAAAGTGATTTTTTAGTATTCGACTCTAGTCCCCATATGTACAATTTCTTCACCGTGAAGTAATTTGAAGCTTAGTTAAGCTCGTAAACGTGTTTTTAACCCGAGGGGAAACCGTTCGACTTTTTTTTATTTTTCTCTTCTCATAGCACATCTACAGACCAAGACCTTTTTTTAGACACCTCAACCAAATTTTTTCACCAAGTAGTTCTCTCAATATAGTGGAGACAGACAAAAACATGTTTCAAATTAATATATAGATAATCATTAAATACATTGTTTGGAGGACAATGACTTTCTTAGTGGAAATGTCAATACTATCGATGCATCAAAATAAATAATCAGAAAAATGCAAATATTTTGAAAGAATGGACAATATATATATATATATATATATATATATTAATACAGAGTCTTTCAAAACACTTGCAATAAAATAATCGGGAAAATTTAACCGTCACACAACTAATTATTTCTGTCAAAAATATTGGAAGACTTATTCTATACGTGGGTTGATCCGAGAAAACAATTTTTTACAAGCTGCAAAATTTAAAAATGTGATACATTATTAAGTAATATTTCCCTACAGAATGCAGTTAGATAGTGCTAGTTGTCTTACAACAGTTATGTGGATTGGCATTGCAATTTCGCACACGTGTCAGCGTGATTGAAATTGGAAGATTTTTCTAAAGTGTGGTCTCGCTTGAAAGCGTGATCTATGGTTAGTATATTATGGACAAAGAATATGACTGCATGTTGAGCGATGGTGCCATACCTTTGCATGAAATTGGTAGATCCCCTTGCTGACAAATCTTGAAAAATGCTAAAAAAGTTTGAGTGGGTTGTCAGTAGCTAAGGATTATGTTGCTCAAATTTGACACCCAGTTAATCTTTTCTATTTTTCGAAATTAAACGAACACTTATTTGTTATATATTTCTCTTTAGACTTAAGGGATATAGAGAACTGTCGCAATAGACAAAGCAATGTCCATGTGCGTAATTTCTACCAAGCTGAGTTAAACATTGGGAACTGAATTCAGAAGCTTCCATAAATATAGATAAAGTATAAAAGTGATTGCTAATTGTACTTTTAAATCTCTTTTGCATTTTTTAACTATTCTTAATAAATATACAGTCGAACATCGTTAACGTGAACGCTGTTAACGTGAATTACTTTTAACATGAGCTGTTTCCACAATCCCCGTCAAAATGAAGATTAGTTTAGTTATATGAAGGTTAGTTACTGGTAGCATGAACTACTGATAACATGAAAATTTTTTTTTTATCCATTTCGAGATTCATGTTAACGAGGTTCGACTGTATTTTTATAATCGGTGTATTTTTTTTTTCTTTTGTATTGATCCTCGTAAAAGAAACTATAATTTAAGCGAAAATGTTTAATGATAATGATCACATTTCATACACATTTTCAGTGGATTCAATTCAAGCAAACAAAAATGATGTAATCGGAATTAATTACTTCAAAATACTCTATCAATGTTATGTAGAATTACAAAAAGAACTAAGTATTTCTGGCCATACTTTAGATTTCTTTAATAATTGTTTAATATGGTTGATTAGCAAAAACTTTCTTAATTTTAAACAATAGAATTTATGACTTAAAGATAGTGTTAATTTCTGGTGAACGATTACAGCCGAAATTAATTTAACTTATATTTATCTCAAAACAATGTTACATATTAAAAAAAAAAAAAAAAAAAAAAAAAAAAAAAAAAATCTGTCTCACTGATTTTAAGATTTTGCTGTCATTTTCCCCAGTTGAAGAAATATTTTGTAGATTTTATAGACAACCAGTTTCTAAATCATGGAGCAAATTATTTTTTACACGTTGTATTAGTTGTTAATAGAAAATATTTCTGTTTGATTCAAAATTTCTATTACAGTAAAAGTGGTAATAAACTAAAATAATGATGTCCCATAATTATACCTAAGAATAATGGTTATTCGTACTGGTTAACCGTAACCGTAATAAAAGGCTTCTAAAAATTATATCTATCATTTTTTTTTTCATATCGTATGAAAATATATAAATGTATACATGATACTCTGTCATTTTAATGATTATATTTTTCTCGTAGTTCTATCGCAAGCCGGAGTACGCTTGAAAATTTATTTGTGTCTTTTGCTGTAAATGTTCTTGGATGATCAACCAAAGATAGGTAAGAGTATTTGACTGTTCCTAGATTGTCACATACAGGTAGTATTCCACTTCCGCATTTAACATCATTGTCTAAAGTTCATAAGTAAAATTAAAGTCATCATTATCTTCCTGATCGATAGGAATCGAAATTACCTCATATGAACTTAAAAAAACACAATTGTGATTATTACGAACGTCTAATGCACTTGGATAAATATAAAAAATGTTTGGTAGTAACTATTGAGTTACTACACTTGGGAAACTCAAAAATCATGCAATGCTGATTATGTACCTCTTCTGGTATTTGGCTGGCTATTTCGCACAAAATTACAAGAAAATAAAAGAAATAAGATTTAATTATTTACGAGTAAACAAGTCACTTCAGCTTTGAAATATGTTAGGTGCACGTGTGAAGTAACCAATAAGAGGATGAATCATAAATAAATAATAGCATGAACAGAAACGGCGTTACTTTCCTGTCGCTCCTTATCATTTAAAGTTCTGCAACTATCTTTCGAAATATTCTCCTGAATTTCTGTTGAAATTGCGACAATTTCACGCATGCGGTAAACGCTGTTAAGCACATGACGATTGTCAATCTTAATTTGGCGCTCGCATAATATTTCTTGAAGATGACTTTCTCTATCTAAACTACTTCGCCTTGCTCTTCTTATTTCATTATCTTCAGAAGTCTGATTTTAATTTATCTTTCGGATATTTCTGATGGCATCTGAATTTCGATATCGTAATATTTATAAATCTCCAAATTGTTGATATTACGTTTTTTTAATTCTAGTAAACCAGTGCAAGGTTTTCGCCTATTATCTCATTTATTTTTGTTATTACTATTTTAATTTGACATGTTTAAGTAATTAGATTATTTTTATCGGATCCTATGTCGACCGGGAGTGTTTAATTGGTGAAGCATTAAGATGTTAACATTAAGTCCCAGACTTGCATCCTGTAGCAATGATTTTTACCATTCTGCATGTCAAAAGAATCATGACGAGGGCATTTATAATATTTATGTTTTAATAAATATTACATGATAAGATTTTAAAAACAAGGAGGTACATTGTTTTATTTCATTTAACTTATTCAAACAACGTAATAAAAAATATATTTAAATTTAAGTGATTTAATAGTAAAAATAAATTTCAGTTCATAAATTTTTTTTCAGTTCATTATTTTGATTTTGTGCATAAGTTAATATATTTCATTGAAATATTACATATAAACTAACTTTTATATGTATGTGTGTATGTGTATATGTGTATTACATTCACATTCCAATGTAATTTTATTATATATTATAAGCTAAGATCTTAAAGCAAAATTTTATAAAATCTTTTTAGTAATGTAAGTAATAAAAATTTCATGATTTTTTGAGCTATACGATTAATACTAATCCTATGCTCACATAAAGAGCGATACTCGGATCTCCGATTAATTCAGTTTCCAAGAAAAATTCCTAATGTACCACTCACTTAGGCCGAAGTAATCCCTACTGAGTACCAAAATGCAGTAGAAAATAAAGTAAATTTAAGGAAAAAAAGTATAAAAGAGGAAATGGGCCTATCAACGAAACGTATATATAAAATACCAATCTAAATAAATGATGTTATAAAAATAGTATCATCATAACAGTTCGTAAAAGACGGTACTAGAGGGAAAACAATTTCTTTACAATTAAGTCATTTTTCTATTTATTTTTTTAAAGTACATTTTAAAGCTTTTTCATTTGTAGTTAAATTTTATTAAGAAAAAGTATTATTTTGATTAAAATATTTTTAATATTACCAGAAATGAATATAAAAACAGGAAAAGAAAATCTCCTGGTCTGCATAATCTATAAAACTCATTTCAACTATACCTATATTTTACATCTTTTATACTTAAGTATTGTATGTTATTGTGATGGTAACTTTATGTATATTTTGGTTTTAATTAAAGGAAGAAATTTGACAAAAACATTGTTATGATTTTTCTTTCAAATAAAAGGCAAAATGAAGATTACTTTTTCAATATATTGCCTAACGTTCGCATACGCAAATGGGCATAAAATATGATAAATAAATAAATAAAGCAGTAACACAATTGAAAACACACTTTGAAAAGTTTTAGCTTATAAGACTTAATGTATCTGAATCAATCAGTTAGTGGCCCTATAAATCTGTCACTAATTGTATCATATTCTATATTATAAATGCTACGCTGTTAAAAAAAATCCCGTAAGATTACGGTAAAAGCCCGGCAGCAGAGATTCCAGACAAAGCCCATAAAAAGAAACGCTTAGACCGTAAATTAAGTATATAATAACCTTAAATTGTGTTACATGCCTGTAAAAAAACCTTTTGTCCGTAAAACCAATATTTTTTTTACGGGCTTTGTCTGGATTCTCTGCTGCCGGGATTTCCTCGTAATCTTACGGGATTTTTTTTTACAGTTTATCTGAATATCATATGTCATTTTCACGGCATTTAACTTTTAATTTACCACGTTATGAAACAAAAAAAATGTTTTTGAAAGATAAAATTTAAGTTACTTAAGAGGGTGTTTTTAAAATGTATCTAATAAAAATTATTCATATTACCTCATCCTAGTAGGACCATTCTTAGGAGTGCGCCCCAGATCGTCGCGTCGCCAATTATCCATCACACAGTACTAGTGCGACGTTAAAACCCAACCAGACAACCAACCATCCTCATTCTAGGAATTAATCCGGAATTAATGAGATAATACTTCAGTTTATCTTTATTATATAGAGGTCGAAAAATATATTAGTGCCTTGAAAATAGTTAAAAAATTATTTACTTTTTTGTTCCATACATTTTAGATAAGACTGTTGGTTGATTTTCAGGTGATATAAGAATTAATTATAACACACGTGAAGATATTAAAAAGTGCCAATCGAAATCAGCGACAGAAGTCTATAAAATCCCTTCTTGAACAATAACGTCTACATGTAGTGTCCGGCACCAAGTTGTGAAATTAAAGTGGGGTATATATCTTCTACACTTACAAAAACCTTTGACATTTTTTTCCATAAATTCGATTTTATATGTTTTTTAAAGTAATTGTACTTTAAAGTACCTTCAGTAGATAAAGTGTTAAAAAGTGTTTACACAAATGAGTGCGTGTTAAACGAACTAGACCACAAATCGACAAACCAAAGTTACAAACAATTTTCAAATATACTCTATAATAAAAAGAGTGACGCACCAAGAAGGAGTAATGCAAACTGGACACAAATTGACATACAGTCGGTAACAAAAGTGTCCGAACACTAGCAAAAATTCCTATGTAAAAAAAGTACAGTTAATACTGTTTTGTTAAATAAATCCTTGTCGAATCCTGTTCTTAGTTAGTGTAAGAACAGGATTCGACAAGGATTTATTTAGCAAAACTGTATTAAGCGTATTTTTTTTATATAGGAATTTTCGCTAGTGTTCGGACACTTTTGTTACCGACTGTACATACAGGTTTTGATGGAATCAAGCACCAATTCATCATTATCGTCGATCCTACATGCAACTGATACTTAAGTGACTTCAAATACCCTTAATAGGCGGCTTAGTGAAATGGGGTTGAGCTCAGTCCCCGGATCTCTCTTCCACTGAGGACGTTTGGAGCATCATAAAAAGGGTCCTACAACCAGCTCGGGATTTTACCAATACAACGCAACAATTGGACAGAATTTGGCACGATACTTCACAGGAGCACATCGGACAACTCTGTTAATTAATACCAAGCCGAATAACTGAATACATAAGGACCAGAAGTGGACCAATGCGTTATTGACTTGTTTACTTTGTGAGGACCGTTCTCTTGATTAAATCATTCAAATTTTCTGAAACTGTAATCAATTGTTTTTCTCCACATGTACATCACATCTACCAATTTTTGTCCCGTTCGGACCACCCATTCCACCCCATCTACCACTTTTTGTCCCCACTCCTTCTTGGTGCGTAACTTTTTTTGTTATAGAGTATATATTGCAAAGTACCGATAATACACTATATCACGCTAAACATAACTTACATTTAAAACTATTATTTTTGTTACTTTTATTATTTTAATTTAAAGTTGAGTTTCTTCATTGACGTAAATTTTTATAAACAGAGAGGAACTATTTTTTTATAATACAAATTTAGGACTAATATGCTTTAAGAATAGATTAATTAAAAAAAACTATAAAATCATATATGCGTAATTGATTTAAATTCACGACTTTGACATTATTAAAAGAATTCATACAGCAGCAGAAAATTTCTGGATCTTACAGAAGCAAATGATTAAAAAATTTAATCAATTGCTTTAATAAAAAAATTAATCAATTGATTTTTGCTTATTTTTAAATATTTCAAAGAAAGATCTATATTTAATGACTTATTCTGATTACAACATTAAAAATTAAAAATTAATTATTCAGAATATATATATATATATATATGTGTGTGTGTGTGTGTGTGTGTGTGTGTGTGTTTGTGAAACAGCGTAGTTATTACATGAAAAATATTTTAATTCCATACTTAAAATTTAAATATTATAAATAATTATTCAAACTACATCTAAGATTGGAAATAATTTGTTGTCATATGTTTCATAAAAATACTGAATTGCGCGAATATAGCTAGCTAACGATATTATAAAATATTTTATGAATTTAAATTGAGAATATCTCAAGTTAAATAATGGACTGATGAAAAACACCTTTTCTGTAATATATATATATATAATAAATAAATTAGTAGAAATATAAGAGGAATGAATGTAAAAAAAAAAAAAAAAAAAAAAAAAAAAAAAACTTTTTGATGGCAGTTTTGACGATATTAAATTAATTGTATATGTATATAAAATGTTAGCAAACAGCATAACCCTTTTTGGCAGTAAAAGGAAATTGAATATGACTTTTCAACCAGGATAAAACCGCAAGTGAGAATGCAACATAAAAGAAGTAACGGTTGTACCAGAATAAAATAGACTGATATAAATTGATGTATAACTAAATTTATTTAAGAGAAACCCAACTTGGTTTTACGCATAAACAATATAGATAGAATAATAAACAAAATGCAACATATTAATTTATGTAAGTAATCCCCGTTGCTGTTTGCCATTCGATGTAAGCGTCTGGTCCAACTTAGACAACTTTCCATTATTACGTCCTTTCTTATTCTCTTTACAGCTCGTTTTAGTTCTGAAATCAGTATTTTTTAACATTTTATTTTATCCCAGTTCATCTGCTGTACAACTTCATCTTAAAGCGAGTAGTCCAGTGGATTTAAATCCTTTTTTCATCAGAAAAAGGATTCTCTTAGTCTAACCTTTTCTGAAATTGTATCGCACCCAATTAGCGAATTTGATTCTTTTCTGCTTTTGAGTTTCTCTTAGTTTAGGTTGTATTCGTTTTTTGTAAGGACTTAATCCAATATCATTTTTAAGTATTCGCTGTACAGATGGTTTTGATACTTTCAGTTCCCTAGCAAGTTTCCTTATGGATATACTCTCCTTATGTGTCAAGCGACTCTTCACTTTTTTAATCAGATTTTTGGTGCGGACAGTGCGTGGACAGTCTGGAGGTTAAGATGTTTTAATATTGTCGCTCTTTCTAATCATATTACATCACTTAAAAACAGTGGCATAACTTAAAACACCTTTCAAATGACGAAATATTTAACTTCTGGATTCTCCACTTTTGAACATGGAAAGTACCAATTTTTGTACTTCTTTGCTCTTCATACTATCCTGTAGTTGCAATGTAATTTTTGATTTTGAGTTGTTGCACAGATTATACCAATGTAATTAAGAATCTATAAAAAACGTATATGTTTATATATAATATAAAATTCCCATGCATACATACAAATAGTAATAGTCTATTTAATTCTGGTATACCCGTTAATAAATAATGGTATACCCTTTTCAAATAATTCAGCACCAAATAATATAACTCGACTCTTTATTAGGCAAAAATTGTAGTCAAATGTTAAAGTTGAATGTGTCACATAGTACTGTCCCCGTTCCTACTTTTTTTCTTTTGATAAAAGATCATTCATAGGTATTTCAACAAAAATAATTTTTGTGATTTTCTGAACTTTGGGGTATTTTCATAAAAATATTTCATTTAGTATTTTTTTAACACTGGTATTGCAATTTACTACAGTTTAGTGAACAATGCACTGCTTCAGTGTAAAAAAGTAATAAATATACTGGACAGTGTTTGATATTTCGAATACAAAAATCTTTTATAGGAATGATATTTCTAAATGGTTTAATTTAATGCGTCATTTAAATAGACAATAAGACTTCTTCACACACCATAAATTTTAAGCCAGCACAAACGGTTTCGAAAGGACGTAGCCTTCCTCCATCAGGTGCAAAAAAACACGTGCTACTGCCTTGGAGGCAAAAGCAAGACTGTAAGCAGGGCAAAATCCAGAGGGGGGGAGCAACACAAACAACCAATAGGAAGCATCATGCAGGACCAATCTGAGAAGAACACACATGCACACACAAAAACAAAAGGAGGAGGGAAGGAATACACAATTAATTTAATTTAATTTTTTATTTAATGTTATTTTTATTTTTTTTTAATTAATATTATACTTATAAGTAAATTTAATAAAATTTATTATTAATATTAATATTTTTTTTATTTAATTAGAATTATTTAATTATAACTATTATTATGTTATAAACATAATGAAGGAAATTATTTAATTGAATTAAACAAATTTTTCCAGGCTGTAGACAGCAAAGTGGAATCAGATTTTTCATTCACAATTTTATAACGATTAAGGTAAATAGCTAAATTTTCCAAAAAATCCAGTTCGGAAAAGCGTTTGATGAAAGATAATTTTGGCACTCTTAAAATTAAAACTATGATCAAATTCCCAACTGTGCTTCGCAATAGAAGATTTAGAAATTTCTTGGTTAACAACATACCGAGAATGTTCGCGTAAACGGCATTCAAGATTTCTTTTAGTTTGACCAATATAAGATAAATCACAATTATTACAAGGGACTTATAGATACCCCACTTATGAAGCTCGGGAACAGGGGATTTAGTTGAAGGGAATTGGAATTTATTAACAGCTTTAAAAATAACGTATAAATTGAAACGCTTTAAAACTTTGGCTAATTTAAAACATAAGGGGGAATAAAAAGGCAAGACAACAAGATTATCAGGTTTAATTTTATCATCAATGGAAAGAGTAGAATTATAAGTTGGCCTACTGAACTTTTTGATAGCTTTATCAATTATAGAAGGTCTAAAACCTCTTTTAATAGCAACGGACTTTAAATAATTGAGTTCTTCTTTAAGAGAAGAAGTATCAGAGCAAATTTTAAGGCACGATACACGTAAGTGTAAACGGTGCCAATTTTTTTTTTTAGACGGATAATTAGAGAGAGCATGGGGAGGGTTAGAAACAGAGAAAGGTTTCCTGTACACAGAGGTTTTAAAAGAGGAATCGCACCTAGTAACTAAAACATAAAGAAAGGGAAGTTGATTACAATTTAATAACTCGAAGGTAAACTGAATATGGGGATCAATAGCATTAGCAATATTAAGAATGGCAGAAACATCAAACGGATTTTCAACAACTTATTAGTATAATATTATTTTTACTTATTAGTATAATATTAATAAAAAAATAAAAAAAAAATAAATAAATAAATAAATAAATAAAAAATAAAATAAAATTGTTTATTCCTTCCCTCTCTCCTTTTGTTTTGTGTGTGCATGTGTGTTCTTCTCTGATTGGTCCTGCATGATGCTTCCTAATGGTTGTTTGTGTTGCTCCCCCCCCCTCTGGATTTTGCCCTGCTTACAGTCTTGCTTTCGCCTCCAAGGCAGTAGCACGTGCTTTTTTTGCACCTGATAAAGGAAGGCTACGTCCTTTTGAAACCGGTTGTGCTGGCTTAAAATTTATGGTGTGTGAAGAAGTCTTATTGTCTATTTAACATTTGTACACCAGTTTTGCATTTAGTTTTTGTTAATGGTTAATGCGTCCTATCTTTAAAAATAATTCCTAATGTTGTCTACATGTTATCAAATTTCATACACGATAACGCAATCCAATTTACATAATTTACATTTTATTGTCATAAAGGTCAAATTGTATTTAGGCTCAAAGGGTTTGAAAATAATTATAATAATAATAATAATATGTTACAAATTAACTCATTAAAGTAATAATAATAATAATAATAACATTAATTTTGATTATCGGATATACATTTTTATAAAATTATCATAAAAATCTCCTTTTTGTTTCAAAGTAATTGAATAATAGTATTTTTAAAACCTTTTCGAAGATTTAAAAATTATTATATAAATGATATATAAAACTTTCCTCCAAAAAATTAATTTATGTTAATTAGTTAATTATGTTAAAACTCCTTCCATAAATTAAGTACCCTTATATATATATTTAAAAATCCCGTATCATTTTAAATGTATAATAAAATTTATAAAATTTGATTATTTTTTTATAAGGCAAGAAACCTTGCTTGTTTTCAATCAAGTAGAAAGCATTATCTGTAGAAAAGTTTACAGAAAATTAGATTTAAGTCTTTGTAGAACAGAAAATACGGGCACCATACAACTGTTAAAAGAATTTTAAGAAGTAGTAACACGTATTTATTCTAGAAAATTCACCTTAGTACTTCAATGAAATTTTTCGGTTGAGAGAAAATATAAGTTCGTAGAAAACAATTTAAAATGAATATATATATATATATATATATATATATATATATATATATATATATATATATATATATATATATATATATATATATGTGTGTGTGTGTGTGTGTGTGTATGTGTGATAAATTTTAAATATAAGATGGAATAAAACTTGCATTTTTAATATATAACTAGAACAGAGTACTTATAAACCAATGCGCAAATGCAGCTAAAGGAAATATGAAACCATAATAAATAAGCAAAATAACCAAGGATAGATGAAAATTAATCCCAAAACACATGAGGGGAGCTCCCCCACTTTAGGGGAGCTCCCCTATGTAGGGAAGGAAATATGAGGAGTTTCTGACGAAACGTTGGCTATTTAGCCAAAAAAATACGTTTCTAGCCCCCAACTTCTTACAGATGGAAGCAAGACCATACAGCAAACGAATTTAATTAATACAAATCATAAATTCATAAATGAAGCATATAAGCAAATACATCAGAATAAAATACAAGATTATAAATATTAATAAAAATAAATACATATTGGACAAACTCGAATAGTCAAAGGAAAATTGAAATCCCCCCCATCTTAAACATAGATCCCGCTTTCAGCTGGTATGGCCTTGCTTCCACTTACCAAGCGTAATTAAGCGCCACAAGCGCTGGTAAGTGGCCCTACCAGCTGAAAGCGGGATCTATGTTTAAGACGAGGTTATGATGGCCTAATAAGATAACATCTTATTAGGCATAGTGTATTATTATTATTTCAAGTCAAAAATAATATAAATGTAATTAAGATTTGTGAAGCGGTCACTCAAACGGAAACGAAATTATTAAGAGGGCACATTAGTCAAGAATTGACGAATTCGAACTTGGGTTATTGTGGACACAATGCAATGCACTAAGCACTATACGATTACGGATTGCTATTGAATGTGGAATAGGACTAATTAAAGAAAATTGTATTGCTTCAGGACCTACTATCGGCTTTCCCATGAAACAGCGAGCCCCAATCAGCTTCAAATAACAGTCTCTCCAGTTAGAAAATTGACAGGGTCACTAGAACGACCACAGTGAATTATAGTGGGCTAACTGTACATTCATTGCACATAATGATTATAGTATTTTTAGTCAGAGTTCCGAAAATTATTTACTATTTGAATTTTAATGTTGGTGTTGGTGTTTGGGAGTAAGGACAACTGGCTGCACTAGAGTCCTTTGCCTTCAGGTGAGTGCCTTCCGTGGAGGTCTTTCTAAGGGGACCTAGTTCATATTTACGGAAGTTTCGGAGAAAAGTACAGAAAACTCCGAACGGCTAAGTCAACGAGCGTGGCCTGGGATCGAACCCAGCACCTCTCGTCTGTCAGCTGTAAGTGCATAACCACTCGGATGGATACAGCATTTTTTCATTTGCCGCTGATGGGCCCTATTTGAATTTTAATTTTCAAGACTTTTTTAAGTTCGAAAATCTCTACTCTCTTATTTTACCTTCTCGAACCTCTCCTCAGACATCTATTTAAATTTCTGCAAAAAATAAATATATTTTCAAAATCTCGTTCCAAAAATTTTGGATTTGGTGTTTAAGGTATTATTTAATTATCGTAAAGAATTAATAAAATCTAGATAAAAGACATTTCAAATAAAATCTAAAATGTGAGAGATGATCACAGGCGGTTTGCCTGGTAAATTCACATTGAAATACCTTTATACTTTTTGTTTTCAATATTTTTATCAAAATCATTTGCTATTTCCTTTTGTTATAACGTTTGAACCTTTATAAACTATGAATAAATAACACCAAATTTCTCTTTGTATTAAGTTTTTTGCAAAGCGTAATACAATTCTTCATGGGATATCAATTTAATACAAAGTTTAGAAACATAAAATATTTAAATAAGACTGAATCTGATGAAAATCATAAAACTTTTCTTAAAAGAGATTTTATTTTTTGATTATGTTGTAGAGATTTTTATTTTTATTTTTTTCATTTTTAACATGCTGAGTATGATTATTTTCCTGACTTGATTTATGGAAAACTATTTATACTTTGTGATGAAATGGCAGGTAAGAAATTCTCAACTATGCATCTGTAGTGTTAAATCACTTATGAATATTTAGCAGTGTGAAGTAGAGTAAGCATAACGACTTTTTGGCATAGTTTGATTTTAATCTCATTTTGCTCAGTTGTTATTATACTCAAACTTCTGAAAATATTTAGACATAAACTGCAACTAAATGGCTTTTGAAAAATATGAGAATTTTACATTTTAACAATGTGCCATTTGAAGAAACAATAATGAGGAAACTTTTCTGTTTCTTAGTTAAAATTGCCCCATGGTTTAGGTCAAATGCAATCTCAGCGTACTATATTCATGTGCAGTGCATTAATAGGTATGTAACTGAGTTTCCAGATACTGAAAACTTTCATGAATGTGGAATATTTTTATCTTTTAAAATACATCAACCCGTTAGAGTTGCGAACTTTTCCATACACCTCCTTGAGCACTTTATAAAATTTAGAATGAATGGATAACATTAATATGCAAGTAAAAATAAAAAATGTATGTAACAGAATTAATTATTTATACTGTACTTTTGATCGGTTGAACATTGTGGATAATTATAAAATGTTATATTAATAATGGTATGATATTAAACGTAAAATAAAAAGCTTGAGTAAATGTAAGAGAATTAAAGGCTGATAGAATTTCTTTAGAAAAAACATATTTTGATGAATTGTGTTAGGTTCAAGGAGATTTCTGATATCTGAAACGTAAAATATTAAATTGGTTAAATATAATGAAACCAAAAATATGCAACGTATCTTTTACAGAAAGCAATTCAAAAATAGAAAACATTACTTTGGCTGTATTAAATTCTTTAGGAACGAAAATCCACAGTTTAGTTCCCTATTACGTCCTAATTTAAGTTCAGGAACAATTGTGACAATCTTTTTTTGGTGATACTCCTATCTCATCTCTTCATGCGGGTCATAAAAGTACTAAACGGGAATTCAATTACTTACAAAATGTTTAGGGAAAATGTAACCAGGGTGGTTACACTTACTTCATAAACAAAATGTTTGGGGGTAAATGTAACCATAAGTGGCAAGCGGAATGCTTAAAAATTTGAAGAAATCTGAAATCATATTAAAAATTTGCATGAAAAACTTAGTTTTCTTAATCAAAACCGAGCTAAAAAATCTCCAGAAAAACTTTGAATAAATAAATAAACTACACAAAACTTCAAATAATGTGAAGGTATTTGGAACAATAAAGAAGTTTAAGGGGGAAAATTATTTGCTGCAGTTATTCTGAAGATTTTATGATTTTTTGTTCCATATAACTTCAGAGTATCTACAGATTTTTCTGCAGATTTATTTTATTTTATTTTTTTTTTTAGCTGAGGAGCTTTAGAATTTTTTTCGCAAGTAGAGCAATGACAAAATTCCAAAGTTTGACATTGACACTCAGTCGAACATTGGAAGTTAAAACAGTTTTTTGTACGTTCCAAACTGTCACTGTTTCATATTTGACTTTTTTTCTTAAGTGGCCGTATTCTCCCATAACTCGGAATTGGAATTTCTTTCGGAAAAAAGAAATTCCGGACGACATTCCGAAATTTTTTTTACAATTACCCTACTTCACCTTATTTGAAAGTTATATAACTTACTAAAAGTGGTTTTATTTAATAAAAATAAATATTACATAGATGTCCAAATCTCACTCAAATCTCCTATAAATACCCCAAGACACGGAAAGCTGATTTCTTAAATAAATTTGTGAGGTAGTAGTATACAGTCGGCTGCAAAATTATTCGAGCACTAGCAATAATCCTTGCCAAAAAAAAGTACACTTAATACAGCTTTGTTAAATAAATCCTTGTCTAGTCATGTTCTTAATCAGTCTAAGAACATGATTCGACAAGGATTTACTTAGCAAACAGTCTTAAGTGTACTTTTTAAATATAGGAATTATTGGCTAGTGCTCGAATAATTTTGCAGCCGACTGTATTAGCGTAATGCTACAATTAAAATTCGCACTTTGCGAGTAAAACATGAATGCGAAGAATTTAGGATTCAGTAGAGTAATAGAGTTAGTTCTCATCCTAAAATGAAATTGTAATCTGCGATATGCTAATTTTATAAAGTATTTTGGAAACTGTATAAAAGGAGAAGGAAGATTGCTTTTGGGGGTTAGTTGGAAGGAGAGTAAGAGAGTTAGTTGGAAGGAGTTGGAGTGAGTTAGAGTTAGTTGGAGAGAGAGAGAGAGGATGGTAGTTAGTTAGAGGGAGGTAGCCGATTAAGAAGGTAGGCTGTTGAGTTAGTTGCTTAGACTAGTGTATTAGATGATGGTTGTCGAGTAGTACCGTGGTATAGGGAATCCTCCCGAGTACGAAAGACTAGTAGCAGCAGTGAGAGCTAATGAATTTAAATAAAGTAGTTGAGAGTAATTGTGGTTATTTATTGATAGTTAAAGTATTTGTGGACGCTGCCCATTTAAACTTATAAAGATATTAAATATAAATAAAGTACAACGCCAACCTTTTTCTATTAAGCTCAAATAAAAGCTCATTTATTTTACTAAATCTGACTTTGTCTTCTCTTCATAGTTTACTTAAGTATTTCAGTTTCAGCTTCAATCTAAAGTTAAATAAGCAAGATTCAAGTTTCATGCTCATAAATTAATTAAGTTAACCTAAGTTCATATTTAAGATCTAGCGAAATCTAAGATCTAGGAGTTAAGATCTAAAATTGAGAATATGGCATCCGCTTATTCTCTACACTGGCGCCCAAATTCGCTCGAATCCCCCCCCCCCCCGAGCAAGTATTTTTTGACGGCACTAATACTGTGCTGCAATTTTTTAAGCAGCTTGAATATTTTTTTGACTTTTATAACATTGATCTATAGAAAAAATATGCTTGGTTAGCATTTTCCTTAAAAGGAGAACCGAGACAGTGGCATAAGTTACCCAGGTAGCACAGTATGGTATTTTCAACGTTGAACAAACGGCAATGCATTCCGTTGAATTATCGTTTTTCCGTAACGTTAATAATCTGAAAATATGTCTCGTTGATTTCCTCATCTTTCAACGGTTGTTTTAATACATTTTACAACGTAAAAAAAACCTTTGTAAAAGGGTTGTACGAAATCGCAATATTGTCGTTCTTTTATAACCTAAAAAAAATAGTTGTAAAATGATTGTTCAGAATCGCAATACTGTCGTGCTTTTTATATCAGTTTTCAACGGCTTTTCTTATGTCTTATAAACGTTGAAATCCAAGAATATCTATCTCCATATATCCATTGAATTTTTATTTCTAAAATATTGCTAATAATTTAAAAAAGAAAAAATTCCCTTGTTAAAAAAAAAAAAAAAAAAAGGAATATCCTTTTTTACTTAATTTTTAGACTTTTTTTATTACTAATTTTATTACTTTTTTAATACTCAATATACGAAAATATTAGATTCGTAAAAATTTTCAACTTCCGTTTTTCGAGGAAAGCTAAATTTCACAGCACATACAACTGCACTAAATTTGATATGTAAGACATCCAATATAAACACGAATGCTGAATTAGTTAAGAGTGTGTATCAGCCGACAGGCGATGCTCTCATTACTCACTTTCAGAGATTTTTACATGACATCTCAACATCTGTTAATTAAAATTGCTGCAAATTCTGTATATAAAACCTTTATTCTGAGAAGCTGTATAAAACTTTAGTGCATGTTAAATAACTGCAAGTGGCGCTTTTAGATAGAACATACTATTTTTCTTAATCAATTGTTCATGGAGTTTGGTGTAATTTTAATCAACAGATGCTGAGATGTATCCATGTGGAAAACAGTTCATAGATAACATTCATAGATTTCAATAATAATAAAAAACACTATACTAATTATATAAGTTTTAAAATTGTAATAAATATTTTATTTATGTAAATTTTAGTTAGTTTTAATTCATACAATTTAATAATAATAAAGATAGAAAAATCGACTATTTAAAATTTTCATAAACCAACATTTAGATCCCTGTGATTGTCTATTTATTAGCTAAAATTATTTATTTGAAATTAAAGGATAATCAAAATGATTATAATTAGTGATTATAATAATAAAATAAATAAATCTAAGCAGAAATTGACAGTGTTAATTAATGTAAACAAAAATTAAAATTTGCAGTTTAAAGACAAAAAAAATGTAATAATTTTATTAATAATAATAGAATAAACAAAATCAAAGCAGAAAATGTGAACCTTAATTAATGTAAACAAAAACTACAGTTTGCAATAAAACAAAAATCAAAAAGGTAATAATTTTATTAATAATAAAATAAAATAAATAAATAAAAGCGAAAATTTGGAATGTTAATTAATGTAAACAAAAATTAAAATCTGCAATTAAAAGAAAATCAAAAATGCAATAATTTTATTAATAATAATAAAATAAAATAGATCTAAGCCGAAATTGTGAATGTCAGTTTTGCTCCCTTCACAAAATTTAAATTCGTAGAAAACAAGCTTTACAAAAGTATAACTTTTGTATTCATAAGACCTGTTTTTAATAATATAAATTTACTGCATATACTTCGTTCGATAAAACAATAATAGTGTTACATTATATATAGATATATTTTTTCCGTAAATATGAAAAAAGAGAAATTTTACAAAAGTACAGTTTTAAAAAATAGTATAATATTTAAAGTTAGACCGACCCCTGAAAATTTAAGACAAGAATTGAAACATAAAATTAAAGAAGGAAAAAAGAAACACTCACTTCATTACTTGAAAAATCTTGTTTAAATAAATAGACGATAAATAGGCTTCAGCCAATAGACGAGAACTTATCAGAAGTAAAGTTTAATATTATGCTAGCAGGTAAAAAGCCTAAAACCAAAGAATATTATATAACTTTGAGCTTTTAAGGCTATTATACCTGCTTGCAAGTTTTTTTTTTTTTTTTGCAGTTAGTTACGTAAAATGTAATGTAACTTTCACTATTATTGTTTCACATAAAACTTCCACACCACTTTAACAGGAAAGCAATAACTTCATGCGTCGTTCACATTCACTTTCAAAATGGCACGCGCCGTAACTCGTTCGTAAGACGCTTTTAAGGTTTACCACAATATACTTGGCGATTTCGCATTGTTGAACGGGAGAAAGCGTATAATATGGTACGCTTCGTTAGTTACGGTTTCCGAAAGCCAAAGAACATCTACCACTAGTTAATATACTTTGCTGAAAGCTTCACTTCTTATCAGGTTAGAAGTTCTTTCGCAGCACACCATCTTCTAAAACTCTAAAGAAAATTTATAATACGCATGCGTATACATCCTGCCTAATTCACAATCGTCTATCGATATCAAGTTAAAGAGATTCAACGTCATTTGACGGAAATAATGACTTATAAAAAGTACCTATTAATCCGCTGAAGAAACTATTTTTTATTAGAATCAAAAAGGAAAACAAAAACTAAAAAAATACCTATTTTAAAACGTCGAAAAAATAACAGGAAAAGTACAACCATAAAACAACGTTTGTTATAGGTTCTCTTTATTACTGAATAAATATTCGAAATTGTTCAGGGAGAATATTGCGAAATAAAAACTATTTTTCAACGGACATAAAATAACGTAACCAATTTTTCACTGTTCAGACTTATTTGCAACGATATAACAACGTTATGTGTTACCTGGGTTAATAGCCCGCCATTCACTTGGACCAAATCCAACTTATCAAGATCTAAAAAGCAGAGTAATCGACCTCTTTGCCACTCGGTATGACAGACTAAGATTAGAACATGATCGTTCACTCCCCCCTCACGAACGTCAGTGGGAAGCAATAGTAAAGCGAGTGGAAAAACCACAAGAAGTTATTAAGTCACAGGAAGCAAGCTCTATTAGTTTAAACCAACCTAAAACTGGCGATGAAAACTGTATTTCTGGTGACAAAAGTCAAATAAAAGTTAATGAAAACAAGCAAACTACGCCTTTAACCAGCACTACAGACAAATCTACCTCTGTTTTTCAGCCTTTGGCTACGGATGAAAAATCCGATAAAATACCTAGCGTAGCGACGGCGGTTGAAAAGGAAAATACGATTGAACCTAATTCTGTAAATGAATCCCTTGCTTTAAATGAAACGAATGTTCAGCTAAATTCTACTGTTCAAGCCTCTCATATCCCTCATTTTCATTTAAATGCTGAACCGGTTCAAGCCGAAATATCAAATGTAACTGAAGCTCGGGTAACAGAAATTGAAAATTACAACTAAAATAACTGCGGCCGCTGAAACCGTTAAACGGACCGACAGTGACAAATTAATAAATGTTGCGGCTAACTTTTCTAGTGATTTAAATTCACCTCCTGATAATTCCCATTTAAAAACAGTCAAGTTGACCGATTCTGTTATTTTCACAGGAACTGTGGTAAAAGAAAGTGAAAAGTTTATCCACTGTGCTTCTAATGATCTCGTAACTAATTTTGAAGAAAATCTACTAGTTAATATAAAGGAAAGCAGTACAGTTCAAAATGCAGTGGTAACTAATTCTAGTTCGGCACATCCAGTGTATAAATTCAATGATAAAGTCGAAAAAGTCAGATAACTCGGTCGCTAGTTTAAATGATATGCCGCCTAAAGTAAAACAAAAAGTTGCGCTTTCCACTAGCGAAGTGAAAGGTTTGAAAGCTTGTAAGCCCTCCAGGACCTCGTTCTCAACGAGTAGAGAGCGAGCGGAACCTTTTCAAGGAACTGTAGACAGTGACAAGGTACCGGGCTCGAGTCCGTCCCAGAAAAGTGCCTCTGCGATTCCGGACTCCGCTTGACAAGCTACCAGCGCTGAAAGTTCAACAGCAACTCCACAGGATAGTCTGACACGCACCTCTGATTTTGCTGATATCAAGGAATCAATCTGTCAGGTGCTATGGTTAATTATTTTTTCCATTGTAAAGTGCATTTCTATCACAGCAGTTATAAAATCTAGGACATGTATTAAAGCCATTTGGACTTTCAATCATTATCTGAAAGAGATGAACTTTCTAAAAAGTCAAAAGTCAAAATTTAAACTTATAGCATGAACTTTCAACTCTCGAAAATTCATGTATTGTTTACATATCATAAATTTTTTTCTGTATATAATATATGCATGTATGTACGTTAATGTTTTTTTTATTCCTAGCCAACACCGGCAGTTTTTGGTAAAAAGCTTTTTGAACATTTGTATATAAATTTTCCCCCTTTTCGTTTTTTGAATGATCTATATATATGTACTTAAATGTTTTCTGTTTTAGCCATCACCTGCAGTGATTAGTACGATAAATTTTCTTAACTTTTGTACATAAACTTTCTCTCTAGTTTTTAACATGATGTATATGTATATATATAATAGCAGGAGACTTGGCGTTGGAATATTAAACCAGGAATAAACTACTACGTCAGAAACGCCAAAGAAAAATTATTGAGGTGCATACAGCTGTTTCGGTAGCCTAAAGCGTACCGTCATCAGTGCAAAAAGAATTCAGAATCTGGAGAAGTGCTCATATATATAGGAGAGGGACCGGATTTAGTTCAACCAATAGGATTACGGAAGAGGTGGGGAGTGTGGCCAATAGGAATTAAGGAATGTGTAGCTGTGTAAACTGTAGAAAAATTAAGGAAATGTGGACTGAATGTAAAATTTCCAACAATCAGACAAATAGGGAACAGCGAAATCACAATTTACAAGGTTTTTAAAATTTTTATAAATATGAAAAGCTTCAAAGAAATCGAGTTCATGAATGGATTTAGGTCTGCAAATTATTTTAGCTGAATTAAATTTGAAATTATGATTTTCCTCCCAGCAATGTTTAGAAATAGCCGATTTATTGGTTTCTTGTTTGCGGACGTAATTCATATGTTCTTTTAGACGAAATTTAAGACTGCGTTTAGTTTGGCCAATATATGATAAACCACACTGACAGGAAATACTATAAATGCCCCAAGAATTATGCATATCAATAGGATCTTTTAACTGAGAAAAGGTGAGTTTATTGGAAGGCGAAAATATTATTTTAAAATCATATTGTTTGAGAATTTTAGCTATGGTTTGACTGGTTTTAGAAAAATAGGGTAAAACAATACTGATATTAGATGTGACTGATTTAGTAGACGAAATACGAGGGAGTTGTAATTTTTGGATAGCTTTGTCTATAATGGAAGGGTCATAACCTCTGTCAATTGCGATGGCTTTCAGGTATTTAATTTCAGATTTCAATAAAATAGGATTTGAACAAATATTAAGGGCACGGTTTACAAAAGTATAGAAAGCAGCCATTTTTTGGTTAGGTGGGTGACATGAACGCGCTTGGGGAGGAAGGGAGACTGCAAAATTTTTACGATAGACAGTGGTTGAAAATCCATTTACAGTGCGAGAGACGAGGGTATCAAGAAATGGAAGGGAGCCATTGTTTTCTATTTCATATGTAAACTGGATATTACTGTCAATTGAATTTAAGGTATCTAAGACATGGTCAATATTGTGATGAGATATGTCGATGAGTGTGAAGGTGTCGTCAACGTAACGGGTCCAAAAAGGAAAAGATATTTTCTTAAAAAGCTTGCTTTCGAAATAGTGCATGTAAATATCTGCGAGAATTGGGGAGAGAGGGGAACCCATGGCTAAACCTTCAGACTGACGATAGAATTTATTTTGGAAAGAAAAAGTGGTTTGTGATAAACAAATGCGGGTAAGAGAAATTAATTCTTGTATTTCGAAAGATGTGAAATGAAACTCTTTTAATCTATTTTCGAGACAGCAGAGGGCGCCACTTATTGGAACATTAGTGAAAAGAGATTTTACATCGAAAGAAACCATAGTGAGATTAGTGTGAGGGCAGTTTTGAATATTTTTTGCAAAATTTATAGAATTCTTAACAGAATAACTATTAGCAGCAAGAAGTGGAGCAAAAATTGTGGTGAGAAATTTAGCTAGATTATAGGAAGCAGTACCGATATTAGAGACTATTGGACGAAATGGAATATTGGGTTTGTGAACTTTTGGTAAAGCATAAAATCTGGCACAATTAGCAATAGAAGGGATAAGATGGGATTTAGTCGAGTTCAATAACAAGGGGCAAGATTTTATAGCAGATTTAATTTTATTTAATTCTTGAGGAGAGGGGTCACGTGGCAGAGGAATGTATGGGCCATCATTAATTAATTCGGTAACACTTTCGATGTATTGTTTTTTATCCAAAATAACAATCTGACCACCTTTATCAAGGTGGTGGTCAGATAAAGGTGGTCAGATTGTTATTTTGGATAAAAAACAATACATCGAAAGTGTTACCGAATTAATTAATGATGGCCCATACATTCCTCTGCCACGTGACCCCTCTCCTCAAGAATTAAATAAAATTAAATCTGCTATAAAATCTTGCCCCTTGTTATTGAACTCGACTAAATCCCATCTTATCCCTTCTATTGCTAATTGTGCCAGATTTTATGCTTTACCAAAAGTTCACAAACCCAATATTCCATTTCGTCCAATAGTCTCTAATATCGGTACTGCTTCCTATAATCTAGCTAAATTTCTCACCACAATTTTTGCTCCACTTCTTGCTGCTAATAGTTATACTGTTAAGAATTCTATAAATTTTGCAAAAAATATTCAAAACTGCCCTCACACTAATCTCACTATGGTTTCTTTCGATGTAAAATCTCTTTTCACTAATGTTCCAATAAGTGGCGCCCTCTGCTGTCTCGAAAATAGATTAAAAGAGTTTCATTTCACCTCTTTCGAAATACAAGAATTAATTTCTCTTACCCGCATTTGTTTATCACAAACCACTTTTTCTTTCCAAAATAAATTCTATCGTCAGTCTGAAGGTTTAGCCATGGGTTCCCCTCTCTCCCCAATTCTCGCAGATATTTACATGCACTATTTCGAAAGCAAGCTTTTTAAGAAAATATCTTTTCCTTTTTGGACCCGTTACGTTGACGACACCTTCACACTCATCGACATATCTCATCACAATATTGACCATGTCTTAGATACCTTAAATTCAATTGACAGTAATATCCAGTTTACATATGAAATAGAAAACAATGGCTCCCTTCCATTTCTTGATACCCTCGTCTCTCGCACTGTAAATGGATTTTCAACCACTGTCTATCGTAAAAATTTTGCAGTCTCCCTTCCTCCCCATGCGCGTTCATGTCACCCACCTAACCAAAAAATGGCTGCTTTCTATACTTTTGTAAACCGTGCCCTTAATATTTGTTCAAATCCTATTTTATTGAAATCTGAAATTAAATACCTGAAAGCCATCGCAATTGACAGAGGTTATGACCCTTCCATTATAGACAAAGCTATCCAAAAATTACAACTCCCTCGTATTTCGTCTACTAAATCAGTCACATCTAATATCAGTATTGTTTTACCCTATTTTTCTAAAACCAGTCAAACCATAGCTAAAATTCTCAAACAATATGATTTTAAAATAATATTTTCGCCTTCCAATAAACTCACCTTTTCTCAGTTAAAAAATCCTATTGATATGCATAATTCTTGGGGCATTTATAGTATTTCCTGTCAGTGTGGTTTATCATATATTGGCCAAACTAAACGCAGTCTTAAATTTCGTCTAAAAGAACATATGAATTACGTCCGCAAACAAGAAACCAATAAATCGGCTATTTCTAAACATTGCTGGGAGGAAAATCATAATTTCAAATTTAATTCAGCTAAAATAATTTGCAGACCTAAATCCATTCATGAACTCGATTTCTTTGAAGCTTTTCATATTTATAAAAATTTTAAAAACCTTGTAAATTGTGATTTCGCTGTTCCCTATTTGTCTGATTGTTGGAAATTTTACATTCAGTCCACATTTCCTTAATTTTTCTACAGTTTACACAGCTACACATTCCTTAATTCCTATTGGCCACACTCCCCACCTCTTCCGTAATCCTATTGGTTGAACTAAATCCGGTCCCTCTCCTATATATATGAGCACTTCTCCAGATTCTGAATTCTTTTTGCACTGATGACGGTACGCTTTAGGCTACCGAAACAGCTGTATGCACCTCAATAATTTTTCTTTGGCGTTTCTGACGTAGTAGTTTATTCCTGGTTTAATATTCCAACGCCAAGTCTCCTGCTATTATTTGTTAAGCTTATACGGGCTTTGTTGTGTTATTGGTCTTCTGCTCATATTGTTACTGAGCAACCTGGTCTGAGAAGCCTCATATGAGGGGGAGATTAGGTCAGTAATATTTTGAGCCATTTTCTTGTTTTCAAAATGTGCAAATTAGTTAATCGTTTCTACCGTCTACGTACTAAAAAGTTTCGTGCCCTCAACCGTCTTAAATTCCTTTTACAATGCAAGAGACACCGTATTATCCCTAAATTCATTCAACTGAAATGCAATATTTCTGGTTCCAGTTTTGTAAACAAAGCAGTACTCAGGTCTCATTTTAATATTCTCCGAGCAGTTATTAAGGAAACTCGTACCAACATCGCCAAAATTGAAAAAGATTTATTGTTTCTCCACTTAAAGTTAGCTTTTGAACGTCCTAATTTTATGTTGATTGACCACAATTCCTGGATTCATTGTGACAACCGTTCTCGTAAACACTCAATTAAATTACATGATAAATTCACCCGTCTTCGTAATTCACAGAGTCCTATTCATTCGAACGACTTACCTGTTGTCAATAAAAATGCAATCGTTAATCTTTCCAGTACTGATATTTCCAATAGTCAATATTCTGTTCTCAAACTCAATTCAAATTTTGCCATTTCTAAACCTCCTTCTTTTCCTCAGTTAATTGCACCGGTTGAAAAAGCTTTCAAAAATTCTCGACTGACTGACCAACAGAAAGAAAATCTTCGTCATTTAATCCTTAATAATGCCAATTTCAACTCTAAAAATTTTAAATCAAATCTCAGCCCTGCAGAAAAAAACGCCTTGAAGGAATTAAAATCTAATGAAAATATCATCATTACTAAAGCTGATAAAGGTGGTCAGATTGTTATTTTGGATAAAAAACAATACATCGAAAGTGTTACCGAATTAATTAATGATGGCCCATACATTCCTCTGCCACGTGACCCCTCTCCTCAAGAATTAAATAAAATTAAATCTGCTATAAAATCTTGCCCCTTGTTATTGAACTCGACTAAATCCCATCTTATCCCTTCTATTGCTAATTGTGCCAGATTTTATGCTTTACCAAAAGTTCACAAACCCAATATTCCATTTCGTCCAATAGTCTCTAATATCGGTACTGCTTCCTATAATCTAGCTAAATTTCTCACCACAATTTTTGCTCCACTTCTTGCTGCTAATAGTTATACTGTTAAGAATTCTATAAATTTTGCAAAAAATATTCAAAACTGCCCTCACACTAATCTCACTATGGTTTCTTTCGATGTAAAATCTCTTTTCACTAATGTTCCAATAAGTGGCGCCCTCTGCTGTCTCGAAAATAGATTAAAAGAGTTTCATTTCACCTCTTTCGAAATACAAGAATTAATTTCTCTTACCCGCATTTGTTTATCACAAACCACTTTTTCTTTCCAAAATAAATTCTATCGTCAGTCTGAAGGTTTAGCCATGGGTTCCCCTCTCTCCCCAATTCTCGCAGATATTTACATGCACTATTTCGAAAGCAAGCTTTTTAAGAAAATATCTTTTCCTTTTTGGACCCGTTACGTTGACGACACCTTCACACTCATCGACATATCTCATCACAATATTGACCATGTCTTAGATACCTTAAATTCAATTGACAGTAATATCCAGTTTACATATGAAATAGAAAACAATGGCTCCCTTCCATTTCTTGATACCCTCGTCTCTCGCACTGTAAATGGATTTTCAACCACTGTCTATCGTAAAATTTTGCAGTCTCCCTTCCTCCCCATGCGCGTTCATGTCACCCACCTAACCAAAAAATGGCTGCTTTCTATACTTTTGTAAACCGTGCCCTTAATATTTGTTCAAATCCTATTTTATTGAAATCTGAAATTAAATACCTGAAAGCCATCGCAATTGACAGAGGTTATGACCCTTCCATTATAGACAAAGCTATCCAAAAATTACAACTCCCTCGTATTTCGTCTACTAAATCAGTCACATCTAATATCAGTATTGTTTTACCCTATTTTTCTAAAACCAGTCAAACCATAGCTAAAATTCTCAAACAATATGATTTTAAAATAATATTTTCGCCTTCCAATAAACTCACCTTTTCTCAGTTAAAAGATCCTATTGATATGCATAATTCTTGGGGCATTTATAGTATTTCCTGTCAGTGTGGTTTATCATATATTGGCCAAACTAAACGCAGTCTTAAATTTCGTCTAAAAGAACATATGAATTACGTCCGCAAACAAGAAACCAATAAATCGGCTATTTCTAAACATTGCTGGGAGGAAAATCATAATTTCAAATTTAATTCAGCTAAAATAATTTGCAGACCTAAATCCATTCATGAACTCGATTTCTTTGAAGCTTTTCATATTTATAAAAATTTTAAAAACCTTGTAAATTGTGATTTCGCTGTTCCCTATTTGTCTGATTGTTGGAAATTTTACATTCAGTCCACATTTCCTTAATTTTTCTACAGTTTACACAGCTACACATTCCTTAATTCCTATTGGCCACACTCCCCACCTCTTCCGTAATCCTATTGGTTGAACTAAATCCGGTCCCTCTCCTATATATATGAGCACTTCTCCAGATTCTGAATTCTTTTTGCACTGATGACGGTACGCTTTAGGCTACCGAAACAGCTGTATGCACCTCAATAATTTTTCTTTGGCGTTTCTGACGTAGTAGTTTATTCCTGGTATATGTATATACTCTAATGCTTTTCTATTTCCTAGCCAACAACGGCACTTTTGAAAAAACTTTTTCAACAATTTGTATATATTATCTATATTTCTCTACATGTCTTATAAATTGTATACAATGAAATTTTATAAGTGTGTAAACATTTTTCTCTATAGTTTTGTAAATGATCTATATGTATGTACGTGAATCTTTTTATTTCACAGCAATCAACTGCAGTTTTGAAAAATTTTGTATCCTTATCTAGGTTTTTCTAAATGTCATGCATTGTATAAAATGAATATTTCTTGTTGTAAACTCTTGCATTTTCACTAAGAGTTTTATGTATTAGTAATATGGGGTTAAAAGAATTTTTTTAAAGCTATTTTGCATGTAAATTCGCGTTTAACAACTAACCTTACTACACTAACAATTTAGTTTTTCCGTATGCAAATAGCTAGCTGAAATATTGCTTATCTATACAATTATTATGTCATTTATCTTACTTATCATGTCTTACTTATTATGTCATTTATCTATATAAAAGTGTAGTTCACGTCTATTTTTGATATATACGTTAAAAAGAGTTTTAATTTTAGAAATTCTGGGGTCCAGTTGCTTATCCTGACTTTTAATCCGAAGTACAATCTGTTTCCTTCACCTGTTACTTTTTGAAATGAAGACGTTAAATCTGAAAATCCACGCTGATTTCTACAAATGTTACTTTTGATGCTAAAGGAGGTAATTTTTGGACGTTTGCCAAAGACTTTGGATCTCTGAATTAGAAGGAGCTAGTGTTTTTCTTTTCTGAAGTAAAAGATATTTTTTTGGAAGTGTGCCAGCAGTGGATTCACATTTTAGAGATAAATCTACTAGAAAACTGCAAATCTTTTTTTGATAAACACCTGAAATAAAGACTCTTTTTTTTTGCTATCATTTTACACAAGTTAATTTGAACGATGAATGATCGCATTTCTGTATTTAAGCGATCCTTTTCTACTAAATTTTTTTAAATTAATGAAATTTTTCTCCTTTCCATGTAAGGAAAGTTGATCTGTAATTCCCCTGTGTATACGTTGGACTCTATATCTTTATTTAACTAAGTATGAGTACAAACGGTCTTCCGGTGTAAATCAACTTAGCATAATAAGAAACATTTTTTAAAAAGCTCAGGCTAAGTGTCCGGTTTTTTGGCCCTGTACTCTTAAAATTTTTTTCCTTATTACATTTTAAAAGCAATAGTTACTCTTGGGCAGTCTAATTTAAGTTTTCCCCCCTCTTTTTTTTTTTTTTTTTTCTCTAAAGTCTTGTACAGTTTAATTTTAGCAGTAAGTAATTGCGGCTATTTTTCAATTAACATAGCATTGTTTTACTTTAAAATTTTCACGGGTAAAAACCCGTTGGGGATTTTTACGTAAAAATTTTTCTTTTGGGGAGGAACTGTGAGGTAGTAGTATATTAGCGTAATGCTACAATTAAAATTCGCACTTTGCGAGTAAAACATGAATGCGAAGAATTTAGGATTCAGTAGAGTAATAGAGTTAGTTCTCATCCTAAAATGAAATTGTAATCTGCGATATGTTAATTTTATAAAGTATTTTGGAAACTGTATAAAAGGAGAAGGAAGATTGCTTTTGGGGGTTAGTTGGAAGGAGAGTAAGAGAGTTAGTTGGAAGGAGTTGGAGTGAGTTAGAGTTAGTTGGAGAGAGAGAGAGAGAGAGAGAGAGAGGATGGTAGTTAGTTAGAGGGAGGTAGCCGATTAAGAAGGTAGGCTGTTGAGTTAGTTGCTTAGACTAGTGTATTAGATGATGGTTGTCGAGTAGTACCGTGGTATAGGGAATCCTCCCGAGTACGAAAGACTAGTAGCAGCAGTGAGAGCTAATGAATTTAAATAAAGTAGTTGAGAGTAATTGTGGTTATCTATTGATAGTTAAAGTATTTGTGGACGCTGCCCATTTAAACTTATAAAGATATTAAATATAAATAAAGTACAACGCCCACCTTTTTCTATTAAGCTCAAATAAAAGCTCATTTATTTTACTAAATCTGACTTTGTCTTCTCTTCATAGTTTACTTAAGTATTTCAGTTTCAGCTTCAATCTAAAGTTAAATAAGCAAGATTCAAGTTTCATGCTCATAAATTAATTAAGTTAACCTAAGTTCATATTTAAGATCTAGCGAAATCTAAGATCTAGGAGTTAAGATCTAAAATTGAGAATATGGCATCCGCTTATTCTCTACAAATTCAACTTGAAAAATATTTCGCAACCTTTACCATAATCCATTTGTATAAAAATACTGATATCCATCTGAGATACCTCAAACTTTCGCAACTTTCAAGGCTTTCTACTCACTAATTTCAAATGTTTGCTGGGATAAAAAAAAAAATCAAGTACATTGAAGTAAATTCAAGCGCGAGGATCCGGGCAGAAGTAGGGAACTTTGTCTATGCTGGATTGCTGTCACAGCGTGTTAGTTTCAAGATATGGCAGGGGACTGCTAGCAGGACTGAAGGACATGGAACAGTTATTGATAGATATCCGCATTATTCCAATATTTCCCGCAAAACTTTTCTTTAGTGCAATCAGAAAAATAAGTATGAAGCACATCATAATTGCATCCAAAGAGAAGCATCACTGTTAGTCGATTCACTGGAAAATTATTGATATTAAATAAAATACAATCCTTGCCTTATTTTATAAGCTAACTCTTTGAAAATTTGTTCAGTGCACAGATATTTTAAAGGATAATCAAATTGGAGTTCAGAACATCCACAAAAGTAAATTTTTATTAAGTACAATACTTTTATATTATCGAAATTACTTATTCTGTCTCATCTCATAAAGTAAAATAATAATAATAATAATAATAATAATAATATTAAACTGGTTAAAAAGAAGTTATATAAGTTCTTATGCGTAATTACAATCTAAATTTAGATGATAAATTTTAAAAAGAAATTAAAAACATGAAAACTAATGTGTAATATATATAATTGCTGTAAGCAATTATAATTGAAATAATCTGGTGTGTCACTCACACGACTTTCTCTTACCCTGAAATTTAAACATATAAATAAAGGTTGGAGATTAAGAGGTAAGATAACGATGTTATGTAAACCTATGTTAAACAATTCAAATTAGGCTTCGGAAGAGTTTTATATGATAATTAATTCTGTGTGAGTGGGCTACCGCCACCTCAACCCCCCGTTTCATTAATGCACCTACATTTATATAAAATTTAATTCGGTTATTAAAAAATAATTTATTAAAATTATTATTTAAAAAAATTATCTTTTATGATAATGCAGACGATTTCCATATTAGAGAAGTAGTATATCACTAAATATCCAAAAAAAAGTCCATTGTATTCTCAATGTTTAAAAAAAAAAAAAAAAAAAAAATCGATAACTTTGTTTTAAATTATCGCACATCGATGGTTCAACCATTCGTTTTAAAGGTATGGGCGAACTCTTTTGAAAGATATCCATCATGAAAATTTTCTCCCCTCGAGGCGGGACTAGGGGGGGAGTCGAGGCTCCTACATACACAAAATTTTTTTCCCAGTTGACTATCTCTATTACAAAATATATATATTCGTTTCATTTGGCTTAGTGTAGTCTATAGACGGTAAACTCTACTTACCTGCAATTTCCCCCACAGACGTAATGTATTATATTTCTCTTAATTGTCCCTGTACATGAACCATTTGCTTGATCTTAACGAAAATCTTACTGTAGCATCTATATATGATACACATTTAGAATACCAAGTTTGGAATGTCTGTTACTATTAGTTCTTGAGATATGCTGATAACAGACAGACACACACACACACACAGACACACACACACAGACATACACACAGACACACAGACATACACACAGACCATTTGCTAAAAACATGATTTTTGTATTCAGGGGACCTCAAAACGTGTAAATGTAACAAAATCTCGCATTCGAAAATTTGACCCAAAAACAATACTTTCTCTACCTTATGGGTAATAGAAAGTAAAAAGTATGACCCAGTTTTTACATGAAAGTAATATTTTTATTATGCATTTTTAGGTTTATATACACACAATTTAGATTATGTAAGATTCATTTTTATATATGACATTTTTATAATTTTATGTATCAAGTATATATTAATAATGCTAGTCTTAAACAGAAAGCTAGAAATCTAATGTATTAAATATGTATTTTTGATATTTTATCCTATCAATAACAATCCACATTTAAAAATTTTAAAATAACCCCTTATATATACTTTTTTCTGAAATAATATCTTTTCATATAAAACTTTTCCTTAGTGATAAATTTAGAAAGAAGCAAAAATATTTTCTATGTAAAAATAAATAAATAAATAAATAATAATAATAATAATTTTTCTATATTACAAGAATAAATCTATATAATTCCATGGGAAAATAAATTAATAATTATTCTATAAATAATATTTTTTAGTTCAATATACACTTTTCCATTACATCATAAATTTTAATGAAACTTGCGTAATAAATTAGTGGAAAAGAACATCAACTATAACTTTTAATAAATCATTAATTCTCTTGAACAAAGTGTCATCAAGCCTTCTTTGTCTAAGGATTTTTCATTAGATAGCAGAGGTAACATTTATTATAAAAATGAGTTATTAATCTATTAAGTATATTAAGAATATTCAGGTGAAAGTTCTCGTTTGAAAATAATTAGCTAAGACTTTGTTTAAATGACTTGCTTGTTAGGAACACAGATTTATCAATCAAAATAATGAAGCAGAAGTTTTTGATCAAATTTTCATTTTTCCATCAATTTACACACCATTGTAGACGAAATATTTCACAATGTTATTTTTTTAAAATCTTGATGAAATGGTGTTATTAAAGGGATGGTGGGTGTGGTAAATATATATATGTATATATGTATATATATATATATATATTTGTAAATTCAATTTTCCGGTATTAAAATCATAAGATTTTTCCAAAATCTGAATTAAAATATAAGTATATAATATTGAAAAAATAAATAAATAAATAGAAACATGTTTAAATAAAATAAAATGTAATTAACATTTATTTTTTCTGAATATTTTTAAATGTTCCTTGCTAATAAAAGTTTAATTTTTCTCCCTATATTTCATTATAATAATTTAACAATATAGTCTAAAATATTTTAAAATCATTACGTCTCGTAGTTAAATTAAATTTTAATCACACTAAAAACTGAGACAGATAATATACACTAAAAATATACATTTTAAAATATTAAAAACACAAAACACAAATTTAAACGTTCCGAGACTTTTACAGGCTCCTCATCAGTAAAAAACATCAAATGTAAATGTTGAGATGAACAACAGACTTTCATTAAGTGAGTACAACGTATTCATCAGGAACTGCGCATGCCTCATTAAGTGGCGAAAAATGTTGATTTGTGTACCAGCCCTCCAGGAAAATTCTTGAGTGATAATTTAAACAATTAGATATGATTATTTTAGTACTGTTAAAATCAGGTAAATGGTCAGTTTCTTTGGCATGCTGTACTATTTTCGAACGTATATCACGGTTTTTGAAATTTGTTTTATGTTCCTTAATTCGAGTATGAAGAGAACGGTCAGTTTGACCAATATAAACCGAACTACAAGATTTACAAGGGATATTATAAATAATGTAGGTTTACAGGAAACCTACATTTTCAGGCCAGTATTTAAATTTTAATTCAGCTAACCCTTCTTCACATAAATATGCTGTTTTCCATACGTTACTTCACCGCGCAAAATTATATTGAAGTACCGATGAACTTTTCCAGTTGGAATTCAAAAGGATTTTTTCGGACTTAAAGCGTAATAATTACTATCCCTCTCGCTGGCTTAAAAGAAAATTAAAAGAGAATGACTTTAATAAGGATAATCATGAAACTAATTCACCTAAATCACCTAAATCGTTCGTTACTATTCCTTACTATAAAAATATTTCTGAATCTATTGCCAAAGTTTTACGCACTGTTAATTTATCTGTTTCCTATAAACCTCAATTTCTAATTCGTAATTTCCTTTCTAATTTTAAAACTGTGATCCCCCCTTTTCCCCGTACAGGTGTTATTTATAATATCCCTTGTAAATCTTGTAGTTCGGTTTATATTGGTCAAACTGGCCGTTCTCTTCATACTCGAATTAAGGAACATAAAACAAATTTCAAAAACCGTGAAATACGTTCGAAAATATTACAGCATGCCACAGAAACTGACCATTTACCTGATTTTAACAGTACTAAAATAATCATATCTTATTGTTTAAATTATCACTCAAGAATTTTCCTGGAGGGCTGGTACACAAATCAACATTGTTCGCCACTTAATGAGGTATGCGCAGTTCCTGATGAATACGTTGTACTCACTTAATGAAAGTCTGTTGTTCATCTCAACATTTGCATTTGATGTTTTTTACTGATGAGGAGCCGGTAAAAGGCTCGAAACGTTTAAATTTCTGTTTTGTGTGTTTAATATTTTAAAATGTATATTTTTAGTGTATATTATCTGTCTCAGTTTTTAATGTGATTAAAATTTAATATAGTCCAAACCTGTCTGAGAGTTGCATTCTGGATAAAATTTGTAATTAATTCAAAAAACATTCTTGAATTTGAGAGCTAAAAATTTGCATTAAATTTTAGCATTCAAAAGCAAAAATATTTCGTCTTTAATTGTTCCACGAACGAATACAGAAACGTTTTTAAAATATTTAGAGATTTAAACCTGCAATATTGTAAAATTTAGCGGAAAATGAAAAAAAAAAAAAAACTAATTATAAAGGGAACATTAATTTGTTTCAACTATCAAAATTTAGATATTTAATATTTTTCTATTTAAAATATTTTTTACGAAATTATAAAATACTTAATATTGTTACATTTCGATTCATATGTATGCAAATTTTCATAACTCTAAAGACACTTGATTTATTTTAGAAATTTATTTATCAACCTTGAAAGTTCATTCAGAAAATTTTGGAGTGGAAGGCTGATTTTTTTATACCAACTATGTGAAATTCCCGGCTCTGGTATTTTTCACATAGTTGTATAAAAAAATCAGCCTTCCACTCCAAAATTTTCTGAATGAACTTTCAAGGTTGGTAAATAAATTTCTAAATTAAATTAAAATTTCTTGGTCTATTGGAGTTGTGCCATGAATATTAATGTCACTTGATATAGCTGTGTTTACAGACTCGGTGACTTTGCCAACGAATGTTATGTGAGAAATGCCTAGCTGGGAGTCAGCCAGGGTAGTTCAATGGTTTGAGCATCCGCACGTAAAGCGGAAGGCCCGGGTTCGAGTCCCGGCTCTGGTATTTTTTACATAGTTGGTATAAAAAAATCAGCCTTCAACTCCAAAATTTTCTGAATGAACACTTGATTTATGTCACCTGCTATCCCCTTAAGAATAAAGGCAACGTTTGTGTTTCATCTGAAAGAATATCTTGTAATATAAAACCTTTCCTCTTTCCTAAATTTAAAAGTATTGAATAATAGTTCATGTTTAATGCAAAATAAAAATGATTTTATAATTCATGTTGAAATAAAATAAAGAAATGTTTTAAAATTCTATGTTAAAATAAAACAAAACAAAACAAAAAAAAATAATAATAATAATTACATATTGAAATAAAATAATAAAGCAATTTTTAATCATATCTGTCTAGTTCAATTCACACTTGTGAGCTACATCATCAATTTTAACAAAATTTAAGTAATAAGTTATTGAAAAAAATCATCTATTATTTAACATTGTAATGTATCATTAATGATGTAATATATCAACAATAAGAAATCAATCAAATAAAAACTGGTTTTTAATTACATATTGGGAAAAAAAGAAAAAGAAAGAAAAGGAAGAAAAAGAAAAAAAAAGAAAAAGAAAAAAAAAAGAAATTTTAAATAATATCTGTTTAGTTCAATTCACACTTATAAGCTAAATCTTCAATTTTAAGGTAATTTAAGTAATAAATTATTGAAAAAGAACATCTATTATAACGTTGTAATATACCAATAATTATGCAATATATAACAAGGTAATAATACATCATTGATCGCACAAAGAGTCAACAAATATTCTCTGTCTAAATATTTTTCACTGTACAGCAGAAATAACATTTATTATAAAAATAAGTTATTAATCATGAAAATTATTCAGGTGAAAGTTCTCCTTCGAATGTAATTAGTTAAGACTCTGCTTAAATGCCATGCTTGTTATGAATATATAGTTGTCGATCCGAAAGATAAAGTGGAGGTTTTTGATCAAATTTTTGATGTTGCATTATATTTATAAACTATGTTAAAGGAAATATTTTACAATGTTATTTCTCTAAGCCTTAAAAAATATGTATTATATCTACATAAAAGAAGAATGTGTGCGTTTGTGTGTGTATGTGTATGTTAATCGCTTTGTAGGCAAACGTTTGACCACAGAACTACCGAAATGTTTTATGTAGGTTCCTTTTAACCTCTACTGATGGAAATTGAAGCTCTATTTTCGAATTTTTGTTTCGTTTTTTTAATTAACTTAAATAGAAAAATAAAAGTTATATATTAGCTATAAAATTAGCTTTAAGGCATATTAAGCTGATGATAGCGTATGTGTTCTTTTCTTCATTTTTCTTTTTCTTTTCAAAACTCGGATTAAAGATAGATCTTCCAAATTTTTCAACTCTAAATTATAATTTTTCGCGAAATTCAACACCAATTCTCGAAGCTTATTACAATACCGACTTCTGCAGAAGTGAAAAAACTGCCCTTTGTTTTTACTTAAACTTTGGTGAAAAACAGATGTTTAATCCTTTGAAAAATATTATTACAAATGGAAAAACTATTTTTATTTTATTTTATTAAAACTGCTGTTTGAAAGGAAATACATTTAAAGACACAATAACATCGTAGCATGTTATTGGCTTGAATTGAGGTCAGCTTTGTCGACAAAATTTGATTCACGAGGAAATTTTGCGAAAAATAAAAGTTTAAGGATGTCAGAATCCGTGAGTTCTTTCTCAATTTGAAATACTGTTATTTTGCTATTTTAGATAATGAACTGTTTCTCGCGCTAATTTTTGCCAAATAGAAGTGTTCATTACTAAAAAGGGATCATCTACATTCGTGTGAATTCCGTTGAACTTTGAGCTGTGAGTTGGAAAATGAGTAATTTTGCAGTAAGCATCATTACTGTTTTTTAATAAGCGATATTTGTGTACTGTGCTACATTTAACCCTTTTATATTTCATGAATCCACTTGAACCTGCCTGGTTTCTACAAACACATTATCACATACGAAAATGTCAATATTTACGAAATAGGATATACAATTACATAAATTCTCAAGGACATCATATGTTGTCTACATAAGAAATTTTGCTATGAAAACAATATGTATAAGAAAACTGAATTATAGTTTTAAACTTTAGTCGCTGTTTTATTAAAGTGTGTTTGTATACATTATTATATCCCTTTAAAATGTAACTTTACAACTATTATTTTGAATATTAATATTTTCATTAAAAATATTTATAATTGGATTTTTGTATTAGTTAATCTTTAATATATTAGTTTAGTTCTTATGTATCTTTCTACACAAAGAAAAATACAGATATCTGTACAGAGAATTAGATCGAGAATTATCGAGAATCTTTGTGATTAACTAATTTTAAGTAAAAATTAAAAATTTTCAGTTAATATCAGTTTAATGTGATTTACAACATGTAATTTAATATATATATATATATATATATATATATATATTATATCTTAGCAAGTAATTCATAGTAAATTTTATCATTTCTTTAAAACGGAAAAGTTAGCTGTGATAAAAAATATGGGTCATTTCAAAACTACATGTGAAAAAATTTTGCACTTATGTAAATTATGAAATGTATCTATTTAACTTTCATTAAATTAGCAGAAAAAAAAGCTCTGAATCATTTATTTTATTTTATTTTATTTATTTTATTTTTCATTTTTTACAAAAATTAAATTTAGACTTAGGTTTATTTATTTTTTGTTGTCCGCAATCTTTACCTATGTTTTATTATTTATGAGTATTTAATTCATTATTTTTACCATCTCCATGTTAAAGGATAAAAGCTGATATACTGGACACCGTAAGCTATATTCATGTTTTAATTTTATTGCATTTATTTTCCTTAACGTAGATTTTTTTAAATGTAATATTGAAGTGTAGCAATTTAATTTTAACTTTTTTTTTCTTCCCGGAAATATGTACATTTTTATTTTTATTTTTACTCTTGAAATAACATTTCTTTTTAATACATTAGAAAAATAATATCTAAATTATTATACATCCTCATATATTTTAGAAAGGTTGATTTAAAAAAAATCAATCTTATACTGCAACCTTTCTAAAATGATTGTTCATGGTTGATGAATTATTGATTAAAATTTCTATATATCGCATTTAGTTTATAAGCTAGTCTTAAAAATGAAAACTGTACAATAAAATGACAATAAGTACTTTATATATATATAATGCCCCCTGACGAGTATTTTACTTCTAATTTTAAGCATTTTTATCCAATTATTTCTGTGGTTATTTATTTGTTTTCTCTGTCATTAAGTTTAATGGTCCTTTTTTTGTTATTATCATTCATGTCGGCGTAAGTAATTTAAGTTATTTTTGTCTCTCATTGGTTCTAAATCTAAATCGCAACAATTTTGTGTCAGTCTTTCCTCTAAGTTAAAATTAGTTCTATACTTTTGTGTTGGTATTGTTTTGTTTCTATTAATTGTTAAATTTTAAGATAATTTTTATTACGATATCTATCATTAACATATATATAGTCAAGAGTTATAGTACCAGTGGTATTAAGTTGGCTTAGCGTGGTCCTGAAAGGGTTGAAGCCATTGAAGGAATAATTCAGTGAACTGTTCACAAACATTCATTGCACAAACCACTGTAATATTTTACCCCCAGAAATCTTATTAACACATTATTTGCCTTTAGGGGATATGATATTTGGAGTTTTATTGGCTACTGTAGTGAAACCAGACTCGTCCATATACTGTGCGGCTAAAAGCGATATTTATGATATAGACCTGATAAGTTTTTGATAAAAGCGATCTACCATCTATAGTTTATTAACTCTTGTGACCCAAAAACGTGACTCTTGCGATGCTTGTTGACGTGTCGGTTGTCTTTGAGATAAAGAAGGATGCCACTTCATAAAACCTCTCAACCAGTTTTATCCAGAATTTTCAGTTCTTTTTTTTTTTTTAATTGAGGCTCTATTTTATTTTTTTCAGCGAAATCATAAGATAGCAGCCACAATCAGTTATTCTGAAGAACATTGCATCAAAACTTTGAACATATTCAATATTTTCAAACTCCATTTGTGCAGTAAACATACATTTATATCCACCTACCTATTGTGATACATTCTCTTTTTTCAATCATTTTCTTATATTAGACTTAGGGAAACCAATTAGTTCCGCTACTTTTTGTTTGTTTTGCCATCTGCAACGAATTTATGAGCGTCTTTTATTACAAACGGATCCACAGTTTTCTTTTTTATTACTTTCTCTTACCCATAAGGTAGAGAAAGTATTGTTGTTGGGTCAAATTTGCGAACGCGAGATTTTGTTATATTAAAACATTTTGAGGTCCCCTGAATAAGAAAATCATGTTTTTAGCAAATGGTCTGTGTGTATGTCTGTGTGTCTGTATATCTGTGTGTGTGTCTGTGTGCTTGTCTGTCTGTTATCAGCATATCTCAAAAACAAATTATGGCAGAAAGTTCAAACTTGGTATTCTAAATGTGTATCATATAAGGATGCTACACTAAACTTTTCGTTAAGATCAAGCAAATGGTTCGTGTACAGGGACACTCAAAAGTAAAATACATTACGTCTATTCGGAAATCGCAGGTAAGTAGAGTTTAACATCTATAGACTGCACTCAACCTAATGTAACGAATATATATTTTTTGTAATAGAGATAGTCAACAGGGGAAAAAATTGTGTATGTAGGAGACTCGCCTCCCCCCTCGAGTGGAGTAAATTTTCATGATGGGTATCTTTCAAAAGAGCTCGCCAATACCTTTAAAACGAATGATTGAACGATCGATGTGCAATAATTTAAAACAAATTTATCGATTTTTTTTTTTTTTTTTTTTTTTTGCTTTTAACGAAAAAAAATTTTTAGGAAAAAAAAATCTTTTTTTTTTTTTTTTTTTTTTTATATATATTGAGAATAAAAAGGACTTTTTTTGGATATTTGGTGTTATACTACTTCTCTAATATGGAAATCGTCTGCATTATCATAAAAGATAATTTTTTTAGATAATAATTATAATAAATTATTTTTAAAAAACAGAATTATTTTTTAATAACCGAATTGAATTCTATATAAATGTAGGTGCATAACTAAAACGGGGGGTTGAGGGGGACTATTATCATATAAAACTCTTCCGAGGCCTAATTTGAATTGTTTAACTCAGGTTTACATAACAATACTCGTTATCTTACCTCTTAATCTGCAAACTTTATATATAGTATTAAATTTAGGGTTAGAGAAAGTCGTGTGAGTGACACACCAGATTATTCTTTCTGTTATTCGTATTCTTTTTGACATTCTGAAAAGTTATTTTTATAAGCAAAAATAATAAATTTAAGCGAAGTAAACAAGTTAAATAAAAGGCTTTTACAAAATGATATGTTGGACCAATTTCCCTGATGCACCAACGGTAATCATCGGGATTCCTCCCATCTACGTAATAGTTAAATAGGAATCCTTTAAAACAAATATTCTACAACTCGCTAACACTTTATTTCAAAATGAAAATTTCCCCAATTCAGAAATACTACAAAAAAGCTGCAGTTGGCAAATTTTCCCCGCAGCAGATCTCTCCTATATATTTAAAGGAATATTCAAATCACTAAGACAACAAATAGTTCGACGGTAACCTAACCAAGATAAACAGAAAAAAAGTAGCTTACTTTTTGAATGGTTGTTATAGTACTGTTTATAAAATTTCTTACTGTTGCATCACAGCAGTAAAAATCACACTTCCTATTTCAAATCTTTGGAAATTAAAATAAAACAATCAGACTTTTCTGCCAGTGCACTTAACATGCCAAAAGAACTCGACAATATAGCCGATAAATACTGCTTTCTGATTGGATGATGGCGCTGAGTACTCTTGTACTCCGCGCACTTTTGCATTATCCTAGCCTTCATGAAATGAGAATGACAAGTTAATTAATAATAATAATATAAATAATAATAATAATACGCACAATTATTATATATTTTTCTAACAAGGCATACTTTTCCTGGTTGGCCATGTAATGCTTAAGAAAATAATACACCACAGAAAGGTTCTATTCTTATAATCCAAAACATATTGAGATTAAAAATTTATAAAATAGGATTTATTACCAGCACAACTGCTAAATCTATGTCATCACTTCTTACATGTACTTATTGCAATGTACTTTAAAGTTCTTCTGGTTAAACTTTAATATAAAATATGTGTGACAAAAAAAAAAAAAAAAAAAAAAAAAAAAGCTTAATTAGTCATGTACAGATTGTTTATTTCATTTATTTATTTATTTTTTAAAGATATGTTTAACTTTATTTTTATTTTATTATAAATGGTAAAACATAAATATCAATTAATATTTATTTGTTAAATTTTGTGTCGTCATATCGTATAAAAGTCCTAAATTTCCAAAGTAACATACTACAATTGCTTAGTCTTCCATTTCGTGAAATTCTCATATTTTATTATTATCTTGGATAAAAAAAAATAGAAAACTTTTCATATTTTGAAGGGCAATTTCTTTGAAATGGATGTCCCAGGTGGCAAGAGGTGATAGAAAGTGACCCGTATCAGAAAATCGGATCATTTTTATTTTCTTCAGGCACATTGAAAATCATAATGGAACATCTCTGAAAGAAAAGTGAAATAACAGAGTCATTATTTTTTGAAACTGTTGTTCGCTGACCCTAATGTATCACTCCGATAGCGCGCAATTTTCTTTCTTTCTTTCTTTTTCTTTTCTTTTCTTTTTTTTTTTCTTGGCTGCGTTGTCTTTTATAAGTTAAAAGTTTAAAATCTAGAAAAATTTGTTTAAATATAAATATTTGGATAGAATAACTATTTGGATTTTATTTTATTAATTTTCATAAAATATTTACGATACTATCTGCAAATTCTTAAAATAAATATTCATTTAAAAGAAATTTTAAATATATTATATGTTAATAAATATATTTTAGATATATTCAGAAATATGTAGTTGAAAATGTAAAAATTAACAGCTCTAAGAAAAAAAATACTGTTAATATTTTTTCAATATTTTATATTCAATCTGAAAAAAAAAAAAATAAATAAATAATAATAATAATAATCTTTAAAAAATACAGAAGATACACGCATACTACGCATTTCCTTAATGGACTTGTAATAGCGGCTTAATAAGCAGTTTACTTACATAAAGAGGAAATTACCTGGATTCATCTGTAAAATCACAATGAGAAAGAAAATTTATGAATCGCAGGGAGGCAAAAGAGTAAAACGCAGTCATTAGAAACTGTGAATTTACAAGTTGCGCCTACTCATGCAGAATAAGTAACACTGCTCTGCAAAAAAGAAAAAAAAATCGAGGTCTGATACCATTCTTGCTGATTCTTATGTAAAATGACCTCCTGAATCCCATTTTGCCCAGTCACCCACCGTTTTCTAGAAACACCACCCCCTCCCTAAATTTCTTTCCCTGTTCGATAATTTCATGACCATGATTTTGATTTGAAGAATGAAAAATAATTAATTTAACACCTAAAAACAAAAAAAATATAAGTTTAAAAAATAACATTAATAACATATTAAAAAAATATAATATATGTAATGAATGATTTCAGTGGCAAATCCCCCCTCCTTCCCCCCCCCCCCACAAAAAAAAAATATCTTGTCGCAAATGACCATGTTTTACAATTCTCCAAATCTGTAGCCCCTCAAAAGATATTTAACGGTTAAAATAATCCTCCCCTCTCCTAAAAATCAAATTTATAGCCATAAAATCACCGGAAAATGATTAAAATAGGGACCATTCCTAAAAAAAACGGTGGGTGATAGGGCAAAATGGGCGTCATATTCGGATTCAGGAGGTCATTTTACATAAGAATATGCTGAAATGGGGTTAGACGCAATTTGCATGCCGAGCAGTGTAATTAGGCTGATGAATCGTCGATGGGGATACGTTAGAGGATGGAATATTTAAACATAACTTCTTTACACACCATAAAATAAAGGGAAGCATTACCGGTTTAGAAAGGACGTGGCTTTTCTTCTGCTGCCTGAAGAAGAAAGGTCACGTCCTTTCGAAACCGGTAGTGCATCCTTTAATTTTATGGAGGTCGGATTACCTGTTTTCTCTGATGTATGACATGATGACGATGATTGGGAAAGGAAAGACAAATTATCTTATCTAGAAATGCAAAAAGTGGAACGCATAAAAATATTTTATAAAATTTGATATGTCCGGTGAAATTCACTTTCCTGTTTTTTACGTTCAGTTAGCGTAATAATTGTTACCCAGTAACTTACTGTTCCCAGAAAGATCTAACTAAAACTATTCGTGTTTATTTATTTTTTATTTTTTATTTTTTATTTTTTATTTTTATTTACTGTAACCAATTTCGATTAAAAATTTCGATATTACACAAAATCTAATTGAATATTGCACACAGGTTTACTTATTTCAATATCAATCTGTGAAAGTCAAATAAAGTTTTTAATACTTTGTTCAATGTCCATTTTTTATCTACAATAAGATGACACTCATCGTCTTACAGCCCATCCCCTATAGATCTCGGTAATACATTTTGGAATAAGGATATACTCAAGAACTAGAAAAAAAAATCGCCCATTATAGTATGTAAACTTTTATTATGGTATTGATAAAACGTAAATGTAATTCTGTATTAATTACAAAGCAGAAAAAAAAAAGAGAATATTTAGAATTTAACTTTTAAATTAAACCTTTAAATTTAGCTTTTAAATTAAACCTTTTAAAAATAGAAAAAGAAAAGAATGTTAGTAAACATTCATTGGTTTTTATTCTTGTTCATTTATTTAGGTAGGAAACATTTTACGAGAAAATTTTACAAATACAGTTCAATCCGTAAGCTAATGGTAATTAGGACCAAAATATAGATATTTTAGCTAGAACACACAGAGCTGGACAAAATTTTCAGAAAAATTTCTCGTTAGAGTAGATGTTAATTATGGTCGTTCTGCATCAATTGCGAAGTAAAAAGCAAATAATAATATTTAAAATTTAGCATTATTATTATTATTATTATTATTATTATTATTTTAATTCTTAAAACAAAATAGTAAATAGTAGTTTCTTTTTATCCCTTGTTCATTTATTTAGTTAGTATACATTTCACGCGAAAAGTTTTCAAAGACGTTTCAATGCTTAAAATAATGCTAATTAGGAAATAACCATAGATATTTGAGATGAACCTTATATAATGAACAAATTATTTACAACAATTTCTCCTTAAAATAAAGGATATTAATTAAAAATAAACCTGAGAGTATTTCTTAAATTAATCAAGTATATATTTTTTATTTGCTATCTTTATGGATTTATATATATATATAAACAAACTGATAATAAATGAAAAATAATCAAAAATAATCTCGAAACGCATGGGGGCTTCTTCAGGGAAGCCCCCACATGTAGGGGAAAGGAAAAATCAGAAGTTTCTAAAGAAACGTGTGCTTTTTAGCCAAAAAATACGTTTCTAGCCCCTGACTTCTCATAGATGAAAGCAAAAATATATAGCAAACGAGTTCAAAATTAGAAATGAATAATACAAAACATTAAAATAAGCAAATAATTCATAAATGAAGTACAATAGTAACTATATCAATATAAAAATACAAAAATATAAATAAATAAATATATATATATCTTTATATATATATTTCTTTTGTGCGTGTGTATGTCACTGAACTCCTCCTAAACGGCTGGACTGAGTTTAATGAAATTTTTTGTGTGTCTTCAGGTGGATTCGAGAATGGTTTAGATTTACAAATGAAAGTTGTAACTTAATTAGTTCTTTCTTAATTAATTTTTAACCAACTCTTTCAACAACTTTTCCACCTAGATGGCGGTAGTTGTCGTAAACACGATGTCAGAATTTATTTAATGTTGAAATGAAAAATGAATTTTTAACCGTATCTTACGAAGTGTTTAAAATATTTTTTTAAAATTAATATTTTTAGAATCGTAACCGTATCTTACGAAGTGTTTAAAATATTTTTTCAAAGTTAATATTTTAGAATCGTAAACACGATGTCAGAATTTATTTAACGTTGAAATGAAAAATGAATTTTTAACCGTAAGTGTTTAAAATATTTTTTCAACGTTAATATTGTTAAAATGTTAAAATTAGTTAAAATGGTATATTCTTTTAAAAAATTCGTCAATATCCGACGGAGTTATTTTATGTTAAAATGAAAAATGAATTTTTAGGCCATTATTATTTGTGCAGATGGAAAATGTAATAAAAGCTTTCCAAAAATTTTCACGATCACAAATGTTGACGGATATCCAATATATCGTCGAAGAAATCCCGATAATGGCGGACAATCTTATCATCTATGGCGGTCATCTATGTCAACAACATAGATATTGACATTGATAACCGTTGAGTGGTTCCATATTCGCCTCTGCTGAGCAAAACATTCAATGCTCATATTAATGTTCAGTTCTGCAGTTCAGTGAAGAGCATCAAATACATTTGCAAGTATGTGAATAAAGGCAGTGATATGGCTGTATTTCGAGTTGAAAATACCAATGTGAATGCTCCTCCGGTGAATAACAACGATGAAATAACACCTTACCAAATTGGCCGGTACGTCAGCTCCAATGAAGCTGTTTGGCGTATCTTTGGTTTTCCAATTCATGAACGGGATCCAGCAGTTCTTCATTTAGCCGTCCATCTTGAAAATGGCCAGCACGTATATTTCACGAGCGAGACAGCGATTGATCGTGCTATAAATCCACCAAAAACTACACTCACCGAATTTTTTGAATTGTGTAATCGTGCGGATGCTTTTGGTGCTTTTGCACGGACATTACTCTATTCAGAAGTACCACGCTATTTCACATGGGCTCCAACAAAATATGGATGCCCCGCAAGCAAGGCACGCCGATTGATGCATGTCCCGGTTTATTCAAATCAAACACTTTGGGACGAGTATTTACAGTCAATCCAAGGCAGACTGAGTGCTTTTATCTTCGACTGTTATTGGTTAATGTCATCGGTCCTTTGTCATTTCAGGATTTACGTAAAGTGAATGGACAACAGTATCCATCGTATAAAGATGCATGCCTTGCACTCGGCTTGCTGGAAGACGACAACCAGTAGGAGTGTATGCTTGCTGAAGTAGGACTGAACTGTACAGCAAAACAAATTCGTCTACTATTCGCTATAGTGTTGACTACATGTTTCCCGGCCCGAGCAGAGACATTATGGGATAATCACAAAGATTCAATGACTGATGATATATTGCATCAACATCGTTCACGGTGCAACGATCTAACGATAGTATTCAGTGACGCTATGTACAATGAAGCATTGATTGCTATTGAAAATCTTTGCATTATCATTGCCAACTTACCACTCAGTCATTTCGGTATGCATTCAACAAATCGAAATGCATCTGATTTAATAAGCACTGAATTGAATCGTGAACTACAATACAATATTGTAGAAATGGCAGCGATTGTTGCTCGCAATGTCCCACTAATGAATGAAGAACAAAGAACCATTTACGACCGCATCATGCTCGCAGTTTTGGCAGGACAAGGTGGATTCTTTTGTTTTTTTTTGGGGGGTGCACCAGGTGGAACTGGCAAAACATTCCTTATTTCGCTAATTCTCGCCGAAATACGATCAAATAATGGCATCGCATTGGCTGTTGCATCATCTGGCATTGCGGCAACTTTATTGGATGGAGGCAGAACAGCTCATTCATTATTTAAACTGCCACTAAATATTCAAAATAACCCAGACGCAGTGTGCAACATAAAAAAACAATCGTCCATGGCCACAGTGCTGAAATAGTGTAAAATTCTTATCTGGGATGAATGCACTATGGCACACAAACATTCGATTGAGGCGTCGAACAGGACATTGAAAGATATAAAAAACAACGACAAACTATTTGGCGGCACTCTGTTACTCTTTTCAGGTGATTTCAGACAAGCACTTCCCGTTATTCCGCGTTCAACATACGCTGATGAGATCAACGTGTGCTTAAAATCATCGTCATGTGGCGTAATGTTGAAAAAGTACAACTGAAAGTAAATTTGTGCGTTCAAAAGCTTCAAGATCCATCCGCTGAAACATTCTCAAAACAATTGTTAGATATCGGCGATGGAAAAGTTACTACAGATGAAACTGGATGCATAAAATTACCGACCGATTTCTGCACAATCATTGATTCTCAAGATGCTCTTATTGACCAGATATTTCCCGATGTACACAGACGATACACAAATCATGAGTGGCTGGCAGAAAGAGCAATTTTAGCAGCAAAAAATGTAGACGTCAACGAATTGAATCTCAAGATACAACATTTGTTACCAGGAGACTTGGTGTCATACAAATCTAATGATACAGTTTGCGATGCCACCGAAGCTGTAAATTATCCAACAAAGTTTTTAAACTCATTGGATTTACCAGGCATGCCACCGCATATTTTAAAACTGATGGTTCGGTCTCCGGTTATTTTGCTTCGTAATTTGAACCCACCACGGTTGTGCAACGGCACACGATTAGTCATAAAAAAATTAATGAAAAATGTTATCGAAGCCATCATTTTAAATGACAAATTCCGAGGTGAAAATATATTACTACTGCGAATCCCTATTATACCCACAGATGAGCCAATTCAATTTAAACGCCCTCAATTTCTAATTAGATTGGCATTTGCAATGACTATCAATAAGTCTCAGGGCCAAACAATGTCTGTCTGTGGCTTAGATTTGAGCACATCATGTTTTTCACACGGACAATTATACGTGGCTCTCGAGTGGGAAAACCATCCAGTTTGTTTGTATTGGCGAAAGATGGGATAACAAAAAATATTGTACACTCTGTTGCATTAAGGGATTGATATTGTTTTTTAGTAATATTGTTATAAGTAGCGATATGTATATAATTTTAAAGAATCAATTTTAATAAATTAAAAAAATAAATGATTGGTGTTTTGTTATTTTTATATTCTTTCACCGTTCACAGCGCTCCATACATCTTCCACTTATATACCACATCCTTACACACTTAATAAGTTAGTTATTTTTTTCTAGCAAAATATTCTCTAGAAATAATTTATATGACAAAACAACGTTTGTCGGGTCAGCTAGTATATATATATATATATATAAGGACAAATTTATATGACAAGTAGATTAAAAAAATTGAAAAAACCCCTGACCAAAAAGAGAAAACCCTCTTCGGCTGGTAGGTTGACTTACCAGTTTTTAAATGTCTCCCGAGATGAAGACCTAATCTTGAATTCGTTTGCTATATATTTTTGTTTTCATATATGAGATGTCGGGGGCTAGAAACGTATTTTTTGGCTAAAACGCACACATTTCTTTAGAAACTTCTCATTTTCCATTCCCTACATGTGAGAGGGGATTCCCCTGAAAAAAGGCCCCCACGTGTTTTGGGATCACTTTTCATTTATTATCTTGTTTATTTGCTTTGGTTTTATATTTCCTTTTGCTGCATTTGCGCATTGGTATATAAATACTCTGTTTCAAGTTTCTTTTATAAAAATTCAAGATTTATTTCTACTAATTTTCAAGATTTATTATATATATATATACGCACCTTTCAAAAATAGATATTTCATGAAAGATGTATTATTCTTTCAAAATATGTTAACATGTTATTTGAAATCATTACCATAGTGTAATTACTCTTTAGTATATTATCGTATTTATACGTATTTAAACTAAACGTATATATATATATACATTTAATGATTACCTGCCTCTCTTAAAATTCCACCATTGTCATTTGTTGTTTTAAAAAACTAAATTTCTTTAAAAAGTAAATTTTAAACTTAACTGTATTACTTCTACATAAAAGTGTTATCTTAGCAGGCGATTTTTTCCATTTAATTTAAGTTCTCAGAGAACAGAATATTGTTTATCTGGTAATGTATGTTTCTTTTTTCATACTCCATGTTTTTTTGTAATGACAGTAATTTATTTTGATGATATATTTTATGATAAATAAAGTTTTGTGTAATGACGCTCTTAGATTTAAAATTTGGATCGATTGAAAGAAGGAACTTAAAAACTAAATACATTCTTCTGTATATATATATATATATACATAAGCGATATTTTATAGTGTTATATCAAAGGTAAATACATAATTGTTTCTTTTATTAAATTTTAAAATAGACGAAACAGCAAAATATTGTATGTCTATTATTTTTTCCCTCATCTAATTTTTATTTATTTTTTAATTTTATAGAAATACTTTACCACTTGCTATGTACATCATGTAATTAAATTAATAATTATCACCTTATTTCCGAAACCATTGAAAAGACCACGAAGAAGTTATAAAAATAAATACATACTTGTTTCTTATCACTGAATCCCATATCATCACAAGTTGCCCCCGGCGTAGCTAAAATGCAACGTAAAGCCCACTCAACTCAACTAAGCCCTGTACACCTTTATTTCAATTATTTAATTTAATCGGTTTCTTTGCTGTTTCCCTATACAGTTGCATGCTGTAAATGCTAGGCATGAAAACTCTATTTTCCGTGCAGTTTTATACCTGCTGTGTTATCAGAATTTACCGTTTTACCATAAAACTGAAGAAAATATCATATAAAAAAGTGCAGGAAAATCTGTAAAATATGTACAATCACAAGTATAAAAAAGTAAGAAAATTAAATTAGATTTAAAAAAGCACAAAATTTAGATAAGATAAATAATCAAATATTGCAGGGGGGGGGGAGGGAGACTTCAAAGGTATGGGCGATTCAGTCGTGAAACAGTGTTTTCTGTATCGCATTTAATAGCTGATTCATTATGTGAAAAATAAAATTCGGTGAAAAAGCGGTGAGTTTTTAACGCAATATTTCTTAGATTATTTGATTTTTGTAAGCATTTACACGAAAATAGTAAATATAAATAAAATAAAGGTAAAAACCTAACTATTTCTTGATGAAAAGTAACATAAAAGCCTCTAATTAATTGCACGGTTTATAGCATAACAAATTATTACTAAAGTTGTTAAATGGCTTTTCATAGAATTTACCAAAGCTTGATAATACATTCTGGGACAAAAAAAAAAAAAAAAAAAAAAAAAAAAAGACGCACCAAGAAGGTGTTATCCGAATGGGACGAAACTTGGTAGATGTGATGTACATGTGAAGAAAAACAAATGATTAATGTTTCAAAAATTTAGCAGGATTTAAATAAGAGAAAGAGCCTCACAAAGTGAACAGTTCAATAACGCGTTATCCCCTTCTGACTCTTATGTAAGCAGTTATTCGACTTGGCATTAATTGATAGAGTTGGCAAATGTCCTCCTGCGAGATATCGTGCCAAATTCTGTCCAATTGGTGTGTTAGATTGGACAAATCACGAGCTGGTTCTAGGACATTTTTCATGATGCTCCAAACGTCCTCAGTGGTACAGAGATCCGGCGACTTTACTGGCCAAACTAATGTTGGGCAAGGAAGAAAACAAACAGTAGAAACACTCTTCGTATGTGGGCGGGCATTATTATGTTGAAATACACACTCAAAATTTTGTGATGTGAAGGACAACAAAACGGAACGTAGAATTTCGTCGACGTACCACTCTGCTTAAAAATGCTGCGAATGGCAACCAAAGGGGTTCTGCTGTAAAATGAAATGGCACCCAAGACCATCACTCCTGGCTGTCGGGCCATATAGCTGGTGACAGTCCAGTTGGAATCCCGCTTTTTTCGAGTCGTCTTCAGACGCGTTTTCGCTGGTCATCGGGGCTCAAATTGGAGTGGGACTCATCACTGAAGACAATTCTACGCCATTCAGTAACATTCCAGGTCGAACGTGCCCGATATCACTGCAAACGGGCCTGCCAGTTTACAAAGTTTGATAGCAATCGGCACAAGGGGCTCCGTGAGCTCAACCACATTTCTCTGAGCCGCCTATTAATGGTATTTGAAGTCACTGAAATACCAGTTGCGCGTAGGATCGATAATAACGAAGAATTTGGGGTTTTGAGTATCTCTCTGACGATTGATCGGTTCTTACATTCTGCCCTATCTATAGGCCGGCCACTTCCTTCTTAACACTATGTTCGGCCATGGTTCACCCATTCCTGCCAACATCGTCTACTAGCGGTTTCGCTCCTATCCAAATGTCAAAGAATTCGCAGATTAAACGAACCGGCTTCTTTGAGCCCAACTACACTCCTCTCTCAAATGCTGATATCTGCGCATATTGTTTGCGCACATATATGACAGGCATATTTACTGTCAATCTGAGTAGATGGAATAAAATTCTCAAAGAATTTATGACCTGGAATCAAAATTTCTCCTCTTTAATATCCTGCCAGGTGCGCAGTTAAAATGCTCTGTATGTTCATTCATTGACCGCCAAACTTAAATTTGCATTTTCCATCGAAACCTGTATACATGTCAATATGTGTCCAATTTGCATTGCTCCTTCTTGGTGCGTCCTTTTTTTTCCCCCTTGTCCTATAGTGCATACAAAAGAAGCCATATTGGACAAAAAATTGTAAATGAAATGTAAATGTAAAATACAAACTATTCTAACTGAGCATGTGCAAATAAATAATTTTAATATTTGATAACAAACTATTATCGGTAGCCTATATAATAACAGTGTTGCCAGATTTGTCGACATTTTTATTTAATATACATCATTAAATTTTAATTGTAACGATCGCCTAATTACTTAAGAGATTATTCGTCTATTATATATATCAAATACCACTTCTCAAAATTATTGATGACTATTCAATAAAAAAGTACCCAAGTCTGGCAAAACTCTATACAAAATGCAATTACATCTAGTAGAAATTTAGATTGATGCACTGAAGTCATGATGAATTGTTATTTTAGTTACCACGCGTCAATCCTTTCAGTTTTATATGAACTCAAAATGAGATAAAATGTTCAATAATGCATGTCAAAGAATGTACGGTTTTACGAAAGGGGAGAAAGCTACTATGTTTGAATATTTTCATTCATATATTTTGATTGATCATTTGAAAACTTGAAAGTAGAAGAGAGCAAATAAAAAGACTTTTTATAATGATATTAAAAGGTAACATACGTCAATATTTTTATAAAATATATAAGTTCTGGTAAAATATTGTAATTAAACAATGGATTAAAAGGTTTAATGTTAAAAATAAAAGCATAAATTATGCATAATAAATAAACTCAAGAACATGTATTAAATACTGCATGAGTAACCACATTAAATTATTTTACAATTTCATGGTAAACATTATAACTTTTTTAATTTTAAATTTAAAAGTCAGCTGTTTATGAGCACTCATTTAAAAAAATTTCCGCTCAATAAGTTAAAAAAAAAAAAAAAAAAGCGAAAAATTATGCAGTTTACATAGTTAACCCGACGGAGTCCTTTCGACTCCAAGTGCTATTTAAACACTGATATATCTCTAAAATTTTAATTTTACTTACTCCCCTTCTGTGACTTTTATTATTTTTTTAATGTCTATTTATTCCGAAACTTCTAATTTTTTGCTTATTTTGTTAATTAGTTATAAGCAAATACCCCTAGAACGCCCGTCGGAGACGAATCGACTCCAGAAAAAGCAAAATAATACTTTCACGATTCATGACCCTGGGGTCCGCATTCTTTGTCTGTGTTATAGGAACGTCCCTTCCTTCTTTCCACCCCTTTGTTGGGTAAAAATGTTCGGCGTGCGTTTTGCATGCCGATAAATTTTGAGTCAGAAAATATATTTAACTAAAAAACACCAGCCAATTAAATATTAACATTGTTTAATAGAAAATAAAATAAAACGATAAACATTAATTTAGAGATTAGTGAATAAACAAAAACATTCCAATGCGTGTTGCGGTGGGTTGTATTCGAACCGAGGACGTCTAGGTAGTAATCCAGAGTCGTACCTCTGGACAAAAGGTTAACCCCTTGTCCATCGGTAAGTTTTTGGATTATCTACATTAGAATGTCGTTAATGGCGTCGCTACAGTACTCCCCCTCCAGTGAGTACACCATCGTACGAGCGATAATTGCTGTAGACGGTAGCGATGACCAGATTGTGCTGTCAGTTGTCCCGTTTTGCCAAGTTGAAGGAGCAGCGGCGAGTTGAAGGCGACGGGCGTGACAGACTTTGTGCTGTGAGAACAGCGATTCACAGGCTTTGACGCTCGGAGGGTTTTTGTGGTGCTGCCATCTATTGCCAGAGAGCGGAGTTGAAAGCTTGTTGCTTCGTCCGCGGTCACCAATTCGGCGTGCGTTTTGCATGCCGATAAATTTTGAGTCAGAAAATATATTTAACTAAAAAACACCAGCCAATTAAATATTAACATTGTTTAATAGAAAATAAAATAAAACGATAAACTTTAATTTAGAGATCAGTGAATAAACAAAAACATTCAAAGTACAAACAGGCATTTGCCAGCGACCCAACGGCCGACGATACCAGCGGGAACAGAAGCAGAGCACAGACTGATGCTGAGAGAGACGCGCGAATTTTTCTCCCTCTTGGCAGGTTGCCATATTACAGTTTTTCCGCCAACTGGCAGTAAGGGCAGTTCTCTATCGCTATTTTGGCATAGCGAACCGCTGCAAATGGTTAGTTCTGTGCACCTGCTGGAAAGAATGCCTGCTTCTTGCGAAATACATTCCTTTAGTTATGAGATCTGCGTTGCGTTCAAAATCATGTTAGTCTGCTTTTCTTTTTGCTGAGAAATTGTGTTCTTCATAATAAAAAGAAAATATTTCAATATGTGGCGTAAAAAAGGTCTTACACCAGAAGAAATAACTGCGCTTTTACGAGAGCTTTTCGAAAATGAATCTGAAGGTGGCGATTTATCTGAAAATGATGATGAAAGAAAAGAAATTATATATGAAAATAATATTTCGTCGGATTCGGATATAAATGAAGAAGGTGACGCACCAAATGATGAATCTAATGAAGGGGAATTTTCTTATTGCTCCTGATGGTACTCAGTGGAAAATAATGCGTAAAAGTAAGAATCTTCCTGGGAGATATTCGAATCAAAATGTGATGAGTCAAGTCCCTGGTCCAACTATTTATGCCAAAAAATTCGTAAAAGCTAAAAGTGTTTTTACCGCTTGGTCATTATTTATACACAGAAAAATTTTGCAACAAATAAAAGAATGCACTGAAACAGAAGCAAAATGTGTTCTTATTCTGATAAGTGGACAATTACAATTGATGAACTTCAAGCAATCATTGGAATTTTATATGCTCGAGGTGTAAGTGGTGCCAAAGGCATTGACACACATTCCTTATGGTCTAATTCATTGGGCTTGAATTTTTGTATTGAAACTATGGGTAGAAATAGGTTTTTGGAAAATCTACGATTTCTTAGATTTGATGTGAAAGCTACCAGATCTACTCGATTGAAAAAAGATAAATTTGGAATGATATCTGAAATTTAGAACAGATTTGTTGAAAACTATATTGCCTGCTTCAATCCTGAAGAAAATATAACAATAGATGAACAATTATTTCCAAGCAAAACTCGGTGTCCTTTTACGCAATTTATACATTCCAAACAAGATAAATATGGACAGAAATTTTGGCTAGCTGTAGATCTTAAAAGAAATTATTTGCTGAATGCTTTCCCTTATTTAGGTAAAAGTGGACAGCGGCCCTCGGACCAAAGTTTATCGGAATATATAGTGATGCGATTGATGCAATCCTTTTTAAACAGAGTAATAAATGTGACAGATGATATTTTTTTCACCTCGCTACATTTGGCTAAAACACTACAGAAGAAAAGAACAAGCTTAGTAGGGACTCTAAGCAGAGCCAGGAGATAAATTCGAAATTTAATTAAAAATTTACAGGATAAGTTATATGAAACAAAAATTCTAAAACAGGAAGAAACGGGTACTACTCTTACAGTGAACCAAGGCAAGAGAAAGAAAAACGTTATTATTCTAAGAACTCGCTACCCTTCCATTGATATTGAAACGAACGAAAGGAAGACATATGTAATCGTTAGATATTACAAAGAAACAAAATATGGTGTAGATATTCTTGTTCAGATGGCCAGGAAATACTCTGTAAAAGCTTCCTCAATATGTTTACCTGTGCCTACCTTTTATAATATCTTAGCTTTAGCTGCAATAAATTCTTAGATCATTTACAAAGACATTACTGTAGAAACAAAGTTAAGCAGGCAAACGTTTTTTCAATTGCTAGCAGACGAGTTACGTACAAATTACATATCTGCTAAAAATGAAAAAAAAAGAAAGCCTTCCATTTCGCAGCCACTAGAAACAGGAGTCCTCAAAAGACGAAAATGTGAAATAAAACTTTGTAAAGGAAACATGACTGTCAAAGGTTGTATATTATGCGAGAAAATGGTTTGTAGAAAATGTTTATGCAAGACTGAATATGCTTGCAAAGCCTTAATTCCAGAAAACTATATGTAAAATAATTCTGTAAGTATTTGATTTTATTAGATAACATTTCCAATTAAAATTCTTAAAATTGTACAATTAAATATTTTTCTGTTATTTGTAAAAATTAAAATGCTGTTAAATATATGCTGAAATACTCTAGCTAAATTATTTACTTATATCTGTGAGTTTGTATATTATTAATCCTTCCAAAATTGGCAGGAGTTGAAACGACTCCGGCGGGCGTTCTAGGGGGAAAAGGTAAACTTCGTAAAGGAAACATAACATTCAAAGATTGTATATTATGCGATAAAATGGTTTGTGAAAAATGTTTAGGCAAGACTGAATATACTTGCACAGCCAGTATTCCAGAAAAATATATGTAAAATTATTCTGAAAGTATTTGATTTTATTGGGTAACATTTCCAATTGAAATTCTTAAAATTGTACATTTAAATATTTTTCTCTTATTTGTAAAAATGAAAATGCTGTTAAATATATGCTGAAATACTCTAGTTTAATTATTTACTTATATATGTGCATTTGCATATTATTAATCCTTCTTAAATTCGCAGGAGTCGAAACGACTCCGGTGGGCGTTCTAGGGGGAAAAACGTAGCGGGCGTTCTAGTGTTAAGTACACTTATTCGTTTCATTGTTTAACATTTATTGAATTTAACCTACATGATCACCCAACGGGCAGACAAATGAAAAAAAACAGAGGTAGGTAGACTAATTAATTGAAAATCACTCTTAAATATTCTTGTAAATTGACAAAAACGCTCAACACAAACCGAAGTACTATTTCAGCAATTTTCGATTGTAGCCGTTAATGTACTTGGATATATTAGTGCACCTTATTAAATCTTGATGCTAAACATATAATGTTGTAAAGAAAATATTTTAACTGTCGTTGGAACAATAAATGTTATTGTCATTAGGTGTTGCGTAGTTCAAAGTTATTTAATAATGATTTATAGAAATACCTCTCATAAAAAGCAAAGCATTGGCAACGTTTTGGCTGTCCCTGTAAACAAATCATTTGTGCTATTTATACCATATAAACATGGAACATTTCATAATGAGTTTGAAATACATACGTAATTTTAAAGAAATTCTGAAAATATATATTATATTTTTTTCAGAATAGACGCTATATTTTCAGAATTTGGACGCTAGAGTCGAATGGACAGACAGAAAGTCACAAAGATTAATTCATTCAAATAATAAAAACTCTTAAACTTTGTTAAAACGTGTTAAAAACCCTTAATGAAAACGAAAAGGCAATTCCAGTAATTTCAAATTATAGCCCTTAATGTATGTGAATATTTTTGTGTAACCCTGTAAATCTTAATGGAAATCATTCTATATTTCATAGGAAACATTTTTGGGGGCTTATGAATTATAAAGAAGCAATTCACAAACTAATTCGTAATTACTAATATCTATGAAAGGTATTTCTTTAAAGAATATTTTAATATCTTTATGAAGAACAAAATATAACAAAATTAGCACATAGTGAGAAAATAAAAGTCACCCCGACTAATTATCGTTGGAGATGTGCAGCTGGTAACAGTCGATTTGTAACAACGTCTAGTTGTTAATGTATTAGTTAGATTTTAGAACTTAGATTAAAGAAATTGAAAGTTTATGAAAATGGTACGGTGAAACCTTGAGCTTTTTATAGGAACATACTAAAATATTTCAAATTAACAATATGTTTAAATTATAATGTATAATGTGCATGTTTAAATTATACTATATATGCGTGCGATTCTTCTACAAATTGATACAATTATTGTAGAGGATGCATGTAAACATTTGTACAAATCATTTATCCATCAGAGTTTTTTTAATTCTTTTTTGGGCTTGCAGGGGATTCAAAATACAGTTTATTATTTTAAATGTGTTATTGGTCCAGTAACTACTTTCAGGTCAAAATATTCACTATAAAATACGCGGCAAAATATGTTCGTCAAATTCTCAAAGTTAAAACCATTTCAAGAACAACACAAAAAAAGATATATTCCAAACAGTCTAAAATTCAGAACATTTCTATTACTTTAATCTTTACCAATATGATAAAAATGAAAGTTTGCGAATGACCCCTTATCGTTGAGCTAGTTTTAGAAAACAGCTGAAATACATCTCATTTCATCACCTACATCTCTATGAATTTTCGTTACATTCAACTGGATCTCTTTTTATCAGGTTCTTTATACAGTTAAATATTAAACTAAGTTAAATGTTTTTTTCTGTAGTCCGCGCATGCGCAGTTATAAAATATTTACTAAAACTTAACATATCGCTTTGAAAATTAAATATAGTACTTGTTTTAAATTATAGTATAATAATTTAGGCATATTTCGTCATGTTTACTGAAAGTTTCATGAAATTTAGATAAAAACCTTTAGAGTTATAAAGTAAAAAAACATGCGAAAAAAGTTTGCATTCCTTAGTAAAATATTTATAACTTATTAAATATTCGAGCAATCCTTAAAAAACTCTACACCTTTATAAAATGTAACATTTATAAATATATCTGAAATTTGCAGATGTATCGACTCACTTTAATCACAAATATTTCTCTTGTTATTTAGTTTGTTATTCGCCCCCTAAAAGCTTTCGTGACAAAATCTTTGTTGAAAAGTATGAGGATAGACATATTTTTCTTTATTTTAAAATTCAAGAACAATCCATTAAGTATTTTTCAGGATACTCAGCAAAACATAATAATAATAATAATAATAATAATAATAATAATAATGGTTGTATATTATTTTCTCTAGCGTCTGTATAATTTTATGAAAAAGTGAAAGAAATATACAAAATATACCATTTTCCTGGCTAATTTAATCCAAGGAAATCAAATGTATATTACAAATGGGGTTGCTATTGACAAACAAAATAGTTGATACCAGTTTTAATATGTAGCCGACTCCCTAAGCAAATCGATTGGCACCAACCGTATATTTATACAATGATTTGCCACCAAATTGGTTGGGGTGCGCGACTTTTTTTTATTTTTTTTTTATTTTTTTTTTTAACAGTACATTACTCGGATGTACTAAAGTCCTCTTCCTATGAAGTATCTTATTAATGACAACAATTGTTGGTTTACAAAGCAAAAAAAAAATAAAATACTTTATAAAATATAAATGAAAATGCTTGAAGTTCATTTTAAGTTCTGTTGTACATTTAAAACAAATTTATATCAAGATAAACTCTCTATAAATACCGTTCGTTTGCGTGTGAAAACTCTGATTTCTGTTAAAAAATAAAATATAGTTTGAAACTAATGGATGTTAAAATATCAATTTATGAATATTTCCTACTGCAAACAGTAATTATAGCACAACATTTTTTTTTTTTTTTTTTTTTTTTTGGGGGGGGGGGGACAAAATTTGGTCTAACGTGTTCCATACGTTTTAATAAAATACACCGGACTCTGCCCACTTTGAAAGGTATTACAAAGAAATTAAAAGTAAAAAGTAAAGGATTATCAATAAAATCTTTTTTAAAAAATCTTGGATGGAGAGGAAAATGTAAATAGTCTTATGAGAATCAATGGCACTATAAAATTTATATTTTAATGAGATAAAAAATACAAATTTGAAAATCGGACGAACGTGGCGGAACTCCTATTCTTATTAATCGAACTGTACGCCTTTGTTTTTCAAGACACCTTCAGAGATGAGAAATTTTCATCGTTTTTACTACCACTATTTATATACAATAACCTTTATATTATTTAATCAGGACCCATTATCGTAAATACACGAGAAAAGTTTGAGAGTAAATGAAAATAGTGGAAGGAAAAAAAAGGTAGAAATTTTACATCCCTAAAAATGTTCTGGAAAAATAAAATAAATAAATAAAAAAGGAGGAGGAGGCGGATTGTGCGAACCGTGGCCAGTGTTGCCAGATTTTCCGACTTTTTTATTCAGTATCCACCACTAAATTTTAAATGTAACGTTTGGCTGATTACTTCGAATATTAATCGTCTATTCTGAATATCAAATATCACTTCTCAAAATTATTGGTGACTATTGAATAAAAATGTAACAAAACCTGGCAACACTAATCATCCTCTCTCCCCCACATAAAAAACATCAGCGGTAATAACTTTCCTTTTGTTAATGAAGAGATTAATTTTTAATAGATCTATATTTTGTAAAAAAAAATTTTTCTAAGTATATTATCTTAGAAAACAATCCTGATACTGTATTTTATTAGACAGATAGTAAAATGTATCTTTTTGAGTATCTTTTCGCAAAATATCTTTTTAAAATTTCCTAAAACGATGAAATCTAGAGTTTAACCATGTCAAAATAATCTTTTTAAAAACTATATAAAATCCTTTTTACGATTTAAATGTCTTTTCTTAAAGAAAAAAAGAAGAAGAAGAAGAAATCCCTCTTATGCCAAGATGTCTTTCTTTCAACCTTACATGCCGGAAAATATTCAAACATAGCATAAAAAATTACGAGATCTCAAGTTTTCAAAAGCATATCGAAGTAGACATATCTTTTTGATGATTCCAATGCCGGAAAGAAGAAGCTTCAGGATAAATTTATTTTATTTTTCATCAAATTGAAAAGCAATTGAAAAATACTAAATATTTCAATGGTTCCGTAGTGGAACACCAATTTTTTTTTTTTTTTTTTTTTTCAAAGAAAATGTCTTTTGAAAATGTATAGTTAATTTATTTCCAAATTGTGACATAAGAAAATTTCTTAAAAGAAAATTCATTGCTAAAGATTATTAACGAGTATTGACAAGTGATAATACTTACAGTTTTTACCTTTTTTGTCTACATTTTCGTATTTTTTTAATTCACCGAGTTCAAAACAAGAAAGAAAACTAAATATATACTTTATTGTACAGATTATAATACTCTTTCTAGCAGTATCCAATAACTTAATACAGCGCTATGAAAAATTCATTAACGCTAATCATACATTTTTCGATTGAAAACATATTTCTTCGGTATCTGTAAAATATTCAGTTTAAAGGTATCGAATTGTGAAAAGATATGTACGAAGAAAATTATGATATTTCGGATATATCTTAAAAGATAGATCCGAATCCATAATATTCAAATCCTTTTGTAGGCGTCTTCAGTTGTGCTACAATAAAATTATCTTTTTATACATATACATAACAGTTTTCATTTTAAATTAAATATAGTGTTATTTAAAATGACTAACTGAAAAAATATTTTTTTTGTGAAATTTAAAACGAAATTTTTAACATTGCTTAATTTATCAGTAATTGTCAATAAAATTGTGAACGAGGTATTGAACAGTGGTAATATTTACACTTTTTACCTCTTTTGTCTACATTTCTTTATTTTCTTTATTTTTTATTTTTTATTTTTAATTTCATCAAGAAAGATAAATTAATATATATTTTATCGCACAGATTATAATGCGTTTTCCAACAGTATCCAATAATTTGATGCGACGCTATGAAAATTTTATCAATCCTAATCACACATTTTTATATTGAAAACATATGTTATCGTTATCGACAAAATATTCAGTTTAAAGATATCGAATTGTAAAAAGATATATCCGAAAAAATTCCGATTTTTAGGATATTCGAATATTACGGATATGTATTTTTGGATATATCTGAAAAGATATCACATTAATAATAATAATAATAATAATAATAATAATAATAACATTTATTTTACCGCACAGATTATAATACGTTTTCCAGCAGTATCCAATAATTTCATGCAGAGCTGTGAAAAATTCATTAACGCAACTCATACTACTTTTGAAAACACATTTTATCTGCATCTGTAAAATATTCAGTTTAAAGATATCGAATTATAAAAAAATAAACCGAAAAAATTACGATATTTCCCATTTATCTTTTTAGAAATATCTAAAAAGAAATGTCCAAATTCATATTATCCGAATCCTTTTTTAGGCGTTCACAGTTGTGCTAGAATAAAATTCGCTTTCTATATATATATATATATATATTTTCACAATCGTTTTCGTTTTAACTTAAGTACAGAGTTACTTAAAATGACTAACTGAAAAGTATTTTTTGAGAAATTTAGAACGAAATTTTTAACATTAGTTAATTTATCAGTAATTGTCAGTAAAACTGTGAATGAGTATTGATGATTGATAATATTTACACTTTTTACCATTTTTGTCTACATTTCTGTATTTTCTTTTTAAAAAAATCATCACATTAAAAACAAGAAAAAAAATATGTATATTTTATCGCAAAGATTATAATACGTTTTCCAGCAGTATCCAATAATTTGATGCAGCGACAGGAAAAATTTATTAACACTAACCATGCATTTTTCTATTGAAATTTTTTTTTTTTTTTTTTCGGTATCTGTAAAATATTCAGTTTAAGGATATCGAATTGTAACAAGATGAAACAAAATGAAAAATATTTTTTGAGGAATTTTAAACAGAATTTTTAACAGTGCTTAATTTGTCAGTAATTGTCAATAAAATTGTAAATAGAGTAATAATATTTTTTCGAATTAAAAAGCAAATCACATCACTTATGTATGCAAAATATTTGAAAATCTTAAATAATTAAGTCCTTCTAGTATATTATGTTTGCAAAAAAAGAAGAAAAAAATGTGGTATAAGATTTTATTTTTACTTTTTTTTTTTTTTTTTTTTTTGTATATTCAATTATATATTTTGTTACCAAACCCATATAGGGATCCGGAATTTTCTTCCCCAGCATTTCGCCCCCAGGGAATTTCGCATACCGGAAATTTCGCCCCCGAGTGGTGTAAAATATAAATGCAATTACAAATAAAAATATAAACATATATGCAGTAATTCCCAAAATATTACCATACTTTTATTAACTTCGATTCTTGTTTATTTGTGTGTCCAGTACAATTCTTGCAATCGATATTTAACTAACTTTCCGAGTAGCTAGACATTTGAAACTTTCAGAAAAGCTCAGATCACGGTGTCAATGCATTTTTTAAATAAATTTAGCCAACTGTTTCGGGTGACTGCTGCTTTCGGCAGCGTTTATATGATTCAACAGAAAACGTATTTAACTAACTTTCAGAATAGTTCAGAACACGGTGACAATGCATTTTTTAATACTTTTAGCCAACTGTTTCGGGTCCATGCTGCCTTTGGCAGCGTTTATATGATTAAACAGAAAATTTATTTAATTAACATTCCGACTAGCTAGACATTGGAATCTTTCAGAATAGTTCAGCACACGGTGTCAATACATTTTCTTAATACTTTTAGCCAACTGTTTAGAGCCCCCGCTGCCTTCGGCAGCGTTTATATGATTCAGCAATCATGTAACTTCCCGACTAGCTAGACATTTGAAACTTTCAGAATATTTCAGAGCATGGTGACAATGCATTTTTTAAATACTTTTTGCCAACTGCTTCGAGTCCCTGCTGCCTTTGGTAACGTTTGTATGATTCAACAGAAAATTTATTTAACTTTTTGAAACTTTTATGATAGCTTGAAAGACGATAACAATTAATTTTTTTTTTTTTTAAATACTTTTAGCCAATTGTTTCGGGTCCCAGATGCCTTCGGTAGCATTTATATAACTCAGCAATCGTATAATTTCCCGACTAGCTAGAAATTTAAAACTTTTATAAAAGCTCATAACACGATGACAATGAGTTTTTTATTACTTTCAGCCAATTTTTCGAGTCCCCGCTGCCTTCGGTAGCGTTTATCATGTTACTTCCCGACATGCTAGACGTTTGAAACTTTCAGAATAGCTCATAACACGGTGAAAATGCATTTTTTAAATACTTTTAACCAATTATTTCATGTCCCCGATGTTTTCGGTAGCGTTTATATGATTCAACAGAAAATTTAAAAACATGGTGTATAAAAAGTTCTTTTTATCTTGCAATTATTTATTGTATAAAATTACCAAGTGTATACAATATTCAATAGGTTTTGATTTTGGTCATAACAAGGGTTCACAACAGTATGGCGATAAAAATATGCGTGAATGAATGCTCTTTTACGCTAAAAAAAAGAAAAAAGTACTACTTCTTTTCTAACATCGTTCATAAAATATGGTTGTTTTTAACTTACAATAAGCAAAATTACTCTGCTCGTCAATCTCTTCCATGGAGGATCAAAATTGTGATGGCATATCTTCGGACCACCTCTAGGGGCGAGTCCCAGACCGTCATTGCACATTGCGCAGCACTCGTGCGACGTAAAAACCTAACCAACCAATCAACCAACTCTTCTCCTCAAATGTTTAGAAACCCCCGACTGAGAACCGAAACTGCGGTTGTTTGCAAGTAAAGTGCATTTTCAAAAGTAACTGTTAACTCGAATAGAGTATAGAAAGTTTTATTAGGGCCTTACATTTATTATTTTACATTATTTATTACTAATGGAGCATATAATTAATCAAATTGCATTAAGCCAAAATAAATAATGCTCGCTTACTCTACAAAAGTATGGTTTCGTTAGTTTCGTAATTCGTAAACTATTCGTCTTTTATTAGTAACATTACAGGCTTTATCTACGGGCTGAATATTCATAAATAAAATACATTAGTCGACTATAACATATTTTTGTCTTTAAGAATCAATTTGGAACGCCAAAATGTCAACAACTTTCGCAACAATAAAATTACAGGCTCTATCTACGGGCTGATTATACATTAAATAAAGTACATTCGTCGACTAGAACCTACATATATTTTTACTAATTACTTTTTACACGCAAAAATGTCTTCAACTTCCATAACAGTATTATAGTAAAAGTGGGAAAAAATTAAAGTTTCTTTCATTTCCACGAAGGTGGGCTTTGATTTATCGTCATATTAGGCATTCAAATGTGGTAAAATACTGTAGTAAGGGATTTACAAAATTTGGAAACTTTACCTCAATAGGAGTCCAGTTCTGGAAACTGTGTAAGTGCATTGGTTTCTCACACAGAACTACCTTGAAAATTAATTAAAACACTGACAATACTTTCGATGAATCCAAATTCCATTCAGACTTCGAAATATTCGGTTGTTCCTGATTTAGCGAGATCTATGCTCTGCAGTGTTTTTAACAATGTTTATTTGATTTCTGTAGTAAAAATGAACATCGTATTGGGTTCTTCCATGAATATTAATTTTTGTAGCAAAAAAAACAGATTTATTCACTTTTTTACTGAATATTAATTAAATAAAGCGCATTCGTCGACTAGAACTTGCTTATTTCTTGAAGAATTACTTTCTACACGCTAAAAGGTCGACTACGTTTTTTATCAGTACCATTACAGGCTCTATCTACAAGCTGAATATTCATTAAATGAAATACATTCGTCGACTAGAACCTACTTCTGCCTTAAAGAATAGATATCTACACTCTAAAATGTCGACAACTTCCACAACAATAAAATTACGGGCTGTATCTACGGGTTGAATATTCATTAAATAAAATGCATTCGTCGACAAGAAACTGCTTATGTCTTTCTACACGCAAAAATGTCTGCAACTTTCATAACAATATTATTACTAGCTCTATCATTAGCTTCTTTTGAAATCTCTATGATGGTAGGTCATATATAAAGGCCCAAACTCTTGTATTTTTGGTCACTCTGATTAAAATTTTCCTAAATATCTCCAAAACGGAAAATCATATAAAGACCAAAATGAAGGTGCACAACTAGATGTTATAACAAACTTATATAGCAATTTACAACGTTCTACGTCCAACCGTTTTTCAGTTATGTTAGATACATTACAGGCTCTGTCTAGGGGCTGATTATTCATTAAATAAAATGCATTTAAATAGACAATAAGACTTCTTCACACACCATAAATATTATTAAGCCAGCACAACCGGTTTCGAAAGGACGTACCCTTCCTGGTGCAAAAAAGGTGCAAAAAAACACGTGCTACTGTTTTTTTGCACCTGATGTACTTTACTGTAGGAAGGCTAGGTCCTTTCGAAACCGGTTGTGCTGGCTTAATAATATTTATGGTGTGTGAAGAAGTCTTATTGTCTATTTATCGTTTGTACACCAGTCTTGCATTTAGTTTTGGTAAAATGCATTTGTCGACAAGAACCTGCTTATGTCTTTAAGCATAACTTTCTACATGCAAAAATGTCTTAAACTTTCATAACAATATAATTACTGGCTCTATCATTAGCTTCTTTTGAAATCTCTATGATGGTAGTTAATATATAATGGCTAAAATCTTTATATTTTTAGCTATTATCAATATAATTTTCCTAAATATCCCCAAAGCGGAAAATCATAGGCGGTCCAAAAAGAGAGGTGCACTTCTAGGTGTTATAACAAACCTATATACCAATTTGAAACGTTCTGCGTCCAACCGTTTCTGCGTTATGCCAGATGCAGTACCGGCTTTATTTACGGGCTAAATACTCATTAAATAAAATGCATTCGTCGACTCGAACCTGCTTATGCCTTTAAGCATAACTTTATACACGCAAAAATATCTTCAACTTTCATAACGATATCATTACTGGCTCTATCATTAGCTTGTTTAAGAATCTCTATGATGGTAGTTTATAAACAATGGCGAAAACATTTGTATTTTTGATCATTATAAATATAATTTTCTTAAATTTCTCCAAAACAGAAAATCATAGAAAGTCCAAAAAGAGAGGTGTTATAACAAACTAGGTGTTATAACAAACCTATATACCACTAGGTGTTATAACAAACCTATATACCAATTTGAAACGTTCTACGGCTAACCGTTTTTGAGTTATGCGAGATACATTACGGGCAGAATATTCATTAAATAAAATGCATTCGTCAACTAGAACCTGCTTATGGCTTCAATCATAACTTTCAACACGCAAAAATGTCTTTATTTTTCATTTAATTCTTTTTATTGCAGCATTTGAAACATACTTGACAAATCATCTTTGTAAACAGCCTTTGCATTTGTATCTTTTGATATATATTATATATAACATCCTTAAAAACAAGATTTTTCTATCTTTTTGTAAGCTACACATAATTTTTTTTTTTTAAATTACCCTTAATTTTGTTGGTAAAAACCATTTTACCAGTCTTATTACAGTCTTTTAAGCATATTTCTGAAAGGCTTTTGGAAAACCTTTTACATGCATATGGTGAACTAAGCTTTAAAAAATCTTAAGCCTCAAAAATCTTAAGTTAAAAACTTCTAAATGGAGTACTGAAATGCTTTTGGAAAGCCTCTTAAATTTTGCACCAATAGGATAAACTAAGCTTTCAGAAATATCTTAAATTGTTATTAAAGAAAGATTCAACGTCTTTGCTGCATCAGATGTTTTTTTGCAAAAAAAATGTATTTACAGTTAAAGTAGAAAGAAATGACAATCCTTTTCCTTCCAGTAAGGTCGTCTTTAGTGACGAACTTTGCAAACTGGCGATGAATTTAGTGACTTAATGACCAAATTTGACGTGAAAGTGTAGTTTTGAATTTCCGGAGTTGCAAAGCTCTATCTCCAATAAGAGTCGAATTCTGGATTTTACCATCAGATTCTAGCGCAAATTTAGCCAGAATCTTCGTCAAATTCCGATCAAGAGTTTTAAAAGGAAAAATTTAATATTTGAGAAGTCAGTTACATTTAGACAGTTGTTCTAAGCAATTGTGTCTTAGAGAAACTGCTTCAAGTATTTAAACACTGTTCGAAAATCAGCAAAAAGTCTGCTCTCCGCTGTATTTCACGCTGTTTACATTAACAAAATTGACAATTTTATTAATCTGTTTATAGAATCTTTGTTTAATTGAATGTTACGTTGGTCTGTTTTGATATTATACACTGATTAAAGTGCAATCATCGTTTTGAACCTGCCTGTTGTATTACGGACAACTTTTTTCACATAAAAATGTCGTCATTTCCATAACAATATTACACACTTATCTCACTATCACGGAAACGTAATCAAAAATGTTGTAAGCAAATGTAGGGTAAGTGCACCAGTGATTGACACTTTTAGAGCAATCTCTGATGTTTTAAATGTTCTAGCAATCAGAAAATATTTTTAGAAATCTTAAGTTAGTACATATGGTATGGAAGACATTCAGAACCACATATATGTTAAAATATATACATTTGATAACAATTATTTTTTTATGAATTTTTATTTGACTCCCACTCAATGATCCAGTAATTGAAACTGCCAGTTTTTCATTTTATCGGTAATTGGCCCCCTATGCTCCAGTGTTTGACACTGCTAGTTATTCATTTTACCAGTTATTAGCACCCTATGCTGCAGTGTTAGACATAAAATGTTAAAATTTTTATATGTAAAATGTATGATTTTATGATTTTTCTTATTTATTAATAATTTCGGGATAGATGTCAATTACTGGAGCATGCCAATAACTCGAACACCTACCTTATAATAAAAAAGTGACAAAATTTAAATTATATACTAACCAATAAATAGTTATGTACATATTAAAATTGTTAATAAATATGGTATTAAACATTAAGCAATATTTATATTATTGTCTTAAATATATGATTATGAACACAAAAAGATTTCTTAAATGAAATTTTTTGCTGGTTTTCATTATTTACTAAAAGAATATAAAAATGATCCCATTATATGTATGTCTCATGTTAAAGTAGTACATTCTATGTAATTCAGTTATCTTCATGAAAATTTATGAGCTTCAAGCATTCGTGTATAAAAGAAACAACATGCATTATGCAACATTATTTCATGGCCCAGAGGCTTACAATTCTGGTTATTTTATCATTTTATTCAAGCTTATATATTTTTGCCTTTTGAAGATAATCTTAAAAAAAATATTTTCAGTGTATGCTTTTATTTTTGTAATTTATCAATCATAATAAATACAAATATAAATAATACTTCAAAACATTAAATGAAACCGAAGTATAAAAATTTACTTTACAACATTTAAGATTCTTTTCTTATAAAATTAATTCGTCAATTTCACATGAAATTTATATTACATACCTATACAAATATTATTAATTCCATTACCCATCTACCGTAGGTAATGGGAGTATTATATTCGATCAAAAGATTCGATATCGAATTTTTACCTAATTTATATATTTTAAGGTCTCCTGAGTCGAAAAACGTGTTTTTCGGCAATTGTATATGTGTGAGGGAAATCTTCTGACTACCAAATCTCGGAAACTAAAATTGAACTACGAAACTTCAGAATTGGCATAGGTCTGATGAATACATGACGTTTTTAACTGTTGATGAAATTTGAAAAACCAGAAGTGGGACATTGGAAACCGGAAAGGAACCATAAGTCCGTATCTCAAAAATAGCTCTAACGATTTTCTTCAAAGTTGTTATATAAAAACCCTATTAGGTGTCCTCTCGTATGTATTAATTGGTTAGTTCCGGAAAATTGATAAGTGTCCTGTAGAAGTAGTTGAATTTGAGCTCTCGTAAGTGAACGGCTGAACGGATTTTTGCTTCTCTTCACCGGCTATCTCGAGATAACTCGGGGGAAATTTAGCCTTCCACACACAACAGTGGCCAGTGAAGTGATTAACTCGTCATATTAAAACCATATTAGATATCCTTTCGTATGCAATTGTTGTTTTACGGTCAACAATTGAGTTTAGAAAGTTTTAGGAAAAGTCGGTATCTCAAAAAAGGCTCTAATGATTTCTTGAATGTTGCTACATAAATCTCATTTTAGATATCTTTTTGCTTGTATTGCGTGTTTATTACAAGAAAATTAACAATTATCTGGATTAGGTAGGTCAGTTAGATCGCAGAAATGGATGTTTCAAGAAACGGCTTAACCGATATATTGTATATATATATATATGTAATTTTCTAATAATTTTCTGGCGAGTTATATATACATAACTCACTATTTAAGCTTTGCTTTATATATGTCTCTACACAAGTATAGGTTTTTTCTTGCAAGAAAATTAATAGGTGTGTCTAATTTGTTAAGTTAATTTTATATCTTCCTATCACATTATCTCAAAAAAGTGCATACAGGTATAATACATGTTATAATGGCTCATGGTGAATATTACACACCAGATTTATATATATATATATATATTGTTAGAAACACAAGGTAATGCAGTGTATATAAAACTATCCTTTTCTAAAATATTATGTTTAATTTAATATTATATTTTATTTTTTAATTACAATGATTTAAATAATAAGCATGAAAATTACACATATGAATTTTTATGTTCCAGAATATTAATTCTCGAGAGTTTTGTCAAGTTTTCTGAAAGTTTTGTAAAATTTTGTTGAAATCTATTCTTGTTATACGAAAAAAAGTAATTATTTTTGAAATATATATATATATATATTTGCCTAAATAATTTTGCAATTCCCACTAAAATTCATACAAATACCGTACATAGAAAGCGAAATAATGTCTTAAATTTACAACTCATTTTGAGTATTTTATGACACAGGGCAATATAAAATATTTTTGTTTTTCTTCAGTATGTGTTTGATCCCCTAATTGTACTCGTGGCTAAATCGATAGTGGATAATAAGAGTTTTTTGATTTTTTTTATCCTGTCTGAAGTTTAAGGTAATTTTTGTTTTTAAGTATTTTTTTTTTTTTTTTTTTTTTTTAAGAAAAAAATTCCCCTTCAAAATAATAATAATAAATCCCTAATTATTTTTGCTAACACTCTATGGTGAATTTTTAAACCAACGCAATGTCATTTTCAGAAAACTTGATATGCTGCACAACACTGTGCAATCAGAAAATGAAAAGATTAAATATGTAATGAAATACGAAAACTTTTACTAAATAATTTTCATCTGCGCGTGCACATGCGTTAATAAGATTTCTTAAGCATAATAATTCAAACAAATGTATTGAGTTACTCTTAAAATAAGCTATGTAAATATTGTGAAAATTTAGAACAATATCATCTTTAAAATGAGACGAATTTATGTTGCTCACAAAAGAAATCAAATCTATAAGGGGTTATTAACATGTTTATTTTGAATCAACATAAATTATACTTTTATAATTATTTAAAAACAAAATATGAATAAAAAGTTTATTTTATTTTTTTTTTATTTTTTTGGTGAGAAATCTAAATTTAGTGCATTCTATTGATGATACCTTTCACTGTTTTCACGATTTCTTTTTAAGAGTAACTCAACACTTTTGGCTATCAAATTATGCAAACAAATTTCGATAAACATGCACAGTTAAATATTATTTCGTAAAAATGTTCACATTTAGTCAGCTATTTATTTATTTATATATATGTATATATATATATTTTTTTCGCATTATAATTTTAGAAACTTGCGTGTATCTTCGTAAGTCAATTTAAGTTAAAAAAAAAAAAAAAGATGTTGTACAGGTTTAAAATATTTGAAAATTTTTTGTTGTTACTAAAGAAACATTTATATTTCTATCAATGTACAATTTACATACAAATGAATACTGGTAATTATAAGAAGGAACATAATCACATTCTATAAGGACAACGAATTCCAAGAATTATTTTGTGGAAAATGGTTGATCCCAAACAATTTTAATTTTAATTTTTTTTTCTGGTCCCCTTTTTTACTACGGGACCAAAATATTGCTGAAATTTATGAGGTCTAACAAACTCTTTACACATCACAAGTTTGGAAACTAAAATCGTCAAACGTAAACGCATAAAGTAGGGAGATCTGAAATTTCTGCGTTGAGTCTAGTCATTTGCGCACTATTCTACATTCGACACAATCGAACAAATTCCATCAACTTATTTTTCCTAGCATGACAGTCATACCGCCTGAGTAAAGAGCAATGCCCTGAGAGAGTGCCTGCTGGATGATAAAATCTGATTTTATTTTAAGACCCCCGATCTCTAATTAATTGTTCATATTTAATTTTATCAGACTTATTTGTTTCCCATCCTCCTATAAAATAGCCCTCATCAATTGTTCATATTTCCTTTGAGCTAATCCTATTCTGATTAGTACACTCACTTAAATCTAAATAACAGATTATGAAATTTTGACTCCAAAAAAACCTAAAGTTTAAATTTAAAACATGCATTAAGAATAAAATACATTTAATAAATTGAATTATATTTAAACATTTTAAACGAGTACAGTGATTTACAGAAGTGCTCATAGTTTTATATATTTCATGATTAAAATCAAATTTTCAGAAATTATCCATTGTATTTAAGGTTATGAAATACACCAAAAATTTTACTAGGTTAGGTTCTAATTGTCCGTAAATTTACTCTTATATCTATATGTAGTAGTTTTTTATTGTTATATAAATTTTAGTATCGTGCACTCTTATCGTGTATAATTAAGTATATATTTCATAAATATCTTGTTGAAATTGTCAAAAATAAAACTTTTCTCTACTTTATTAAAATGCATTAAATTAAATTTAAACATTTGTATTTTAAATTTTAATCATATACCCAATTTCAAACAGTTGTAATAATGTATAATAAAGTCTAAATTTAACTAGAACAAGGGTAGTTTAAATGAGCATTTAATCCTATGGAAAGCAATACTTAATTGAATGGTTTTAAATATTAATATATGACACGCAGTGGTCTAAATCTACATGCTGTCTATCAAAATAGAAATAATAGAAGTTTTAATGCATATTTACGCTAGTTTAAATTAGTGTACAAATGGAAAGGACATTTACGTATAAATCCTAATTATCTAATCACATCATGAATGAAATATATTTGATAATTCCCAAATATTTTCCGACAAGTTGACAGTTTTGGAAAAGACATGCTTTCATTACCCTATAATTTGCCGTCTTTCAACTTAGTTATGATTTTAAAGCCTTAACTAAATGTCAGAATTACTTATATTATATTAAAGATAAAGTTATATTTAGTGTTAGAACTAAAATACACCCTGTTATTTCAAAAGTTTGTCAGTATTTTTTATACACGAAAATAGTTTTAATACACACAATTCATATTAACCCTTTGAGTAGTAAAATAATTACAGTCATTTAATATGAAAAGTCACTAGAATTTGCAAACAATTTTAAAAGTAAACGAAATAGATGATTTTTTCTATTAAATTATGAAGTAAATGTTTTTTGAATAATTCTAGGATGAAGTGTAGCACTTGGGAATTATTAATTGTGTCTGGAAAGCACCTCCAACCATGCTGTTTTATTTATTAAACTTCTAAAAAAACATCTACGATACATGTTAGACTGCCTCTCATTAGCACAGCCGAGACATTGAGAGCACACTGCTCAAATAGCTTGGACTTCGAGAATCACTTGGCAATATTTACAAAAATACTAACAAGGAAACATTCAAAATGTGTCATCTTCAAAAAGCATTGAAAAAATATATATGTGATTCCACTCTTCATAAAACACCAGAAAATGAAAAAATTATCGGCTGAAATTAATTACAGCGACCACAATTTTTTTTCAAAATTAAGCATATTTGGCGATTTAGCGCTGTTAGGCGATACGTTTGCTAGCACCGAGATTGCCGTGTACGAACAGAACCGTGTTTTGCTTTTCCGCCAAATACTCAAAATCAATCGCCTAGCAGAGTGAAATCGCCAAATATGCTTAATTTTGATAATTTTTTGTGGTCGCTGTAATTAATTTCAGCCGATATTTTTTTCATTTTCTGGTGTTTTATGAAGAGTAGAATCACATATGTTTTTTTTCAATACTTTTTGAAGATGACACCTTTTGAATGTTTCCTTGTAAGATATACCTGAGACACCCTGACTACAGCGCCGAGAATACATCGTGGAGAAAGCGACCAGCAAATCAGTGCCCTAAAGATTAAGCCTCTCACCAGTGGTCAGTACGATCGAGTTTATTGTTTGAAAACCCCTATTGGTTATTTATGTGCTTCTATCGAGTGAATTAGAAGACAAAACTGGGGAAAACCAATAAACTCTTACAATTTGAGCAAAAATTTTGATCGCAGCGTTATCTGGCAAATTTAAATTTTTTTAAGCAGTATTTTAACACGTTAAGCGCCATGTCAGCCATTCTAGACATTTTGTCATATATCTCTAAGTACTAAAGGAATCATCATGAAACTTTAGGAGTGTGCGGAACATGTTATACTTCAAACATTTCAGAGAAAGTTTTACCCCGAAAGTAAAAGCATTACCAATAAAAATTGAGCGCCCTGTCAGCCGTCGGTGGCTGACAGCATCAAATATGATATAAAGCCGCGTCAACCATCAGTGGCGGATATAAAATAGGATATAAAACTAAAAATATTACATTTAATGATTGAAAATTTATTAACATTTTGCTTAATTTTTATTCATTACAGGAGGAATCATTATGGAATTTTAATGGATTTTAAGAATTTACATGGTGCTCAACGTGTTAAGCATTCTCTTATAAGCGTTTGCTACACTGTATATTTTAAGCGCTGTACCTTAACTTCGTAGCTTCCACAGCTATTCACCTAGTATTTTTCAGAAATAGCCGAAACCCTCGCCATCTGAACGGAACTTCCATGGAATTCAAATGTTTGACATCTCTGTGCGACATAGAGCATTTGAAAACGTGAGGTTTCATATTCTTACACACTAACTTATTGATTAGACTAAAACTTCATTTAAAGTTTAAAAAATTTAAAGTTTAAAAAATTTAAAAAATTTATATCTAGACGCAAACACATAGATTTTCTTTTTTTTTTTTTTTTTTTTGAATTATGTATTACTATTAGAATCTCACAACATAAGAATGCTCTGTTATGGAGCCTACATGTTACCTATTTTTAAATATTATTAATGGCTTCTTGCAACAGGGATTTTTTCACATATCATACTCGCACTTCTATTACGTTTTCTTTACAGGTATTTCGTTAAAAAAAAAAAAAAAAAAAAAAAAAAAAAGAAGAAGAAGAAGAAAACGAAATCTGAAAAGCAATCAATTAATATATATATTTAATTGAAATCGCCATTTATTTTAATTTTTAGTAAAGAATTTAACGTACCTTTTTTTCCAAATTGTACTTATTTATTTATTTTGTTTATGCACTTTTTAATCCATATATAAATGCATATTACTTAATAAACCTCACGCCTTTTAAAAATCAATTTAAAAATATTTTGAAATCTATCACAAATCTGTCCAAGAAACTTTTTTTGGAATTTATTATAAATAGTGCAAGTGGAGCATACATTTATTGACAAATTAAATGAGCTTCTATTTTTTTTTTTATAGTTATAATACTGACTCAGTGCAAAGAAAAAAATAAGTAAAAGCAAATTTCTTTCATAGATAGGAAATATTATTAAAAGTTGTATTTAAAAAGTATCCTTTTTATTAAAATAATTCATGTTATAGGAACAAATGTCACTTTTTAACAAATAAAGTTAAAAAAAAAAAAAAAAAAAAAAAAAAAAAAAAAGAACATGTTTAATGTACAAGTTTTAAACATTTTTTCGAAGTATCTCTAGAATTATTTTTCATTTATTATTTTCAACGAAGTATAGCGACTGAATACTTCCAGTGGAGACCTAAATTTTATTTCATGTAAGTCTTTTACTTCTTATAATCTTTTTTGTGAATAAAATGATGCAACTTAGTTGAATAAACATACATCTTTTCAAAAACTAATCCTTTTGATGTTATAAGAAGAGATCAGAGAGAAAAGAGGGGCTTATAAAAATATTTCACTGTGACCTTTTCAAAGTGGTGGATTACTTGATAATGAAATTCCGAGAAATTTTATTTATTATTTCTTAAGTTCTCTTTCTCTCTCTCTCTCTCTCTCTCTCTCTCTCTCTCTCTTTTATTTTATTTTATTTTTATTTTTATTTTTTTAAGATTTTGTGCAAGTTTTCTTACGAATAATATTTTTTGTATGAATTAAAAGGTGAAGCTAAACTTTATGGATTAATAAATATATGGGAAACAAGACTTTGTAATCGCTTTGATGTCTTTAAATAAAAACTTTGAAAAGTATGTATGTACTATCGAACAAATTAAGAATTTTTTTTTAGTCAAGCAAATTTGGGTTGCTACATACAGCGTATTATATTTTCGAGTGAAAAAAGATTTTTTTTTTTTTTTGGGGGGGGGAGAGAAAAAAGAAAAGAAAAATCTCCCATGTTACACATTCCCGAAAAGTGGATTTGTGGTTACCTGAATTAAAGTAATATTTCCCAGAAAGCATAGACTATATGCCAGAGTGATTACAAAAATGATAACTACTATAACGAGTAGATTGATACATTTATTTAATTTTTACTGAAATATTTTCCGTTTTTTTTTTTTTTTTTTTTGAAGTAACATATTTATCTACGTTAATTTATTAAGAGTAATTTGATAAGTAATACAATAAATGTCTTAACTTGCATTAATACCAGTTTATTCTTTTATATATTTTTTTAATGCCATTTCCTGTATTAAAGACAATTATTTAGATTGAATGTTTACCAATATTGCCATATGATTGTGCATAATTATTATTTTTTCCTGTATGCAATAGACAAAAGTATTGAATTCATAAAAAATTTCGAGATCTGTGTTTTGATGCATTTACACGTTTTGAGAGGTCCAAAACATGATTTGATCATTTAAAAAAAAATGTTTGTCTGAAAGTCTATCAGTTCGTGCGTGACAAAATTTTTGGTAACAGTAACACAGGAAGTACTGCACAGAATTTCATACAAATTTATATATAGTTGCATCTTGGCAAAATGATGTCTATCATCTTATAGGGAAATTTGCTCAAATATGGCGCTTCTATACTGTGATATATCTCATTTAAGAAAAGGTTGTATCTCAGGTTCTATTGTGTATAATTAAACAAATCTAGGTATGTGAGATGGCCATTATTAAACGTTACAATTTTCAATTTGGGTGTACATTGGCCGATAGGTAGCGCAGTTGTGCTTCATTAATCCTCGTGAGTGGGAAGACTATATCTTAGATTCCATTACAAAAAAATTACACAAAACTGTATATGTGGAATATGTGATCACTAGAAATTTACTTAAGAAAATATGATTTCATTGCGCATCATTGCGCAAAGCTTTTTAATATTTGGGGGCATTTATTTTTCTGCAAAATGGTTGAACAAATAAATGAGTTTATTTATTTAAGGGAATTTATTTACGAATGAAATAAATATTTTTCATTTGGCAGTGTGTATCTTTAAGCAGAGAATTCGTTCAATTCTACAATTAAAAAATTTTACTGTATTTTTATTTGTACATGAAAGTTTAACTTTTGTCATTAAGAATTGAAATTTCCTGAAGTTCTCAAATATTTACGATAATTTTCATTAAATTTTTTCCAACTAATTTATTCAGTTTGACCTAAACTCCTTTAATATTAATGTCACTACTGCATTTTTCGTTAATATATGACAATTTTTATTAAATAGTGATCATTGTATTTATTAGTTTTATCAACCAATAAGATTGAGAGGAATATGATGGGTGAACAATAGGAAATGTGTTGATTGAATAAAAAATCAGGCAATCTAACAATCAGCCAAAGAGGATTTAGTGAAATTATAATTAACAATTTTTACATGATTGTTATAGATGTAAAAAGCTTCAATGAAGTCGATTTCAAGTGAAATTTTAGTCCTGAAAATTATTTTAGCTGTACCAAATTTAAAATTATGGTTCTTATGGTCTTCTAGCAATGCTTAGAAATTGCTGACTTGTTGGGTTCTTGTTTTTAGACATAGTTGACATATTCTTTAAACAGAATTTTAGACTCGATTCCTTTGAGTATCTTTACATTTGTAAGAATCTTATAAACATTGTTGAGTTTGTTGTACCCTTTAGTCTGATTGCTGCAAGTTTTATTTTCAAGTCACACGTTCGTAATTTTTTCTACATTTTCCGAATTACCGTTTATGAATATCTTGTTGGATAATCTCCCACACCTCGCTCAATTCTTTTGGTTGATGAAAAGTCTTACAAACCGATTTTCTTTATATATATAGGAGTACTTAATTTGATTTCTTTTTCCACTGATAGATGGTCGGTTTCTATGGTCTGTTCCAAAATCTAAAATAGTCCAGCATGCCATAGAAACCGACCGTCTACCTGATTTTGACAATACTAAAATAATTGTTATCTAACTGTTCAAATCACCATTCTAGAATTTTCTTTGAGGGCTGGTATTCGTAACAGCATTTATCCCCTCATAATGAGGCACGCGCAGTCCCTGCCGAATACGCTGTTCCTTCGTAGAGGAAATCTATTGTTCATCTCAATGTTTACTTTTGATGTTTTTTACTGATGAGGAGCCTAAAATAAGGCTCGAAACGTTTAAATTTATGTTGTGTGCATTTAAATATTTTAATTTAATATTTGACTGCATATTGTTTCGATTTTTAATGTAATTAAAATATAACTCCATTGTAATTTTAGTTGTAGAAAGTTCTAAGTTTTTGAAATTCTCGATATGACCAGCAAAAAGAAAAATATTTATGTAATTTTTTCTTTAATTTCAATTTATTTAAGCCACCATTTTGTTTTTTACATCACCTGTGGCTATTTTTCAGAATACTGCCCGTATCACTTTAAAATTTTATCAAACAGTTTCTTTCCCTACTTTAAAACAGTGATATCATCTTTTTAGACAAGTTTTATTTATTTTATTCCGTCTATCCGTCTTCCTTCTACTTAACCTATTCACTTAGAGATTTTATCAAAAGCTCACTCTGCGTATTTATCATAATAACGTCCTTCTTTAGACACGGTTTTCTTGTACCAACGTATCCGAAAGAGTGCAAAAGGAAAATATGCTGATGATGGCAATTGTGACCTCTACAGAGGATCATTGGTGAATTCGTTTATTTCCGTCCGCACTTATCGAACGTGGGTAAGACATTCCAACGGGCATTAGGAAAATCAGATCCGGCATATTTCAGGAAGGGAAGACACCGTGGAAGAAAACAGCGATGTGCATCGATGATTAGACCGAATTCGTTGGAATTTTGTTTCAGAGTTATATTGTTTCATGTTTTTATGTAGAAGTGATTCATTTAACTTGGAGCATGGTAGTACGAAAAACATTCCATGTATTCAAACTTCTCCTGGGTCATTACATGTTGATTCAGTTTTGTTACCAACTGTTATTTAAGTTCAAATACGTATATCTAAAAACAGTATTAAATATTTTATATTATACTTAAAAAATATTGTTTTCTATTTTAATGACATTCTTTTATTTTGTAAAATTAAATGTTTTTTTGTTTGTGAGTATACGTTCGGTAACAAAAGTATTCAAACACTAGCAAAAATTCTTACGTAAAAAAAGTAGAGTTAATATTGTTTTGTTAAATTGATCCTTGTCGAATCATGTTCTTAGTCAGTGTAAGAACATGATTCGACGAGGATTTATTTAACAAAACAGTATTAACTCTTCTTTTCTGATATAGGAATTTTTGCTAGTGTTCGGATACTTTTGTTACTGACTGTACACTGTTAAAAATTTCAACTGAAAACTGCAGAAAATCATTTTTCTTAAGTCTTATATAAAATTACAGAAAACAATACACAAAGATGTGAAAAACTATTTTATAAATGCACTTTAATAACTAATGATAATTTAATTAATTATTGGCGAGATTATGTTTGTTACTTAGAATGCTTTTTCTGATGTAGAAACATTCACTTTATTTTTATTGATAAATCAAATAATAAACAGAGATAAAAATACAGAATATAAATATCGATAATCTCGATTACTTAATTTTAAATAAGTATTATTTTAAATTTAGAGAGACTCTGGATAAACATTTCAGTAAATTTATAGTTTACAGTTTAGAACAAAATTCTGTAAATTGAAGAGTTAAACATAGTGACAATCGAAGTGGGCGAAGTTCAGTTCAGTTCTTTGAAGTTCAGTATATATGTTACCGTTAAAACGCGAAATCTGTTAATCTGCAGATTACCTAGCTAATCAGCAGATTAACTAAAATGACACGTTAAAGTGCGGAATAAAGAGTTTTCCGCATTTTAACTAGGTAATCTGCAGATTAACGGTTTCAGTATCGTTAAAGTTCAAATGTTTGTTTCGAGCCTTAGTTTTTTTTACATTCACTATGACGTCAAGCAGCCATGTGATACATATACGCGAATGACCTTCAAACATAACTAAAACTTTTACCCCTTCACTTCCGCTACGGTATGATGATAAACCGATAAACGGCAAACGCAAAATGTGGAGGATGGAAGCCATGATGGTTTATTATTAGGACTACACAAAAATTAATGTAACAAGTAAGTTATAAATGTTTTAATTTTGATTTTATTTCTATCTTTTTTAATTCTGTCAATATAAGTTTGATAAGGGTCTGTATTTTATTAATGAAATTTAATCTTAATTAAATTTAATCTTAATTAATCCATTTTGAATTATGAATATTAGATTTACATTGCAGTAATTATTTCCTTCCGAACTAAAACTATTAAACCATAACTTTTCAAAACTAATTTATTTTAAAATTGAATTAAATTACTATTACTTACTGAAAAAAAAAGATATATTAATTATTAACTTTGAAAAATATTATGGCATTTAATAAATACTTAATATGAAATTTTTGTACATTTTTTAGCATTTCATTACATTTTTTTTTTCTTTCAGCTTCAAGTTTCCTGTACATATTTTATGTATCATGATTATATTTTTATTTATTTATTTATTTATTTTTATAATTTTGTTCGCTTTTTCCGATAATTTCGTTGTAGTTTATCACATAAAAAGTGTTAATAAAGGCAGTGGCTGAAGCCCCCCCCCCCCCAAAACACTAACCTTCACAATTGAATATTGCAATTTTAAATTTTTATTGGTCTAGAATAACACTTTGAAAAATGTTAGCCTGTCCCCCCCCCCTTCCCCAAAGTCAAGTTCTGGATCCGCCACTGAATAAAGGTTTTTTTTTTTTTTTTTTTGTAAAATTAATATATTTGCTAAACTTGTGTAGATATATGTATGCTGCAAAATATAGTTTAATAAAGCATTGAAAACTGTCATTTTAATTTTCATGCATTCTAAAAAATGTTAAAGCAGTTTTAATTATTTGAAGTACTTCTTAAATAATGCTTCTGATTTGTCTAATTTAATATTTCTAGTAATATTTTGTGTAATTTAATGTTTCTAGTATTTAAATAGTAATAGCAATATAAGTTGTTAATAAAACTTTTTTTTTTTTTATTGTTAAATATTTTTATTTTGAAAAGAAATCGTTACTGTATTACAATTCTAACATTCATTTATAAAATAGAATTTATTGAAAGCTATTAAAGCTATTCTATTTCATATTAAAAATGCATAACATCTTCAAACTTATATTGACAGAATAAAAAAGATGAAATAAATAAAAAATAAAACAAATATAACTTTAAAAGATATAAAAATTAGTAAAGAAAGAAATAAAAAAGAAAAGAAAACTATTTTTTTTTTTTCGAATGAAAAAAACAAATACAACACAGCGTGCTGTAAAATTACAACACCAGATATCTTATTTTCACTTTAACTAGTGCCTAGTAGGTAATGTGCAAATTATCTAGGTAATTCGCAGATTACCTAGGTAATTTGAGAAATAAAACAATTTTCCTCACTTTAACGGATCACCCTAGTTAATGTGCAGATTACCTAGCTAATCTGCAGATTAGCTGATTTCTGCACTTTAGCGGTAACATATATATATATAAAGGAAGGATTGCTGCATTTAATTTTATTCAAATATTCAATGCTTGTTTTAGAAAAGATAAAATTACGGATCAATTAAAATTTAAAAATAAACCTTACCTAGATTACATGCAAAAAACATGTATGAATTAAGTTAATAGGATTCTTAAAAATATATACAAATAAATAAATAAATAAATAAAATTAAACTCTTAAAAAATTAAAACTTAAGGCTAACATTATAATTTAATCAGTTGAAAATTAATTTTAAAATTAATTTTAAATGAAAGACTTACAACAATACAACTCATCTTTTTACAAAGCCATTTTCACTTACAATGATCTGTATTTGTTCGTATTTTGATTTTATTTTTTCTGGAAAACATTACAAAAAGAAAAAAAAAAAAAGAAAAGAAAAGAAAAGAAAATCACGATATTCTGTCTTTATTACATCTAATTCAATTCAAGGTAATTTTTTCTTCAAGGTTCATGTTATAATTTTATATTTTCTTGAAGGTTCAAGTTATGTTTTTATATTTTCTGGAAAATATTTCAAAAACTCAGGATAAATTTTGTCTTTATTTCATTTATTTCATTTCAAGGTAAATTTACTTGTAGGTTCGTGCTATCATTTGATATTTTGCTAAAATGCTTATCAAATACAGAAAACCTACATTTCTTTGCTCAATGCTATGGGGATAGCACTGGAAAACGTCTTATAGCATTTTGAGTTTTTCAGTTAAAATACAATTTCATTTTGCTTTTGTCCGAAATTAATTTGCTCATCTCAAAATAAAAAGGTTCTTTCCATTAATAAAAGTTTTATTATTTCCCCTTTATATACTATCCTAATGTAAACCTCCTTCTCTTCAGAATCAAAATACCCGGTCCTATACAGTCGGTAACAAAAGTCTCCAAACACTAGCAAAAATTCCTATATAAAAAAAAAGTACACTTAATACTGTTTTGTTAAATAAATCCTTGTCGAATACTGTTTTTAGACTGTTTAAGACCAGGATTAGACAAGGTTTTATTTAACAAATCTGTATTAGGTGCACTTTTTTATATAGGAGTTTTTGCTAGTGTTCGGAGACTTTTGTTACCGACTGTACTATATTTCATCAGGTATCGTAGTCTAATAAATTAAAGTAAGTAATTAAACTTAAAAATTAAATCAATTTAAGATAACTAGTTACTTTGTTTGGCCTATGTATGTTTCTGTGGTGATTCATTTGACTGACTATTCCTCGTTCTCATACATTTCTATTATTATCAAATGGATTTTATATATTTATATATATACGTATGTATATACATATACATATATAGATAGAGATAGAGAGATAGATTATGGATAAAACTTAATAGATATTTCATGTTAAAAATATTTTATTAGTCCACAGTAAGTCAGAAAAGGATTCTTATCATCATAATTCACATAGATTCTTAAATTAGTTCCTAAACGATCCTCGAAAACAACAACCATTTTTCTTCTAATTTCAGAATGTAGTTGACAAATGATTCGCCTGAAAGTGATAGGCTATATATATTTCTTTATTAAAACACCCCAGGCAAGAGGTCATCACGGAAAATTCTGTCGATCGATACTAATCAGTAATGATTTAATAATCGCTTTATTTTTAATTAATTATTGCTCTTCTTGAGCAGACATCTCTTTAAAAAAATCCGTTAGGGTAGGTGATTGACATGCTCCAGTAATTGACATCATCCCCGAAATAATTAATAAATAAGAAAAAAAAAAAAAAAAAAACTAAAAGCAACTGATTTACACATCAGAATTTTAACATTGAATGTCAAACACTGGAGCATAGGGGTCAGTTACTGGTAAAATGAAAATCTGGCAGTGTCAATTACTGGAACATTCAGTGAGTGTAAAATAAAAATTCATAAAAAAAAAAAATAATTATGATCAAATGCATATATTTTAACATATATGTGGTTCTGAAAATCCGTTAAACCTATGCATATTAACTTAAGATTTCTAAATGTAGTTTCTCATGACTAAAACATTAAACGCATTAGAAATTACTCTAAAAGTGTCAACCACTGGAGCACTTACCCTACATCCCCTTTGTAAAAATAATTACCATTTAAAAGAATATTTTATCAACATAGCTTTGAAAATGAAAATAATTTGTTGTCTGAAAGAATATAGAAATGAATTGACGCGGTTTGCGAAAATATCATTCTCGTATAGAGGGATTTTTTTTTTTTTTTTTTTTTTTTTTTTTTGTAAAGAAAAATTATAGTTAATTTTTTGTCGACGATATTTAGACAAATAGTTAAATTTTTCGCATGGATGTGAAAGAAAAATATGCAAATAAAAATCCTACAAATTGCACAATTTATCGATTTTTTTAAAAATTTTCTTATTTTGCCTCCTACTTGTGCTGCATACACATATAGTTTAATTTATAGTTATAGTTTTAATTGCGATGCTGACTTGGTGAATAAATCGTTATTGGTGAAAATGTTTTTCCTCTGGTAAAAAAACGTCGACTGAAACTGCAGTTAGCAGTTTTATAATTCATTTGAAAACTGTAATTTGTGGTGACAATCGACATATACAATAGCATTTATTATGCTCTGTATCGACAAAGAGCTTAATTGATATTTTTTCTTTTCCAAAAAAAAAAAAAAAAAAAAAAACCTTTTTTACGCGAATGGTTTTTTCGCAAACCGCGTTCAATTCTATCAATTCATTCAATAGTTATGAATTTTTAAGATGTCTACAGATTTTGACACCCTGTATTTATGTATACAGAGTGTCTCAGCACAATGTTTCAGAACTTCTTCAGTATTGTGCATCACGGCGACTCAGAATATCAGATAGCAATGTGGCTTTGGAATTTCTATTCTGACGCGGTGGTGTAAAAAGAAGCATCAAAAATAGAAAGATGTAAGTAAAGAATATTCGTTTTGATATTAAATGTACATAAACAGAAGGAACGTGGATCAAAACAGTGTTCAAATTTTCTTTAAAGTATTTCATTGTCGGCACCAAATCTTTGTCGCGTGGAATTATTTATAGAAATATTCTGGAATAGTCCAGCCATGTCTCGAACTTTCACCGCAACAGTTAGAATATTTGGAATCCCATGCTCCATAGGTGCGAGACCTACATAGAAGTCGGTTGACAAAACGTCAAACACTATCATTTACCCATGTTACTTTTGTTCAGGCACATTTATTATTAAATGAATAATAATTTACATGTTATTTATGATGCTTTTGAGTACACACAGCTTCAGGAAAGCACTTCCGACAATTTCACTGTATAAATAAATAAATAAATATATAAATATATTGAAAAATCGGTTGACAATCGTATAAAATTCACCGAAAAATACTCATGCATAAATATGTTTTTTATTCCAGTTTTGTATTTTTAAATAGCTGTCAATTTGAGTAAAGTTCACTCAAGTTGGATAATGAATTCATATAAAGTAGTTTTCTAAAATAAGTACAATGCTGAATTTTGATTTGACCTGAATAAATTTTTCAGAAGTTATCGTTATGAAATGATTTTTATAAAATATGTATAAAAATACAGATAGATAGCTAAATTAAGTGATTGCAGTACGTAAATTTCAAAGAAAACAATAAAAAATATTATTATGAATAAAGTTTGAAAAGGTCAACAGGTAATAATAATAATAAAAAAAAAAAAGATTGAAAACTAACAATTTATTGAAAGTATGTGATCTCATTATTGCATTTTTATCATTTTAATTCTGACATTTACCTTTCTAAGAAATATCCATTACAATTTGCATACGAATATATAATAACTGATTCTAAATTTTCTAGTTTCCTTTCAAACGATTTTAATCAGATCGGGTAAACCAGAATAAATGCAATTTTAAAATAAATATTTGGTGCAATTTATATTTTTGTCCAAGCGTTTGTTCGAAATGGTGTGCAAAAAGAAAATTATCTAGTGTTGTTAAGGGGAAAAATTGATTTTTCATTAAGTGAAAGGAAGTGCAAGGCATAAACAGCGAAATTAAGTTGATGTAGATTTTATTCTGTTTCAAAATTTCAAGATCGATATCAGCTGACATCTGGACAAAATCGATACTAATGCATTAAGAATGAAGTTTAAATTTCTTCCGTTTACTATTGTTCCCCCAGGTGAATGCCTTTTCCGTGTCGACATTTTTGCCAGTAATTTTCTTTACCCGATAATGGTTACAAGCACTATGTAGAATCTGATTTTTTAATAAAATAAATTGAATTGCATTTATCGCATTTTCTATAGCTAAATGTCGTAATGTATTTAGATTTCCACATTTCCTATTTTTTTTTTTTTTTTTTTTTTTTTTTAACTTTTTGATATATATATATATTAGAAATTATAATATATGTTTTCAGTATTATAAAAGTTGAAAATATGAAACAAAAATAACTAAAGAAAATCTTACGAGAAAATTCATAAATGTGAAACAATTCAAAGTAAAACTTACTGCTAAAACGTAAAATAAATGATTTAAACTGTCAAAAAATGCCCCGTATGACTTAAGACATACGTGTGGTGTTAAAACATGCTTTTAATTGTTCAAAACTCTCCCTCTAGGCAGACAGTTTAATAAAAAAGCACATATGTGGCTAAGTTCAATATGGATAAAATAAAATGAATAAAATAATATGGAACAGACAAAAAACTTATATGGATTAGGCAGAAAATTGATCAAACACACACACACACACACACACATATATATATATATATATATATATATATATATATATATATGCTTAAAGTAGAATGATAAATTGAAAAAAAAATCCATTATATACAATAGACATGGAAAAAATTTTAATTTATGCTAATGTTTAAAATGTATGGAATAATTGCAAATTTTTAAAATTATCATTTCATGGTTAAAAAAAAAAAAAGATAAAAAATGAAAAATGAAAAATGAAAAATGGATGTTGAAAACGTAAAAAATAACAGCTAAATAAGCAAAGTAAGTAAAACAATTTGGTCACTAGTCGTCTATGTATAGTGCATATAACTAATTGCTCAACTAGAAAAGTAAAAATCCGTTTAAAGAAAAAAAAATTGTTACCATATAGCATTTTAAACTTATTTAAAAAAAAAATCAAAATCTTGGACTTTACTTAAAACATTTAAACAAATATCGAAAAGTTTTAACTTAAGTAATATTTATAGACTTCAACGCACATTTACAAAAAATAAATAAATAAATAAATAAATAAAAAATATATTACTCAAAGACAGCCATTAACAAAAAATAAATTAAAAATAAAAATAATTGATTAAAAATCTATGTATAACACTTACCCTTTAAATGTAAGAAAGTCATTTCTAGAAGACCATGAATGTGTTTGTTGGGAAAATTATACTTACATTATATACTTGTCAAAAATTTGTATATACTTTCAAAATTTATCAAAAAAAAAAAAAATAAATAAAACTAATAATTGCAATATCCCTGTTAACGAGAGAGTTTCTCTTACAAAACAATAATTAAGTAAAACATAAATAAATGATGGGCAAATGAAGAAATAATTTTGATACAATCTCAAATGTCTGTTTAGAACAGGTGGAGTATTTTTTTTTTTTTTTTTTTTTTTTTTTTTTGTATATTTCCTGCATAAATTTATTTTCTACCAAAATTAGAAGGTCATCAGTTACAAATCTTACATGTGCTATCGTCATTACTGTATGTAGAAGAAAATTGTATAATTTTTATTTATTTATTTATTTTTAAGCTAGGAATTTATCTTAATTTCTTTTTGTTATTTATTTATAATATTAAAATAACACTTTACCAAACACTGACATGATTTTTCGTTATTTAGAAATCTACAGCTTCACCCTAAGCATATATTTTGCAGTTTGTACTTTATTTTATGTCTTAAGTATATGCAATATTCAAATTTGTACAATCAATGTATTATAGATACAAATAAGTCGATTAGAATAAGTGTAATTATAATGATATACTCATTTGTAATATAAATAAGAATACAGAAAAAAAGGTTATTCTAAAATGATGTAGCTTGTAAGAATATCACTCACAAAATATGTGGTCGTTTAAGAGTTTTAAGAAGTCTAAAAAAAAAAAAATCACAATTAAATCTTGGGGAAAAAAAAAATGATAATCCTGCTTTTTTTTACCCTTTTTATTTCCAGCGGGTAAATTTAAATTTAAATAATAATAATAATAATAATAATAATAGTAATAATCCTCTTCCTTTAGTATAAATTCTCGTTTCTACCTAATTCCTAAAAAGAAAAAAAAAAGTTTATAAAAGTTTATAATTATAAAGTTGCAACTGACTAATGTACCCGAAAATATTTAAGTGATGTCACATGCTTTCCCTTCCATTTAAGAAAGTTTTGATCGTTTTAACTTTATTATATTTTTATTTCTAAATATTGAATTTAGAATTATAACAATCAAGACCATGAAAAATTCACTCAAAAGGTATTATGAATAAATTCAAGGATTTATTCTATTCTATTGTTACTGAAAGAATAAGTGTTATGTATTAATAGAAATGCAACTTCTGTTATACAAACTTCACTACAATTTACTTCCCAATTCCCATTATGTATTATATCAGTCGTAAACTGAATACAAATATCCGATCTGAATACTTATACAATTCAAATACAGATGCAATTCCATGGTATATATTTAACATTAGCTTTTGGAAATTAGTAATTACAAATTAATCATATATGAATCAAATACAAATTACACATAATTGTAAGCAAACGCTATTTAAATTTATATAAAAATAAGTATTATAATGTTTTATTATAAATTATTATGGTACGTGTTTTGAGTTTTCTTCCTATATTAAAAAAATGATTAGAATTAGATTCCATTTATTTCTATACTAACGGCAAAGCTTCGCTCAAGTACATGAGATGAAATTACAAAAAAAAAAAAAAAAAAAAAAAAAAAAAAATCTTGACAACATCTAAAAATTTAATTCCTGAAACTGCTTTTATTAACGTATTTTATCGTGATATACTTGAAAAAAAATTTAAATGAATACTTATTATCATTACCCGTAAATTAACATAATTTTAAGAATTCTCTATATTTCGTACAGAGCTAACTACCATTCCGCAAAATTCACATCATTATCTCCCCCAAAATGTCTTAGTCTTATTAAATAAATGAATTTCCGCTGAAATACAAAGCGGATATTTCTGTAAAAAAATATTGGTATTCAAAAATCTAATAAATTAACAATTCTGTTTGTTAAAAAAAGGATACCTTTCAATATAAATTATAATATGAGTTTAAAACGATCTGCGTTTGCAACAGATTATAATTTCATTAATATGAGAATTACAGTACGTACATTACTATTCATTTCTTTTCATTTATCATTTTTAAGAGATACATTTCACTCTAGCATATATTGACACGCTCTGATTTTACTGTAATATAATTTATTCAGAACAATATTTTCTTACTTTATGTTACGTTAGAAAACTTTTCTATACTATTTACTTTTTTTTTTTTTCATAAAAAAAAAAAAAAAAAAAAAAAAAAAAAAAGAATAAAAATGTTCTATAATTATTGTACCAACAACAACAACATTATAATTAATTTCGGGAATGCATGTGTGTAGCATAGAAATTGAAGTCTAAAAGTACCTGATTTTTTCGAGTTTTAAAGATGAAAAAAAAAAATATATATATATATATATATATATAGCAAATACTTTTCAACTGAATGTTTTTAGAATTTGCTTAATGGAGTTCAGAAATTCTGTTATGCTGAAGATTTAAAAAAAAAAATAATAATAATAATAATATATAAAGAATTTGGAACTATGTTTGTAGAAATGTACTTTAATACACAAGTTTCTAAAATGCATTCTGTTAAAGAAATGTATAAATAAATAAATAAATAAATTTTATAAAGTCCGAAAAAGATCATCTGAATACTTTACTATACGTTAGTTTCTTGAATTACGTTTCTGGAATATTTTGATATAAATAAAGCTAAAGAACATAATGATATACAGATCAACATTGAAATTTTCACTTGGCGTATCAGATCAGATATCAAATTCTAATATCTATAAATTTAAATTTCTACGTTTTGATGTAAAAAAAAATTAAATTAAATTTATCCAATTAATTAAATATATATACACAAGATGCGCCCAAAAATCCATCGTCACCCTTTTAACTGCCGAACACTTGCAGCATTAGTCATAAAATGAGTGTCTAGATATAGAAAAAGTGCTATGCGCTACTATTAAATGAGATCGCTTAAAGCAACTTCTAATTGAAATAAATGGAAATAGAGTTACTGTCTCGAAAAAAGTACAAGATAGAGGTGAAAGATGAATTACAAAGTTGTAGAGCATTCTCAGTTTATTATTAAAAGTCAACTTGTAGACATGAATTTTCAAAATATGATTGTTTAAACGTGCATTTGTTAATCAGCTACAATTTGCGCAACTTAAAGTTCAAACAAGGTTTTAAATTTACATTACAGCTGAGGGACAGAAGTTTAACCAACAAAAATAGAGACATTTGGTGACGAATAGTCGTGTCTATCTTTCTAAGATTGTTTCAACATGTTACTTTGTAGTAAAACGATAATAAGTGTATATTCATATATTCTGTTTTTAGCATTCTTGTCTACAAGGTGCCTTTTCGTATATATTAATATATATCTATTACTGTCTATATTTATCTCTTTTAAAAATGCCATATATGAAAGAACATTTTTTTTTCTTTACACTGTAAATAGAAGCGTCTTAAATTCAGACAGAAATGTGTCTGAAATGCCAATTCAGGCACATAAATGCCTCAAACACTTATGCATGCAAAATTTCAGACGCATGTGCTGTCTTAAATTAAGACACGTGTCTTTTTTATAAATGAGCTGAGATAAGTGTCTGAATAAGATTTATATGTCTGAAATTAAGACATATTACAGTTTAGACACATAAAATTTCAGACATTTTACAATTTAGGCACTTAAAAATTCAGACATTACAAATTTAAGACACTTAGAAATTCAGACATTTGTATTACTTAACAAATTTTCCATATAGAATCTACTTTAAGCAGCATGCATATCCTGTTTTAACATTTTTTTTTTTTTAAACAAATAAATTTGATATTATTTTATATATTATATGTAGTTAACTTATTTAAAATACTTAGACGTGGAACTTATACTGTTTAAAAAAAAAAAAAAAAAAAAAAAAAAAAGATAATTTTTATTTAAAGTTCTCACGTAAAATAAAACAAAAAAATATTAAGAAAAACGAAGCATGTAACTTGTAGCAAAGAAAGCGAATTCGTAACTAAACAATCTTAAACAATTTGGGGATATTTGATTTTTCTTCCGAGTTTTAAAAATTATTTTATGTTTCCCTACACTTCAAAATGTAAAAGAGAAATTTTTTTGTTTTCATGTACATAGTTAATTTTCTTGCAAATATCAGTTTAAAAAAAAAAAATCGTTTAAAATCCATAGTCTACTATTCTTTCATATTTATTACGTATTTTACAAAACAACAACAACAAAAAAAAAAAGCTCTAAACCTCTACCCAAGAAATTTAAGATAATAATATGTATTAAGCTTTACTTCTTATGGAGTTTTATTGCAAAACATGAAACTTGGATTTGTTTTACAGATGCTAGAATATATTTCATTATACAAGCAGCATACAGCGTGAGTACCGATGGCTTGATTGGGGAAGACGCTCGACTTTGAATCCGTTGATTGTTAGTTCGATTCCTGGCGCGGGCAACGGGGAATATTTTTGTAAAAATTATTAAGGAATTTTTTTTTTTTTTTTTTTTTTTTTTTTTTTTATGCTCTAAGAGATTCTAAAATCTATTTTCACAGCTAAACAGTATAAAACGCATATTTTTATTTATTTATTAATGAAAAATATTCACTGTAGACAGGATCAAAGATGGCGGAATTTCAGACACTTCGAGTGTGAAACGATGTGCATTTTAAGATACTTCTAGTGTCTGAAATAAATAAGACACTTTTTAGCATCTTAAAATTGAACACCCATTTTAGACACAATTTTGTCTGAATTTCAGACACTTGTATTTACAGTGTATACATGTTATATAAAAAGACTATTATATCCAGAAATTATAATTGAAATGTATTGCGGATTAAGCTAAATGTTTACCATTCTATAGATTGTAAAAGGGTACACAAACACTCAGACTTCAACCAAGCTTGCCCGTTTATATAAATCGTTATACAATCACATCAAATACGTTATGTATTAGACTTATTAGAAATTAATCATGCACGAATGGGTTTTCAATGAGCCATGCTGCTAATCTGCATGATTCAATCCTAAATGCAGCAAAGTGGTTTAGAATGTTATGCTTGCAATATCAGTGCGTTTGTATGAATTTATTGTTGAAAATTATTATTATTATTATTTTATTTCTTCATTCATTTGATATTTCCAGAATTTCTTTTCGTTATTTGAAAGAAGATATTTCTCATCGTTATCTTCATTTTTTGTCTCAATTCATGCCTTTTTTTTTTTTTTCAATTGTTTGTTTTTGCGTAACTGACAACGTTTACTGATTTTGGCCTTTGGAAATTTTCAATAACATTGTTTATTAAATTTATGTTACAGTTTCAAGTGATTAAATAAAATAAAAAGTCCTGTTCAATTAAAGTGGTACTAAAGATCGTGAAAATTTGTCAACTAATTTTTCTTATATTATTAATATTTAATTTTAAAAAATCATAGTAGAGAGGCGTACAACGTCATTAAACGCCACATAAGTTTTAGAACAATGGTAGGTTTTTTTATTATAATAATAGTATATTTAAGATTGTGTATTAACTATAAGATTGTTATCTTGAATGTCATTACACTGAAATAAAAAAATAATTTTGTTACATTACAGAAAATTTGTGGCAGCAAAGTTGCCAGAAAATATCTGTATGCTACTGGAAAAAATTATAGACAGAAATTTTCCATAACCATACAAGCATATTTTTTCTGTAATTCGTATTGAAAATAATAACTCACATAAAAAAAAAAAAAAAAAAAAAAAAAAAATCTTATTCGACCAGACAGTATCGAATCAGAGCAGTCCTCAAAGCCATGGAATCACGTTTCGCGCTGTTACTTAGTTTATACCAATTCTGCTTTGATGCCAAGTTTGTCCTACACAAAATAGCAAAAATATGTATCGAACAGATAAAATCCATAACAATGTGTAGTTACAGGTTTTATCTGTTTACAGAAAAAACATGTCTGTTGGCAAATTGGGATGTAATTTTATGTTTTTTTTTTTTTGTTTTTTTTTTTTGTTGTTTTAGAAAACATGAATTTTTGTAAGGAATTTAAAAAAGTTTTCTGCTTTTTAACAATACTTTTTCGAATATTAACAAAAAGAAAGAAAAATCAAAGCTCACTAACTTTCAGACTTTGTTTTAAAAGTAAAAATTGATGAAATTTTAACATTTGAAATTCATTACGAATTTGGAAAATAATTATAGGGCATAAGAAAACTGTACAGGTTTGGTAATTGTCGAGCTACTATTTATATCTATCTGTCTATATTTTTTTTAACGAACAACCTAAGTCTATTTAGACGGGCATTTTTTACTTTAACAAAAATTCCAAACTACAATGAACATTCATGTCTGAATTAGGTCTCAAAACTGACATTTAACAAACAAAAGTCATAGTCATTATCATTTGGTCAACAAATAAGAAGTAAATATTAAAAATTTCAAAGGTTTATCAATGATGTTTGTTTCGCAAAAAATTATGAATAAGAATTAAAATATATATATATATATAAAAGCAAAATTACATTGATATATTCTCTGAAAATTTATGTTTTTATCAACTTGCTATATCTTAGGTAGCTCAGTTATATGCGTTAATGATTTGAAATATTGCAGTTACAAATATAAAAGTCATTAAAGTATTCCCATTAAATAGCATAGAAAAGTAAGTTAATAAATGCATCTATTAAAGTATTCGAAAAAATAACGGTATTTGAATTGCTACAATTCGCTATTAGCAATCGAAAATAGTAATTTTCAAGCAATCACAAATCAGGTTTGATTCATAAATGGTATTTTCATGTTATTATCATTTCGTTTAGGAATATATCTTTTATAAAACTACTAAAATCGCAACGATTTTTCTTTATAATGTAAAGAATTTTTTTTTTTTTTTTTTTTTTTTTTTATGTTCTTAAATATATATTTTTTTAACCATCAAACATAGAGACATTTGGTGACAAATAGTTGTATCTAACTTTTTAAGATCTTTTCGGCACCTTACTTTGTAGTAAATCGAGAATAAGTATACGTTCAAACGTTTTGTTTTTAGCATTCAGGGTCTACATGGTGCCTTTTGGTATACATTAATATAGATCTATTATTGTCTATATTTATTTTTAAAAAGCCCGTACATGAAAGAGCATTTTCTTCTCATATATGTTATACAAAATATCATTATAGCTAGAAATTATTATTCAAATGTATTAAACACTAAGCTAAATGTTTACAATTATATAGATTGTAATAGGGCACACAATGACTCAGACTTCAAGCACGCTTGTCCATTTATATAAATCGTTAAACAATCACATCAGATACGTTATGTATTGGACTTATTAGAAATTAATTACGCACGAATGGGGTTTCAATGATCCATGGTGCAAATCTGCATGATTCAATCCCAAATGCAGGAAAGTGTTTTAGAATGATATCCTTGCAATTTCAGGACGTTTTCACGAATTTATTGTTGAAAATCATTTGTTTTATTGTTCATTCATTCTATATTTCAAGAGTTTCTTTTTATTATCTGAAAGAATATATTTCTCATCATTACCTTCATTATCTTCCTTCTCATTCATTACCTTCTTCCTCCTTCCTTTTTTTTTTTTTTTTTTTTTTTTGTTAATCAAATATTTATTTTCGCATAGATGATAATGTTGACATATTTTGATTTTTAGAAATTTTCAAGAAAATTATTTATTAAATTTGTGTTACAGTTTCCACTGATTAAATAAAATAAAAAAATTCTATTCAATTAACGCTTTCCGACCCGAAAATTTTTATATTAAAACTTTACATTCTTCTGTTTTTGCAAACTGAAAGAGAAATATGGACTATAACCGACATTTGTAAAATATGGACTATAACCAACATTTGTTGATTGAAAATTGTACTTTGCACTTTCTGCTAATTAGCTCCATCGTTCATTTCCTCATTTTTACTTTCTTCTATATGTAATATAGAGAAAGTATTGGATTCGTAAAAATTTTCGACCTCAGGTTTTTGATAGATTTACACGTTTTGAGAGCTGTAGAACACGATTTGACCCTTTTTAGAAAATGTCTGTCTGTCTGTCTGTCTGTCAGTCTGTCTGTGTGTGTGTGTGTGACAAAATTTTGTGGCAACTGTATCTCAGGAACTACTGCACAGAATTTCATACGAATTAGTATGTAGTTGCACCTTGACATAAATTAGTGCCTATCAACTTTTGGTAAAAATTGTCTTACAGGTTGCGTTGCCATTCCGCTTTTTCTAAATTTTTAACATGGTGATATAGGACAAAATTTTGTATAAATGTGCATAAAGAGAATTATTTTTTAGTAATCATTATGAAATTTACAAGAATTATTTATAATAGAGGTAGTCAACTGGGGAAAAAATTTTGTATGCGTAGGAGCCTCGTGAACCCCCCTGGGGGGGGAAGTCCCCCCTCGAGGGGAGTAAATTTTCAAGATGGGTATCTTTCGAAAGGTCTCGTCAATACCTTTAAAACGAATGGTTGAACTATAAATCTGTGATAATTTAAAACAAAGTTATCGATTTTTTTTACTTTTAACAAAAAGTAACTTAGAAAAAAAATCGTTTTTTTTTTTTTTTTTTTTTTTTTTTTAACGAAATTTAACCAGACTTGGTATTTAGTTGGCCTCTGACATAAACTGGGGCTGAGTAGATTTGGGGATCAATCACTCAACAGGTGGTGCTGTGATCGTATTTTTTCTAAATTTTTAACATGGCAGTATAGGATAAAATTTCGTATAAATGTACATAATGGGAGTTATTCTTAACCTGTGATTGTGAAATTAATATGAATTATTGATAATAGTAGTAGTTAATTAGGAAAAAAATCTCGGTCATCGCTTCCCCCCCCCCCTGGGGAAGTACCCCCCCGGAGGGGGGGGGGGGTAAATTTTCAAGATGGGTATCTTTCGAAAGGTCTCGTCAATATCTTTAAAACGAATGGTTGAACTATAAATATGTGATAATTTAAAACAAAGTTATCGATTTTTTTTTTTAACGAAAAAAAACTTTGAAAAAAAATCGTTTTTTTTTTTTTTTTTTTTTTTTAAATATTGCTACTGCGTGAATTTGTATAGGAAAATATAGAAGAAAGTCTTGTGGTGGCCACAGCATACTAGTTTTACATACGACTGTTCCAGATACAAAAATGTTAATCGGTATCGTGGATGTCTAACTTGCACGATCGTAAGGTCTAGGTCGGAAAGGGTTAAAGTGGTACTTGAAATCGTGAAAACTGTAAGCTATGTTTTCTTATATTAGTAATATTTAACGTTAAAAAATCGATTGTAAAAATATGCACAATACCATTAAACTTTACATAAGTTTTAGAGCCGTGATAGATTTTTTATTATCATAATAGTATATCCAAGATTTTGTATTATCATCTACAAAATTGTTACCTTGAAAGACTTATACTGAAAAAAAAATAATCCTGTTATATTACAAAAATACTTGAAAATATGTGTATACTACGGGAAATATATATATAGACAAAAATTTTCTGTAATACACATTAAAAAAAACTGCTCATATATATAAAAAAAAAAATCCTGTTCGACCAGACTGGATAGAATTAGAGCTCCAGCAGTCAGGGATGTTAACTCAAAGCCACGGAATCATGTCTTGCGCTGTTATTTTTTTGGATCCCAATTCCGCTTTGATGCCAAGTTTCCCGTACAGAAAGCAGAAAAAAATATGTACCCATCAGAAGATAAAATATATGACAGTGGTTACCGATTTTATCCATTTGCAGAGAAAAATATCTGTTGATAAATTGAGATGTAATTTTATAGGAAATTTTTGTATTTTAGAAAGCAGAATTTCTTTGTAAGGGAGTTACAGACGTTTTCTCTATTTTTCAGAGTGTTTAAAAAAGGAAAAAAAAATCAAAGTTCACTAAACTGCAGACCTTGTTTCAAAAAAAAAAAAAAAATCGATAAAATTTGAACATTTAAAGCTCATTATGGATTTTAAAAATAATTCTAGTGCATAAGAAGACAGAACAGGTTTCGTATTTGTTGAGCTACCTTTTATATTATTCCATCTATCTGTATATATTTTTAACAAACACAGTAGGTCTATAAAGACATGTATTTGCTACTTTAATAAATATTACGAGCACTACTATGAACATTCATATCAGAAATAGGTCTCCTGGCATTTGACAATTTAATGTTACAGTGCTCACCGTTTGGGCACGATATGATAAGTTAACATTAAAAAATTTGAAAGAGTTATCAATGATGTTTGTTTTCCTAAAATTTATAAATAAGAATATAGAAAAATAAAATATAAAAGCAAAAGTTTATTGACACCTTCTCTGAAAATTTATGTTTTTATCAAATTGCTTTATCTTAAGTATTTCAGTTATATGTGAAAAAACTGCACCATGAAAAATTGCAGAATTATGTAATCACAAAACACTTCATAATCTATAAACCTATAATTCTAGTGTTCAGTTCAATCATAGAGTCTAGTCAGGTTGGGAGAGCATATATACTTTATTGCAGAAATTAAACACATAAATAAATTTACTATTTGCAGTATTTTAAAGAAGAATTCACAATTTATATTAAATTCAGGAGTTATTCGGGAAAAATTTTGTTTCTCCATAAAGGAGCCAAGACTAAGATATGTAAATCATAACTTTTTCATGTTCAAGAGAAATGTAGTACTTCCTGTTTAAGACAGGCCGAAAAAACTAAACTAAAAAAAGTAACATTCTCAAAAAGAGAAAAAATCACCTCTCATTTGGCAAAGAGCCAAAACTACGAGTCGGGAGGGCAAGCATGAATCGAAACCAAAAGCTGCGTTTAAACATGCTCCGCCCCCATGAACGAAAGTTCATAAAAATATCCTAAAAAGTACAATAACAACATTAGTGTTGTTACAGGTTTTCATTTTCTGTCTTCAAACTGCAAATAGATAAGAAAAAAAATAGATTAATATACATAATGAAACATTTTAATTAGATGATTAACATAAGTGGATAAAATACAGGAACAAAAAAAAAAAATAAATAAAAAAATAAAAATAAAATAAAATAAAATAAAATAAAAAATAAATAAAATAAAAATGAGCTAATGTTCAACTGTTCAGTTCAAAGTTTTTAAAAATGGCAGAGGAGATAGTTTGGCGATCGGACGCTTCAACTCTCCATAAATAGTTTTCAGTAGAACTACACGAATCTTGCCATCTGCTCCAGGAAATAATTTGATTATGCGACCCAGTTTCCACTTCAAAGGGGGCTGATTATCGTCTTTTATTAAAACCAAATCGTCTTTCTTGAAATTTGGTTTATTTATTAACCATTTTGATCGCCTTTGCAAGTCTGATAGGTAATCTGAGGACCATCTCTTCCAGAAACTTAAAAAAAATTTTTGTAGAAGTTTCCATCTTTCTAGCGGGGTTAGGTTAACTGAAGAATAGTCAGGTTCTGGTATTGAAGTCAAGGCAGTGCCTATGATAAAATGTCCTGGAGTTAGAGCATTTAAGTCACTGGGATCACTAGAGAGCGGAACAAGAGGTCTTGAGTTCAAGCACGATTCGATTTGAGTAATTAAAGTGAGGAACTGTTCATAAGTTAATATTTGTTCGCCAATAGTTCTTTTTAAATGACCTTTCATCTGTTTTATTCCAGCCTCCCAAAGGCCTCCAAAAGGGGGGCCGATGGGGGATTGAAATTCCATTTGATTGTTTCTTCGGACAAATATCTGTGGATTTTTTCCTCAGAAGAGATCAAGGACATCATTTTCTTCATTTCATTGTCGGGACCTACAAAGTTCGTTCCTCTGTCTGAAAACAATTCTTCAGGTTTTCCTCGTCGAGCAACAAACCTCTTCAAAGATGCGAGGAATGTTTCAGAGGTGAGATCACTGAGTATTTCCAAATGAATTGCCTTCGTGGAAAAACAAATATATAAACAAATATAACTTTTATAAGATTTAACACCTCGGCCCTTACGAGGTTTGATGAGAAAGGGGCCTGCAAGATCAACCCCGACTTTCGAAAGCACTCGCGATGGCACTACACGAGCAGCTGGAAGATCATCCATTAGTTGAGACGCTAAGTTCGATGTGGTTCTAAAACACTTCATACAGCTACGCAGATTTCTTTTCACAGCGTCTCTTGCATTAATTATCCAATATTGTTGTCGCAGGACTGAAATTGTTAACTGAGTTCCACTGCGAAGATGTTTTTCATGAAAGTACTTTGTAATTAAATCTGTAATGTGATGCGTTTTAGGAAGTATCATTTGGTGTTTTTGACTCTCAGGTAGGTTTGCGTGTCTTAATCTTCCACCAACACGAATAATTTCATTTTTGTCTACAAAAGGATTTAAAGAAAGGAGTTTGTTACTAGCATTCAGGTTTCTTCCAGATTTTAAAGTCTTTATTTCCTCTCCAAATTCATGTCTTTGAACCAACTTCACAATAATTTTAGTTGCCTCATCAAGTTCTTGTATAGTTAAAAAGCCAGTATTTCGCACAGATCGACATTTAGTATTTTTTATAAATCTAAGACACCAAGCTGTAACACGTCTTAATTTAGACCAAGATGAAAACTTATATAATAATTCAAATTCATTACTGCCATGTGTTAAAGAGCAAACAGTAGTTTTCTGTTGTTCTCTCAAAATCTCTTCTTCAGGTATTTTGACTTCATTTTCCGGTAGTGGTGTCGGTAAGTGCTCTTCTTTCAACCAGATTGGTCCCTTTAACCATTCTTCATTCTTCAACAATTCAGCTGCTGTGCAACCACGAGATAGCACATCAGCTGTATTCTTAACCCCTGGACAAAATCGCCACTGAGACGGGGCCACTAATCGTTCAATTTCACGCACTCTGTTCTCTACGAAGGGCTTCCAGTTGCTAGCACTTCCTTTGACCCAATAAAGGGTAATTTGGGAATCACAGAAGCATAGTATGTTTTTGACGGGAATTGAAAATAGCCGCCCAAGATAATGAGCTAATAGAGCAGCTGTTAAGGCTCCCATCAATTCAAGTCGAGGCAAAGTAAGTTTTGTGAGAGGAGCCACTCTTGTCTTTCACATAATAAATGAAGTTTCACGGGAACAAGGATCACGAAAATAAGCTACTGTACCATATCCCTTCAAACTGGCATCGCAGAAAACACAAATTTGTATAGTTTCAGGAGTTAATTTTTCAAAATTCGTAAAATATTTTCTAGGCACTTCAAAATTTTCTAAATCCTGTATTTCACTATGCCATTTCTTAAATTTTTGTGTTAAAGCATCAGGTAAAGCAGAATCCCAATCAACACCCTGCTCCCATAATTCTTGCATTAGAAATTTAACTGTTATTATAAAAGGGAAAATAAACCCTACAGGGTCATACACCTTTGCTACAGTTTGTAAAACAGTTCTCTTAGTGATAATTTCATTATCAAGCCCTTCTAACAGAGATTGAAAGTCTATTCTTAACGTGTCATTATTAGTTGACCACATTATTCCCAATACCTTAGAGATATTTCCCTCATTTATTTCTTCATCAACGTTTATTCCATGTTTTTCCCACAATTTGCTTAATTCGTAAGAATTACTTTTAAATTTTCTTAATGTCATATTGGCATCTTTAAGTATTTTCACAGCTCCAGACGATAAAATAAATGCTTCATTTACAGAATTAGCGCAATGAAAGAGATCGTCAACATATAAGAAAGTATCAAGCATATTAAAAACTTTCTCAAACAAGTCTTTATATCCCTTTATATGATGTTTAATTGTAGCTGAGAGCAAAAAGGGTGATGTTGTAACACCAAAAGTTACACGGGTCATGCGGAAAACCTTTAATAGAGGATTTTTATTATTTATATCATCAAACCATAGAAATCTCAAAAAGTTTCTACCATTTTCTGCAACCTGTATTTGCAGAAAAGCCTTTTCAATGTCACAAACAAAGGCAATTTTATGAAGGCGGAATTTCAAAATAATATCCAAAATATTAGGATTTAAATTGGGGCCAGAAAATAAACATTCATTTAAAGATTTTGCTTCTTTTTCTTTGGAAGAAGCATCAAACACTATTCTGACCTTTGTGGTGGACTTATCTGTTCTTATCACCGGTCTGTGGGGCATATAATATACACCAGTTTCATTTTTGTTTAATTCACACTCCTCTATTATACCCATTTTCTTTTGTTCCTCAAGAATCTTTTCATATTCGTTTTTAAGCCATTCATTTTTAGTCAGTTTTGTTCTCAAACCCCAAAGTCTATTTTTGGCTATTTCTATATTGGATTTTAATTCATTTTTATTTTCCTTCAACAAAAATTGAATTTCATATCTTCCCTTAACAAAATTTAAACTTTCATTGAAATAATTAATAATTTCTATATCTCTCTGTGACAGAGAATCATTCTTACTGTCACATATTCCAAGTGATTCTAAATCCCAAAAACGCTGCAAATCAAAACTGTCAAATTTATTGACAGATACAAAATGCGAATTAATTACCTCTGTACTATTATTATTTAATTTCCCCACTACAGTATATCCGAAAATAGTATTAGCAACATATAAATTATCACCGATTTCTTCAATGATACCTCTCTGTATTTTCCAAAAATAATCCGCTCCTAGCAAAATATTAATTTTGGAATCATTTAATGTATTGTCTGCCAATTTCCAGTTTTTATTTTTAATATAACTTTCAATTTCTGGTTCGCCCCTTGGGCTTTTCAAGGGAGTCGCGGTTATTAAGTCTGTAGCTAATACTTCAACATGAATGAGCCGACGAGGATTTATTTTGCTACGCAGTTGAATATTAAAAACTTCGAATTCCTCTTCTTTACCTTTATTTATGCCAAAGGCAAAAACAGTTAGCTTTTCTTTTCTTACAAGGGTTAATTTTAATTCGTGAGCCAATTCTTTAGTAACAAAACTTTTTTCACTTCCGGAATCCAATAAGAGTCTGACAGTTTTTGATCTAGAATTAGATTGTGCTATTACGCAACATGTTTGCAATAACGCTGCCTGATTACTATTTTTCAAATGCGAATTCGATACTATAGCGTTCTCTACTACTTCTGGTTTCAAGTTTTTTGAAAAACAAAATAATTTGTTATGATCTGTTGCTTTACATTTTTCGCAAGGCTGCGATTTCACTCTGCACTGTGATGACAGATGAGATTTTAGAAAGCATTTATAACACCTGTAATCCTTTTTTAATTTTAACCTTTTCTCAACATCAGTTAAATTTGTACATTGAAGAGAAGGATGATCATAATTCTTGAAAAATATGCATATGCTTTTTACACCTACATTCAATGAATTCATTTTATTTGAAAATTTTCTGTCATTAATTTCGGATTTATTTTTATTTACAATCACCGAAGCATTTTTATAATTAATCATACTAAGGGATTTTTCACGTGATTCAAGTTCTATTTTAAGAAAATTAATTAAGTCTGTCACATCAGACTCATCCTTCTTTTTATCACTTTGCCTATAATATTCAACTACTAGATCGTTTGGTAATAATTTTAATAAAATTGGATTCAGTAAATGACCATATTGGCCTTTTGTTACCCCTAAATTAGATAAACGGCGAATATTTACTTCACAAACGTCGAATAACTTCCTCAGTGCACTTATATTTGACGAACTTTTCACGGATTCTAAATTCAATAATTTATTCATATGAGCATTAATAATAATATCTTTTTGCCCAAAACGTGACTTTAGCATCTCTATGCAATTATCATAATTTTGCTCCGTAAGTGAAAACCCTTCAATAACATTGTACGCTTTGTCAGTTAAAAGCGTTTTCAGGTAAGTAAATTTTTTAATTTTTGTAAGATTTTTATTTAAATGGATAGAATTTTCGAAACAATCGAAAAATTCGCTCCATTTCTCAATTTGCCCACTAAATCGTGGTAAGGACATCTTAGGGAGTCTTATTGCAGAACAAGTTTTTGTTTGGGTTTCACTGACAGAACAATTTGAACCATTGTCTTCTATATTATTACACCTTTTTAATCTTAACTTTTTTTTTACATTTGGCAGAAATTATTTGCTCGCCATATTATTTGCTCGCTTGCTGCGATATCTTTTTCGTACTCTTTTATGTCTTCTATTTAATTTTCAATTTTTTCATTTAAACTTTTTAATGACATTTCTCTTTCATACAACATTTCTTTAATCTCATTAATTTCGTCTGATTTTGTATTTTCTATATCATCTGATAATAAATTGTCTAATTTTGTAATTGATTTCGTAACCTCGAGCGTTTCGTAGAACGCTTAGCTTTTAATTTCTCTATATTCATAGCGAGCAAATAATCAAGTAAAAAAGAAAACAAAATAATTCAAATAATTGAAAATTTCTAATTTGATTTAATCAATGTTATAAATAGTAGTAAAATTTTGCTTACCTGGTTCAATATCCAGGCAGCTTTCCAATATGATGCATCCACATTTCCAGTCATTAATGTTTTTCAGTTTCGTTTTCACAATTCTTAGACTTTTTAAATCTGTTAATCCAAATGAATTAATTTCTAAATGTAATTCCAATTTCACGGGATTTCACTTATCCCGGGTTTCATACACCATGAAAAAATTTGTACCATGAAAAATTGCAGAATTATGTAATCACAAAACACTTCATAATCTATAAACCTATAATTCTAGTGTTCAGTTCAGTCATAGAGTCTAGTCAGGTTGGGAGAGCATATATACTATATTGCAGAAATTAAACACATAAATAAATTTGCTATTTGCAGTATTTTAAAGAAGAATTCACAATTTATATTAAATTCAGGAGTTATTCAGGAAAAATATTGTTTCTCCATAAAGGAGCCAAGACTAAGGTATGGAAATCATAACTTTTTCATGTTCAAGAGAAATGTAGTACTTCCTGTTTAAGACAGGCCGAAAAAACTAAACTAAAAAAAGTAACATTCTCAAAAAGAGAAAAAATCAGCTCTCATTTGGCAAAGAGCCAAAACTACGAGTCGGGAGGAAAAGCATGAATCGAAACCAAAAGCTGCGTTCAAACAATATGCCTTAATGATTTGCAATATTGCAGTAACAAATAAGTCTTTAAAACATTCCCATTAACAAGCATAAAAACACAAGTTAATAATTGCATCTATTCAAGTCTTCCAAAAATTAACTGTGTTTGAATTGCTGCAATTCGCTATTCGCAATTCGAAAGTAGTAATTGTCCAAGCAATCACAAATCGGTTTTGATTTATAAATAGTATTTTAATGTTATTATCATGTCGTTTTGGAATATAACTTTTATAAAATTACTTTTGTTGCAACATATTTCCTTTGTAGTGTAAAGAAAAAATTATACTTTTTTTTATTTTTTTTTATTTGATGTATTTAAATGTATTTATTTTTTACTTATTTCATATTATTAATTGGATTTTTGTAAATTCAAAACTTTATTTATCTTGCAACGGTATTAAAGTAACATGTAATACCATTTATATCCTATTAGCAGTGATTATACACCCAGCCCATTTTTAAGACACTTTCAAGTAAGAGAAATTTCCATATTTTTGCTGGCACTTTTTTTAATACAATAAGCTTTACCCTACTTGATAATGATACATTACTTTAAAAATACAATAAAAATTATTGTATAGAAATAGTGGTAATAAAAAGAGCAGAAACGTCTAAAATTTTCATCTCTGAAAGTATCCTGAAAAATTTGCAAAATTTGTATGATTCCTACCTTTAGGCAGCTCTACGCCATGTCTATCAACTGATCCCAAGGTTTCATTTGTTAGATAATTAAATTAAAGATGTAAAGTGATTAATGTTAAAAAAGTTAGATTGCAAATTATTATTAAATTACACAAATATAAAATTCATATTATTAAAAATGACACTTTTCTTTTTGAGAATTGCGCTATTTAGCACACTTGGTGACTCCTACACTTTACGAAACCCAATTATATTGCTATCTCACTATCAAACCAATTGGAATGTTATTTTCTCGTGCAATTCATTAAAAAAAAATGTAGATTTTATTATTATTATTTATTCATTAAATCACTTATTAATATATTAAATTATTTACTTTTTTGATGTTTATTATGATAAATTTAATTATCGCTTTACAGTTGCATTTAACTTTGTTAAATGTTTTAAACAAAATTTCATGGCTTATCCCAGGAGCCAGAGATTCTCGCCAAGAATAAACTATCAAATTGCCAAGGAGCACTTGCTATTTGGAATGGTAAAATACCAAAGTATAAGCCAAAATATACTTTAGAGAAAAAAAATCACATTATAAAAAAAAATAATAATAATAACGCAATTTTCTAACTTTTTTAACGTAGCAAGGCATTAGTAGTAATTATCAGTATCACTAAATTTTCTTCTTTTTGTAAGTAAGTGTGTAAGGTTGTGAGGTTTTACTCAATTACTTTTGGACTCAAGTGTTTGGAATCGCACTAAAGTTGTCCATGAAGAGATATGTTCGTAGAGGTAAGCTTATCACTCGAATATAGTTTTAGCTGACGATGTTTTAGGAGTAAATGTAAGATTGTCCATAGAAGAGTTGCGTTAATGTAGAAATCATCCAAGGAAAGAGACGACAAATGATGAAATTACGTTACGGCGCATGCTCGTAGCAGACATTTTTTTCTACTAAACTGGGTATTGGTAGAAAAATTCGAACACATTATAGTCGAATATCAACAACAAAAAATGTACAGATATCATCATTTTTTAGTAATAACCCTTTATTTTAGCTATAGTTTCGAGCACAATGTTTCAAAACCACCATAACCACTCTTAAATGTGAATTTTAGTCAAAAAAAATATATATATATATTTCAAGTCAATGATAAGCTGAATTTCTATTGTCGCCTCTCTCCTTGCAGACTGTCTAGGTTAGTGTAAGAAAATGCGGTGTCGTCCAACTGCGACCCGACATACCAGGTGTTTCACTTTCTTCCCCACCTATACCAACTGCGTACAGCCTTTTTTAATACCTTATGTCAACTGCGTCCGCTGAAAATTTCGCCAAGTGCGACGAATCGCCAAATAAGAATAATAAAATTGTATTAGTAATATTTCAGCATAAAAGACTTGATAAATCTCGTACTTTAACTTTTATATCAAGTTTATAGATATTTGAAATCTTTAATGCATGTCTATGAAAAATTTGCAAAAAATATTATTATTGTTACATTTTTATTATTTTTTAACTTTAATACTAAAAATAGCTAATGTCACCAAAAACTGCAGGTTAAAAAATTAATATACCTAATAATTTCTTCTAGTGTGCACGGGTGTCTAAAATTAAAGCAATAATTTGCTTTCTTCTTTTGCGCGTAATTTTTAAACAAATGAACACAGTGAAGATTCATACATGCATGTGTTAGAATTAAACCAGATTTTTCTTCCTGATTTTCCTTCTTTTTTTCGCATGTGAATAACTTTTTCAAAAATATACATACAAACATGAAAACTGGTTCGTTTAAAATATATATATGTATATATATATATATATATATTTATCGACATTTTATTATCATGATGAAGTTCATAGTTTACAAATTAGTAATTATATATATATATATATTTTTTTTTAAGTGAAAGAAAGAGAAAGAGAAAGAAAAATCAGTATTAAGTTTGACATTTGAAGGCATGTACGTCTTCACCTAACTGTAATGCATCCTAACCACTATTTTTTCTTTTCTTTTTTAAAATTGTTAATTTTTTTCCAAAGCTTACGTTTGAGAAAAATTAAACAATTATTAGTTTAAAAGTTATTACTTATGATAAAGTTATATAAAATTCCATTAATGATATGATAACTAACATGCCATTCAAATTTTATGCTCATATGTTGACTTGTTTAAAAGTTATGCGCAAAAGAAGAAAATGGGAAAAGAGGTTGTTCCTTTAATTTTGATCAATAGTGTGTATAGCACATTAAAACCTATCACTTAAGTTTTATTTTAAGTATATTTGGAGAATGGTGGACATTAAAAATCAAAATTATAATTATCATATTTGAATTGTGAAAGTTTATATATATATATATATATATATATATATTGAAAAGAATCAGCATTAAGTATATTAAAGTTTCTCTAAAATGTTTACTTAAAAAAACTAATATGTTGTGGCCACCACATGACTTTCTTCTACATTTTCCTATACAAATTCACTATTATTTTAAAAAACTATCTTCCATGATAATGCAGACGATTTCCAATTTTAGAGAAGTAGTATAACACTAAATATAAAAAAAAGTCAATTTTATTCTCAATATTACATAAGAAAAAAAAATGATAACTTTATTTTAAATTATCGCAGATCGATGGTTCAAGCATTCGCTTTAAATGTATTGGCGAGCTCTTTTGAAAGATACCCATCATGAAAATTTACTCCCCTCGAGGGGGGACTTCCTCTCCAATAGGAGAGGCGAGGCTCCTACATGAACATTTTTTTTTTTTCCATTTGACTATCTCCAATTCACAAAATATATATTCGTTTCATTTTGTTTAGTGCAGTTTATAGATGTTGAACTCTACTTATCTGCAATTTCCCCCTTAGACATAATGTACTTGAATACTTTTGAGTGTCTCTGCACACGAACCAATTGCTTCAGCTCAACGAAAAGCTTAGTGTAGCATCCCTATATGATACAAGGTGTCACTACATACTAATTTGTACGAAATTCTGTGCAGTAGTTCCTGAGATACAGTTGCAAAAAATTTTGTCACACACATACACACAGAGAGACAGACAGACATTTTCTAAAAAGAATGAAATCGTGTTCTACAGCTCTCAAAACGTGTAAATCCATCAAAAACCCGAAGTCGAAAATTTTTACGAATCCAATACTTTCTTCTATTGAATATAAAAGAAAGTAAAAAGATAAAATTCACAATTTTAATTTATTATTATATTATCATTTGAAAAAATTTTAAAATGTTTATGTCAACTAATTTTTTAATTTTTTGCTAAATTTGAAATTATTATAGTTTAACAATATATTCTAAACACATTTGGTATTACTCTACCAATTAATTGCTAAATTAATTTTAATTTTTTTTTTTTTTCTGTTGAAATGCTGAAATTTTACGCAAATATTTAATATTTAAGCCAAAAAATATTGTAAAAAAATTTTTCTTATGAATCAGTACACAAAGTAATATCCCTTTTAGTTTAGCATATATTAATAAAATATAAAAATGTAATATCGAAAGCAAAATTTAAAAACTAATTAGCATGGAACAATTAGAAATGTTCAAAATGTTTAAATTTTTCAATCTATTTTTTATTTAAATATTTTTCGATAAGTTTTAATATAGTTGACACATTTCAATATATACACACACACACACACACACATATATATATATATATATATATATATATAGTAACTTTCAGAACTGTAAGTATTTTAAAAGAGCTAGTCCACCATCGTCCACCATCGTCCACCATCTTTTTAAAGCAGCAGATTTCGCTTATGGATTAATTAAAAAACAGCCTTGAATTTTAATTATACAGACAGATTGCTTTTTAATCATGATGCCATGTTCCACTGATTTCATACAAATATGAGATAAAATATGTCAGTTTCTTTATTCATTTTCTTATTTACGATGAAATAAAAGTAATTTTGGTAACAGAAACTAAATTTGACACAACTGCATACACACACGCACGCGCGCACACACACACACAAAAAAGAAACAAAGAAATTTTTATTTAATACAATAATGAAATAAATTAATGCAGTAGTTTTCTCTCATGGTTTGTTGAAAAATTATCTTCCATAGAAAGATAAAATAAATATATGTGTGATTTAGTTGTCCAGTATTAATTATTTGTGAGTTTTGCCTTTATTAAAACATCGCATTATTAAAGGAAAAGCGAATGTTATTAATCCTTTTTTTTTTTTTTTTTTAATCACCATCCATAAAATTTGCATACACATGCATCGAAATATAACAACATTAAAATTTATCGAAAGCTATTTGAATTTAGTAAAATGACATTCAAAATTTAAATTTTTAAATAGGTCCCAGCTAAATAATTTTTATTTTGTCCTTCTAATAATTATTATTAAAATTGTTGTAATATATTTCACTTACGTTTACAGTAAGAAATACACAGAATCAAAAATTAAAATATAATTGAAATGCAGTCATATATATATTAAACCACCCATATATATATTAAATTTAAATGCTAAAAATTTCTACGGAATGTTACCTTTAGACAAAAAATATTTCAAAATTAACTTATCAATGAATCCTAAAGTAAAATTTAAATATATCTAGAATATATAATAAAACCATAATAATGGAAAATCAAATGGAAAAAAATGAAAAATCATTTAACATTATTTCAGTAACATTATTAATCAGTATTTAAAAATTTCCAGAAAAATTAAGATTTTGAATTTTATTTTTTAAAACTTAAATAGTTTTTGCATAATTTAATATAAAATTTCAATGCATGCATATGCAAATTTTCTATACTCCAAAACAGTAATTAAAAAAAAAAAAAAAAAATAAATAAATAAAAATAACGTCTATCATCTAGTTGTTTTGATGGAACCTAACCTCGTTTTGATGGAATTAATGATAGAGGTTTATTACATTTTTGCTTTTCTCAAAACATGACAATTTTTCAGAACCTTTAATGTTATTCAAGAAATAACACATAAAGGCTGATCCTTTTGTCTACCATTATTTTATATTTTATTTTAATGCAATAATACAAACATAAAATGAAATATATATATATATTTACAGTATAATTAAATTAGTTATATAAATATTTACATAATTGATATACAATACACTTAAAAGATTATTATAATTAACACAATTGCCATACAAAATGCAGATTTGAAATTTATATTAAATGCTGTATAGGAAGGTATTTATATGACACGCCTTTTATAAACTGACGTCGTGTTATTTTTGTGTATCATATTGAAGCATTAATTCCATTAACCATTGTTCTTTTTCTTCAATATTTTTTTCTTTGTTGGTTTCCTGCTTCTAATTGTCACATATGTTTCTCACTGTATATCAAGTAATACTTATATTAAGTCATAAATATTTGGATGAACAGAATTAAATGAACAGTTTAATCGCGAATGAAAACTTTCACAACTGTTGGTTGTTCTGTTGAGGAATGAAGAATATTCACTCCATACTGTTGGTGGAAATATAGCCTCTATCTCATCAATATATGTCAACAAAATATAGTCTGTAAATTCATTTACTTTTTCGTTTTCTGGTTGTAATGGCATAATATCTTCTACAAAACAGTAGCTAACTTCATCAGGTTTTAAAAACGGCAATCCAAAAAATAGTTTTAAAAAATTACTTATTTCAGAAATTTTATTCTTATAATCTTTACTCAAGCCTATGTTCTGTATTTTTTTCCACCAGCTTTGTCCTAAATGAAATCGGCATCCTTTAATGTTGCTGAAAGGCCATACTTGTTTAACTGCATTGTGAATAGCAATTTCGAAATCAATATAAATATCAAATTTGCGAAACGAAATTCCTAAGTTAGCACAATAGGCTATCATTTCCAAAAATGCTTCTTTATAAGTTTCCTTCTTTTTATCTGGCAAAATAAAAAATACTAATGGCAGATACATATCATTATAATACCCATGTAGGATTAAAATTTGAGTGAAAAACTTCGGAGAGCTGCTGAAAGTTCCATCCATGTAAATTTTATCACATTCATCTAATATTTTGAAATTCGTTTCTGTCGAAAAGCCAATTATTTCCTTCTGCTCATCATTTATAAATACAAAATTTTCTCCTTTATTCGTCAGGATATGTATTTCAGAGATTGCTCTTTGTAATTAATGCACTACGAGGCAACTTTGGGCGAACTGATAACCGTGGACGTCGTATATTGCGTTTAATGCAATTTGCATCCGTCTTTTCTATGGCAGGTACATCACCAGATCTTAATTCGGATCGGAGAAGCTTTGATAGCTGAACAGAAATGTTTTCCATTCGGCTTTACGTTTCAAGGAATTACTCAGTTTTGGTCTTTAAAGTATATTCTCTGTCGATGGCTGCTGATTATGCTCATAATTTCTATGAATCAATGTATTTTCAGATGATATCTTCAGCTTTACAGTATTTCATGGTGCAAAAATTTTTAAGTACTTCATTTTATAGCTGCAAAATTGCGCTTTTTCTGTTGTATTAAAAATAAATGTTAAAATTAAAATAAATAAAATGATAAAAAAAAAATCCAATTAAAAATAATGTTAAATTTATGAACATTCTCAGGCTACTTTAATTATTTATTTGGTAATTACTTTAGTTTGATTTTGGTACCTTTGGGGATTGATCACGGTAATTGTATAAACTAATAATAATCTTAAAATTAAACAATTGAAAAGTTTTAATATTTATCTTTATTATTATTATATATATCCGTTTTAAAAATAAAATTTATAAATAAGTTTCCTTTTGTTTATTTAATTTCTTATTGATTTAAATAAATTGTGCATTTAATGTGACTGGGTTGCGTCTAGGGATTCACAAAATATTTCGGATACGTTATGGATAATGGTAAAAATTGTTAATTGCAAAAAAAAAAAAAAAAAAAAAAAAAAAAAAAAAGATAACGGTGACACATATAATAATGATATAATAATAGAACTTATGTTAATACACAAAACATACTTAATACCTGAAGTAAATTGTGTACTAACATAATTGGTATAGAGAAAATATTAATTCACGTCAGTATCTTCAGTTAATTTTTCCTTTGTCTTTTGGTTTTCTTTGTCTTCAGTTAAATTTTTCTTTCACCATTGTCTGTGGATTTTCATGCAATACTTTCCAAACAAAGAAAATCAATATGTAAAAAAAAAAAAAAAAAAAAAAAAAAAAAAACATACTAAAATATTTGAGAGCGTTAAACTTTTATACATATTTTCCGTATTTTTTTTTTTTTTTTTTTTTTTTTTATCCTTTTTAAATATTAAAGAAAAAACTATTACTTTTTTTTTTAATTTGATGTTTAAAGATTATATGTACTCGTCGCTATTTAAATAATAGCGACGAGTACAGTCGGTAAAAAAAGTGTTCGAACACTAGCAAAAATTCCTATGTGAATAAAACACATTCCATACGGTTTTGTTAAATAAATCCTTATCGAATCATGTTCTTAGACAGACTAAGAACAGGATTCGACAAGGATTTATTTAACAAAACTGTATTAAGTGTACTTTTTTTACATAGGAATTTTTGCTAGTGTTCGGACACTTTTGTTACCGACTGTATATATGTACATATATATATATATATATATATATACAGAGAGAGAGAGAGAGATAGTTTTAGCTTACATGCGTGCTGCATTTTTCAATTATATTTCTTCATATTTATGTAAGTGCATTAACCTTTAAATGCATGATTTTTATTTCTTCCAAAAGATTGTATTCAAATGTAAGATAATTTTATTGCACACAGAAAATTCAACGGGAAAAAAAAAAAAAAAAGCAAGTTATTTTTTTGTGTAATATGCTAATTTGTATATTATATATTGATTAGTTAATGGAAACTTCACCAGGAATTACAAAAACCCATTTATTTATATATATATATGTACATATATGATACAAATATGCATCACTATGCACTTAAGGGTTAAAAGATTTTTTTTAATTTTTTTCCCTATGCTTATATAGTAATTTAATGTGCCTCCCCATCCTTTTCCCAAAAAATAAATCAGTAAAAATAAAACGGAAATGCAAATTTCTAAAGCCATTACTGAGAAAAGCAACTTACGCTATAAATTAAAATTTATTACGTAATAAATTAAAAATTACTAGTCACATACTAAATTATAACCATGTGCAAAATTCTTTGGCGATTTTGGCGAAAAACGTTCTTTGGCAGTAAACTTCAGGGGAACATTCCTGGGTCGCACTTGGTATAGGTGGGGAGATTTCCTGGGTCGCAGTTGACCTATGGGGAAGATAAAAATGTCATTTTGGGACGCAGTTAACCTAGCCCCAGAAAATGTTATCAGTCGATTTATTTTAGGTTATCATTTGTTTCAGAAGAAATGGGAAAAGTGCTAGAAGAAGATGTGAAGTTTTAGTCTCAACTGGATGTTGGTGTTTTCATGTTAAATGTTCTAAGGTGAATGAAGTACCTCTCCAGTGAATCATTTAAAAAGAAGCATTTGAAAATTTTCAATTTGCTTTTTGGATAGTACTTTTCAAATATTCTATAGTAGTATGTATGAATTTTCAGCATAAACACGCTACTCGCATTGTGATTTTGTTAGATGCCATCATAGTAAAGACATAGTTGGTGAATTCTTTAGTTAACAATTACTTTAGTATTAAAAAATATTATAAATTATATTTAAGCAAAACTTAAGACAGTACTGTGAAAGATCACCCTTAACCTCTGTTTAAAGCTCGAATAAATAAAATTAATTTTATCCAACTTTGTGATTATTTGTAATCTGGACATTTTTACAATCAGTAACATGGGAACAAAATGGAGCTTCATTAAAACATCCTTTGCAACTTTGTACATTTAAAACATTTTTTAATTTAAAAAATATATTGCTAATTTATTGCAAAAAATTTTACAATATAATTTTTTTAATGAATTTCAATTACACTTTAGTAAAGAGAAAAACATCATTAAAAAAAAATAAAAAAAAAAACTTAAATGTAACAATTTCTTTTAAACTATCTGATTGCCTACATATTAAGTCAATCTCTTTAAATTTGCAGATAATATCTTTAATACCGCAATTGTAAATTTCGATATAAAAAAGAAAATAAAATATAAAGAAAGAACAAAATAGAATTATATTTCATCGAATATTGACAAAATAATAATAATTACAATAATAATACTTAAGCATTATTTTGTAAATTAATGTTTTTAAAACTTTTTAATAATCTTAATAATTAATTATTAAGTTTTATTTATTTTATGTTTCATTACATGACATTTCATTTACTTAGTTATATGAAAATAAGTAGCATTTACTTTCTTTTAAATAAGATCCAAAATTTTATAATAAGATGTAATATTTATCATAAGATGTAAATGTTTTGTGCAAAAGAAACTTAGCTTATAAATATTATATACATTAAGCTTATGAGTCTATTAATAATATACGAAAAAAAAAAAGATTTATTTTCCTAAAATATTAAAAAAAAAAAAAAAAAAAAAAAAAAAAAAAACTTAAACATTTATTGTAAATTAATTATTTCCAAAATAAAATAAACTTTAGAATTATTTATTAAACTTTATTTATTTGTATTTAATTACATAGACATTTCATTTACTTACTTTCGTGAAGCAAAATAACATTAAAAAAAAAAAATAAAATTCAAGGTTTTATCATAAGATGCAGACATTTCACATAAACAAAACATACATGATAGATATTAGATACAGTATATACATATTAATACAGTCCATTAATAACATACGAAGAAAAAAAAATGTTTTCATAAATTTATAAATATTTATAGCACCTAAATACAAAAAAAAGTGTCTAACGTGAAAATATGTTAATATTTATGAGAAAAGGGGTTTATTTCAGATAACATAAACATTACGAATGAATTATCAGAACATAAAATAGTGACGAACGCGGAAATAACAGTCGCTTTAAAGATAATTACTAATAATAAGTTTTGGAAATTTTCGCAATATCATTAGTATTTTCATAACTCATTGAATGCCCGTTGAACTTCATTAATTAGCTAATGAACTGCAGTAGAAATGGTATTCAACAGAATTGATCAATATAGAGCATGCTTAGTAAATATTAAATTTTAAGATAATATACGAGAGCTAATTGGAAATTATCCGGTGAATGTTATTCTAAATAACAATTATGATAGAAGTTAGTACTTTAAATGGAAGTATAAACATTATGATGTGATGAGCAAGTTAAATAGGTTAATATCTAAATCAGATATGGATGGTTATTATCAATAGCATGTATTATAGACTTAGTAAAATACGTTTTATCGTGAATTGTTCTGAGGAAATTTAAATTTGTGTGATAATTATTAACAGCGTGATAATAATATGAATTCGCAGGTTATTTTTAAATTTGTAAGCCATATTGATATAATCTTAATTTATAACTTTGCACTACATTAAAATGAATGTAATTCTATAGCGCATAAAATAGCTGAAAAAGCAAAATAACTGATTCAATAATATTAAAATAAAATTAATAAAATTAATAATATATGTATATATTTCTTATTCAATACAATATGGTCATCATAATACATTTAAATTTTGTGTATTTTTAACATTGAAATACAGGTAATTAAAATGTATTTCAGAGAGATAGCTAGATAAGTCGACGTTATACATATTTTTAAATATTTCTGTAAAAAATTCCATAAAATCAAACTTCCTTAAAAGTGCGAATCTGCTTTGTAAAATGTCTCTTAAGGCTGCACATTATTCACATTCCCCCTTTCTACAGCTCCATGTAATCCTATGGGATTTTTGGATATTTCATTTTAAGAATACGTCATTAAAAAATGAAGTTTTATGAATTCTGTTTATCGAATGTTACTCTTTGACCTTCTCGTTTTTTAAATTAGTGAAATAATTTTTGAAAAAAATATTTTTTGTTTCTTTCACAGTTTCAAAATTAGAGTCCTAAGTTCATTTGATGAAATAAAACGTTTACATTATTATTTTTATTAACTGTTTATTAAATTAAAAGGCGACATGTTCAAAGAGTAATATATAATAATCTCAATTTGAAATGATTCATTTTTGAACGAGATAGTCTTATAATATGAAGCAATAAAAATCCCATAGGATAACATGGGAAAGAAAGAAGAGGGAGTCTGATTGGTGTATAGCCTTTAGGTTGCGCACTTCAGGGAGGACCCATTTGATTACCTTGAATTTATATTACAGTTAATTTTTAAAGATTACTCTGTTTTTGACTTTCTTTTGTCGATTCATTGGACCAATTATAAAGTTTTGTTGATGTTTAAAATTTATTTGCAGTTGCATGGTTAGGGGCACATTCTCTGATCAGCGAAAATTTCTAAAACGCTGTAATGACTTTCAACCAGAAAGAGGGCGCTGCTCGCTATGCGCTCTAAGGAATTCTCTTTCTAAGAAGGAGACTGTTTGCTTTTAGTCAGAGACGGAGTGATGCGACCGCTAAGAATGGATGGCGGGCTAGAGATTCCCGCTGAACTTTTATTTGTGGACCAAATATTAACGTCCATTTAAATGATGTGAAAAATAAAGTATTTACGTTTCTTTTGTGTATGTGTATCTGCGACGTATCGTGTTTGTAAATGAGAAATAAATAAATTTCTCGAAAAAAGGATCCCCTCGTCATGGTCTGCATTCTTAGAATCATCTCAACGTTATTTCAAACAAGCACCACATCTAACGTTAATAAATTTTTAGACAGAAAAATGCAAAAATAAATTGCCTTCAAAACTTAAAATATTTTAAAAATATTTTAACTTTACATCTACTAGTTGCTTGGAAAACTGAGTCAGATACTTTCATTGTATATTGTTAGTAATTTCTTAAAAAACTTTCACTGAAGACAACAATAGAGTTCTTCCCCTTTTCATAGCGTCAGTGGATTAATGATGTCCCTGCGTATTAATTTCCGAAGTCAAAATATTTTTATAATATTCTCGAAATATATTTAAAAAGAAAAAAAGAAACATTGGAATTTTTGATGCGTAAAAGTATTGCAAACGAAAGTTTTTCAAGAATGTATATTGTATATTTCTATACAAAGCTGACAAATACATATTTTTATATCTCCGACCGGATTTGAACACAAATTGCCTAGACTGCACTTTAGAACAAGCGTGTTCATCCCAAAAAATTTGGAGAGTCACATTGCTACTGCTTTTCATTCCGACCGGTAGCACTATATGTATACAATATATGTGTTTTTATTTTTAGTGCGACAGGTCACACTATTTCTTTCAGACAGCGATTTTGCGTGTTTATCATTTAGATTTACATCAACTTGAACGAACGTGTAAACATTTATTTTTATTTATTTATTTATGTAATATATAGAGCTGAATGTTTGTCTTTGTATGTGTCCGGATTTTTAGTTTCCATTTAAATCTACAACTTTTAGTCGAACAAAAACTTTGAAATCTTACTAATCAGAAAAAAAATCTAGTAAACGTTGTAGTTTTTAATTCAATCGGATAATTAGTTAAGAAATATTAAATGGGGCTTATATATATATTAAAAGAACCTTTTTATTTTTAAAATTATTAAAAAGAAAAGAAAAATTGTTGCCATAAATAAACTGTAAGAAAAGGAAAACTGTAAATTGGTTAAATGACGAAAAAGAAAAATATAAAAAAAAATAGTAAAAAGTCGTGCTAAAGAAATTGAATAGCTTTTGTATGGGACTCCTTTGCGAAATTTTAAATTTCGCACCGAAGTAGCTCGGACGTTTCTGGCGAAGATCTTTAGTTATGCAATTGCTATAGCCATTTTATTTCATTCCGAAAATGACAAGAACAATTTAAAATAATTTGAAGCATAACCTCCCACTATGGACAATGCAGTGGCCGACCGTGTGCACTTAACGACCGAGAACAGAGATGTGTGCATAGACTTGTCAGTGGTTATAAACAAGCGACACCACATGAAATAATCACAACGTTCAATGTGGGACGTACGAAGGACGTGTTCGCTAGGCCAGTGCGACGGAATTTGACTTTAATGGGCTAAGGCAGCAGAAGACCGACTCAAGTGCCTTTACTAACAATAAGACATTCCCTTCAGCACCACTCCAGGGTTCGTGACCATATCAATTGGATCCTAGACTACTGGAAAATCGTAGCTTGGTTAGATGATTCCCGACTTCAGTAGGTAAGATCTGATGATAGGTTCGAGTGTGTCACGGACCCGAATTGTGCAAGGTGGTGCTGGCTCCATAATGGTGGGGACTCTTTTTACATGTAATAGACTAGGTTCTCTGGTCCAACTGAAACGGTCATTGTCTGGAAATGGTTATGTTCAGCTACTTGGAGATAATTTGTAGCCATTCACGGATTACATGCTCCCAAACAATGATGAAAGTTTTATGGATGACAATGCGCCAATGCCATCGGGCCACAATTATTTGTGATTGGTTTGAAGATAATTCTTGACAATTCCAACGAATTATTTGGCCATCTAGATCGCCCGACATAAATCGAATATTTATGGAACATAATCAAAATGACAGTTTGTGCACAAAATCCTGCACCGGCAAAACTTTCACAATTATGTATGGCTATAGAGGCAGAATGGCTCAATGATTCTCCAGGGAATTTTCAACAATTTGTTGAGTCCATGCGGTGTCGAGTTGCTGCTCTTCACCGGGCAAAATGAAGTCCGACACGACATTAGGAGGTATCCCATGACTTTTGTCACCTCAGTGTATGACAGATCGACATAACACAGATTCTACATCAAAAACAACTTTAGTTACCACTCCAAGCTTGCCACTATTTTCAACGAGTCCTCTTCTTAGGCCACCTGATATCCATCAATTCTCGAATAAAACCCTTGATAGAAAAGATTTTTTTTTTTCCTCCAGATGATGTGAGTCTTTTGCTGATAGCAGAATCCAGAAAAGAAATTTCAGCGACAAAGAAAATAGAATTCTACAGTATTGACTGACTCACCAGTCAAACAAGAATTGCGAGAAGAGCAAAAAAAGATAAAACAGAAGAGAGAAAATCTTCTAAAATAGAAGGATAATTTTCCAGAGAGAACTTTTTCGCGATAAAGAAAGTTTCGCGACAGCTAAACGACAATATAGAAGCAAGAAACATGTAGCGTGAGAAAAGGAAAAAGAGCAGGATAATCTACGTCTTTGCTGTCTTAAATCAACTGTAAACACTAAACCAGGAAAACAATGTGTTCTATGTGGCGTGTGCATATACTGAATACATAATTCATACGGTACTACAGGAGAAACGATATCTTATATTTGTCTTCATTCAAAATTATATCAATAAGAACAATAATTATATTTATGATTTCAAATTGATTTATTATTATTATTATTATTTAAGTTTTTTTTTCTCTTGCATAATTTTGCATGTTTATAATTTCATGGCTTCTTTTAAAAAAGATGTACGATTTTTTTTTTTTTTTTTTAAGTTTCGCAAGATAAAAAATTAAGATCAAATTTTGAACATCTATTCAACTTCTACAATATGAGAACATTAAACATGTGACGTGACAAACTTACTCTGCAATCGGGGCAGGTTGGCCCAAGCGACTTGGTGTCAGTTTTAATTTCTAAACTAATACTAATAATTAATATTCAGAAGTTCTAACATGGCAACTTCTTCCTAAGATACACTGATAGTATTATCGTAAGAATAAATTTAAAACGATACTTTGGAACTTCAAAAAGGATTTTAACAGGCCAATTTACCACGGTCTATCCTACGCTCTTTTGGAGATAATGTGGTTAGTAAATATAAAATTGACCTTTAACCAATCTGACGCAATACAATTAATAGTAACAATTTTCTTGTATTAGAAAAACACACTATCTATTAATAAGCATTTGGACACTTTTGAATTCAGACATTTTGTCAAATATTTAGAAAAAGTTCTTTAGGAATCAGCTCTTGAAACTTTGGCAGTGTAAAGAACATATTATACCTGTAAAAAGTAACGCTTTAAATGCTATTTTGCTGTAGCATGTAATTATGAATATTCCTCTAATTATGTATATAAAGTTTTATGAGGCTACCACATATATTCATGGAAATATAATGTTTTTTTTTTTTTTTTTTTTTTTTTTATTGCAAAAATATTGCACTTTTTAATTGTAACACGTAGGGTTTTAAACCCTATGCAAAATCATTTTTAGAATACTTGGCACAGTACATTAGACATAGTATACTGCAATTAGAATGCAAAAATGTTAAATATTTCACTAAATATGAACTTTTTCACTAAATAATTTTTCACTACGCATGCGCAAGCTTTAAAAAAATTCATTTGCATATTTAATAGGCAAAAGTATTACGCTACTTATAGGAAAACCCCAAACAAATGTAGTGCAAAATCAAAAAAATATCAGCGATACAATGAACAGAATTTAGAATTTCAGTTCGTCTAAAAAAAAAAAGATGATGATAGAGGGTTTTATAAATATTTAATTACAATCAGCGAACATTGTATTTGCATTGAACATTGATTTAATTAAAATAAATATGTGAGTAAAACCCTTTAAAATTTAGCTTTTATTTTGAGAGAACAGCAATTCTGTTCATTCTATCTCTCATAACTTTTTCATTTTACATGATATTTGTTTGGGTTTCCATATAAATTTCTCAATAAGTTGCTTTTGGCTATTAAATTATGCAAATGAAATTTTTTAAAAGCTAGCTCATTTGTAGTTAAAAATATAGTAAAAATACTCAAATGTCTTGCAATATTTACATTTTTACATTCTGACTGTAGTATGCTGTGTATAATGTAGTATGCCAAGTTACCTAAAAATGACTTTGAGCTGGGTCTAATACCCTACGTATTATAATTAAAAAATGGATTTTTTTTTAATTAAAAAAAAAAAAAAAAAAAAAAAAAAAACTGTTATATGTCCAAGGATATATGCGGTCATCTCATGAAGATTTATACAGCTAATTAGAAGAATCCTGATAATCACGTTACAGCCAAAACGCAGTTAAAGCATTAACTTTTGCAAGGTGATCCAAAACATTTTGATTGTTGTTTAATTTTTCACTGGTCCCATTTCCTTTTTCAGGACAAAACTTTTGCTGAAATATATAAGGTATAACATGTTCTTTACACTCCCAAAGTTTTAAGAGGATTTCTAAAGAATTTTTCTTGATAGTTGACAAAATGTCTAAATTCGAAAGTGTCCAAATACCTATTGGTACATAGTGTGTATATATATATATATATATATATATATATATATACCTCGTAAAGACATATAAAACAGAATTCACATTGCGAATTTAAAAAAATAATTATAATAAAATAAATCGATTTAGCCGTTTTCTGAAATACCAGTTTCCGAGATCTAAAACTGACTTACTTAATCAGGACGATTATCGATTTTCCTGTAGTAAGTATATAATATATGCTAAATGGCATATAAAAAGATGATTATGTCGCAAATTTCATGGAAATCGTTAGAGCCGTTTTTGATATACTGATTTCTGATCCCTCTTTCGATTTTTACCATTACACGGGAAACTCGTGTTTTGTCGGTAACCAACTATTATACACAAAAGAATATCTGAAAGAGAGCTTATAGGGCGAGTTTGAAGAAATTCCGTATAATCATTTTTAAAGGAACGTAAGTGTGAGACCACAAATAGAACTAATTGTACAAAGCACATGGCGATTTTTTATATTTTTTTAAACTATTACATATGAAAGTACATCTAATAGGGTGTTTATATAAGAAATTTGAAAAAAACCGTTAGAGCCATCTATGAGATTAAACTTCCACTCCCACTTACTGTTTTCTACTGTTCTCCAAAAGTTGGAAAAAGCATATATACACTAGACTTGTTTTAAATTTAAAAAGATTCATCGTTCTATTTTTATTTGTTTTGGAGGTATGATAGTAATAAGATTCTCCGCACGTATAAATACAGACATACATATAATACGCAGGACTAATTGCAAAAAAATAATCCCCCCTTTTTTTTTAATTAGCTGGTGACCTTAAAATATGTAAACTGAATATGGAATTTTTTTTTAAATCACATTCAACACTTTCATTACCTAGGTAACGGAAGTAATATAGGGGAGAGTGGGGTTGAATGGGCTAGATTTTTATGTTTTGCAAGCACCAGAAACTTGACATTTTTTCTGATATATGGCAGCACTGAGATAATTCATCAAGCTTAGTTTCAGAATTGTGCTATTCATAGAAGGGTAGAAAAAAATTAAAGTTTCTTTTTCAGTTGGCAAAGTAAGTTTTTGCTGATTGAACTAGGTAGTAGTTTAGACATTAACTATTTGCTTAAAGTTAATGTAACTCTTATACGGTGAAAAGGCATAATCTTTTATTGTGTTTATGATATTCAAGAAGAATATTGACAATTGTTGATTAAGCCTATTTCCTGTTTTATATGATCATGGGATGGTTGGGATGAATGGAACAGTTTAAATGAGGATGAATGTATGACATTCCCCCACTATTTACTCATTTAAAATTTTACACAAAAATTATATTAAAACGTAAATTAGCCATAGTGATTATCAGGATAATTAATATTGTGGACTTAGGAAAAAAAATTGAAATTAATTGTTCTGATTTTTGTTTATAATAATTATGATTTAAAAAATTATAAGTTAGAATATTCAATGCGACTTAAATCAATAATTAAAAAAATAAATAAATTAACTAATAATAATTTTAAAATCACAATTTCAATCCAGCTAATTAAATAAATCCTCGTGATTATTAATGTAATAGAGAATAGAATGCTGATTTTCTCGATCAGTCGGAAACTAAAATTTATCTGGGTAATTTGTACTCTATTATAGTGATTTATCTCTTTCTAGTGTCTTATTTTTTTATTTATTTCGAGATTAGATCTTATTAAATTAAATCACAAAAGCCTAAAGCACTAGGAACTGTCCGAACCGAAGGATTTTTGCCTTTCGATGTTAATTTGAGTCAATACATCAGTTTATGTTAATTCATAGTGTGTAATAAAATCGCATGAACCAATTTAACTTTAAAAAATTATTTACTTTCCATTTTGTTTTCTTTACTTTGTTAATTCCAGTCCTGTCCCATTCATCCCCAATCATGTCCCATTCCTCCCCATAGGTGGGGATGAATGGGACAATGCACATGCGTGTAGAAAAACACTTATTATTAATTAAAAATGATAAATTTTTATTAAAGTTAGTATGTTTATATGCAACTGATTACTGAAGTGTACTTATGAGCCATGTTACAAAATTCAGAAGTACGTATGACCAACGTTATCAATAAAAACATGAAAAATGTCCCATTCATCCCCACTATTCCCTAAATCATGTACCGTGTAAGTCTTGTGGTATAGTTCTATTTGTTGATTTTAAATTTCAGTAAATTACAATAATTGAATTTGAAGCTTTTAGAGAAATTAAATTTTAATGAATACAATAATAAATTAAAATAACTATAATGTTAAATAAATCTAAGCATTAAAAAGGATAAATCGTACTTAACCTTTATATTTTGTAAGGTTTGTAAAAGAAAAAAGCTTTCCATTACGTTTTAGATAGTCATTAAGGGAACTTGGCATCTTTGATTTGGTAGCACATCTTTGATTTGGTTTCGTATGAAACCTCATATTTCCATTTAATATTAATAAGTTGGACTGTATTAGGTTTGTTAAACAAAAAAATACTCAGGAAACAATTCGCATGGTTTTTGATTATTTTTTACAGATTTGGAATCTTTAAATTGAGTTTACTCAATTTGCATTTTTTATGAATTTATGATATTCAAAATGCTAAAATTTCGAAAGATATTTCAGAAAAACATTAATACATGTATACCATATATTTATATATGTATATTGGATGTTTAATGGAACCATTTAAAAGAAGCAGGGATGAATTTTAAAATTTATCATTTAGTTTTTGAGAAAAAAAAAAATTAAAGGTGCATGTTTATGCAAAAATTTCCAATAAAGGAAAAAAAAAAAACCCTGATTTTTGTTATATTTTTATTTCTAATATTTCTTCTTTTGAAGATATTGAAAAATCCCTCTCTAATTTTTAAAGTAGGTTTCATTGAACATCCAAAAGAAATTAAGCTTTTTCTTCAATATACTATGTAGAAGTTTTAGCTTTTTGAAGATTATGAATTCATGAAAAGTACAAACTGACAAAAGGCAATTTAAAAATTTCAGATCTTTCAAAACACACAGCAAAAACTATAAGAATTGTTGCCTGTATCTACATTTTATTTAAAAAAAAAGAAAAAAAACTATTATAGATCAATTTATACATAATAAATTTATATGTAAGTTTTTATATGAAATCATTTGTATGAAATTCCCCTAAAAATTTATGATACTTATCAATGTGATTCTTCAACTTTGATAATTTAATTTTCGATTAATCGAAATCTTCAATACTTTTTAACGCATGTTTAAACTATAAAAGCTGAAATATTTAATTATAATACATGGTATTACAGGTAATGAACAAAAGACTGCGCCATAATTTTAACATAATAGCGACAACCACAGTAGTTCTTGTTGATTTGAGGTATTTACTTTATTTATTTATTTATTTCTGCATTTTCTTTATCATTTTTTTTTATATTGCAATCTAATGTCAGTTTTGAATCTAAATTTATATTTATATATTTACTTTTCTTGTTCAAATTTAATCTTGTAAATTATTTAAAGAACTTTTTATCTTAAACAAGATATTTTAAGTACAATATATTGCTTAAATGCGAATATTTAGTGAAATATTTAAAATACATAACTTTTTATATCTAACGACAAAAATAACATACTTAGAAGTTCACTGAAATCAGTATAATAGTTCAACAGATAAACACTATCATGAATTTCCAGAAATACAATTAGGAGCATTCTCTGTTATTCTGTTAATGGTCTCCATCGCGTGTTAACTGAACCATGCAATAATAGTCGTGCTAAAGATTGCCTTTCTCTGCGCAGAGATAGCAAATTCCATTTCGAAAATGCAGTTTGCATTCGTGTTATATTCTAGAAATTAACTTTGAAATGCATTTATTTTAACTTTATTGGCTGTGTATACAATTATAATGCGTATCACGAGAAGATATACGATGGTAATGCAGTAATGTGGTTTTATTTAGTTAAAAATGAACACAACATTTTTTTAATTTTATATTTGTTTTTATAATAGATAAAAATTGTTGATCATACAAGATTTCATTAGAAAATTAGTCTCAATATTACTTTTATATCTCAATCAATAGTTAATTTCACTTATGTTGCCATTCCCAGTATCATGAGTGGAATATATATTGAAAAATGTGACAAACGGAAATTTAAGCAAACATTTTTTTTTTTTTTTTTTTGAAAAAAAAAAAAAAAAAAAATAATAATAATAATTTGTTAACCTATATCTCGGTTAAACCTTTATCTAAATAGAAAAATGAATATTATGTAACCTAAATAACTGGGGTTGAATGATGTAAATTATAAATTGCAAAATAGAGCACTGAAAATTAAAAAAAAAAAAAAAAAAAAAAAAAAAAAAAACAGTCAAGAATTATTTGAAATCGAATCGCTTAAATAGGTACGAAATCAGTATGAAAACATCAACTTTGTTACACCCATATCTGAATTTGCATTAGTCTATGATATAGAAAGTTTTCATCACATTTTGCACGGAAACTGCAATTTCACAGTTATTTTGTAAGATACACTGTAAGAAATATATTGTAATATAAGAAATAATAATGTAAAAATGCAAAGAAATCGCGGTAAATGGCAATAAATGCAATGACTTTGATAAAATTGTTGTTTTTGTCTAAATAACAAAAATTTAATGCAGTAATTATGTTTTAATAGAATTCAATAGCACAGATATACATCTCAGTATGCTATGCCATAGAAGAAAATAATTTTTAAAATCAACTCCATGTTAGATTTTACACACATTTTTAATTAAATTATTTTATTTTAGATGTACTTTTATCAGAATATATAGTTTGGAAAAAATCAAGGTTTTCTATTTTATTAATAATTATTATTACTTCTTTTGAAAATATAGGCTTAAAAGGTATATTTCATAACAGAAAATTACTGCTTCAGAAATCTTGTATATAAAAGTTCCTAAAAAGTTCTATATAAACAATATAAATTCTTTTTCAAAGTATACTGTTAGTTAAATTCATTTTAAAGTGATAAATTTAGATAAATAATACTCATATTTAGTTTATTTGACTTATTCATCACAGATAAAATCATAAAGACTAATAATGCAAACAAGTTGGTTTAATAAAATCAAAGAAAAATCACAAAAATAGCGATTACTCAAAAAGTTAAAGGACTCAATGAAACTAAGTCACAGTATATAATATACTATGAGGTACAAAATAACATGAAATTTATTTCTTCAAATTTCAAATTAGCTTTATTTATAAAAAAAAAAATATTTCTTTCTCTCTCCACATTTCGAAATTTTTTATTACGTTTACAGAAAAGCCTAAGTTTCAGAATATATATGTAACGATAAAAATTTAGTCTGGATTACGGATATGTACGATCATATTATGAAGGAAAATAGGCATCTTATAAAAGGAAATGCAGGAGTCCATTTGAGAAACGAATATTCCTTTATTCTATGATGCAGTCACAATAGAGATGATGCAGTCATGGGCCGAGTATGAAGACATCCTGAGGTGGATCCTTCCGGAAATACAATGCCAATGGTCGGCGATTATGCAGCCGCGAGACCTCGCAGGGTCCGCGAATCTATTTCGTAGATATTTACATGTTGAATTATATTTATAATGTGAGTTTACTAAGCAAGTGATTATCGTAAAAAGCCACGATTTCTCGTGTGCTCCAGCTTAAATACTGCATATTTCGGTGGGATCTGAAACTATACTTATAAATTCTTATTGGGTAATTAGCAAATCTAAATCCCGTCTACATTTTATCACTGGCTGACCCGGACATCTGAGATTAAGAATTTTGCAATGTTTCGCCGCTTACTTTAGACGATTGCATAATTTTTATTCTGAAACTTATTCTTAAAACAGATTCCTGCACTATGAAGTTCTGTTGGAAAACTAACTTTACGTGGGCTCTAAAATAGAATTCTCATAAAGTTTTTCTTAAAATTAAGATTTATTCTGAGATATTAATATTAAGTTATCACCTAATATTAATTTAAAATACTAATTTAAAATTTTGATTATTTTATCCTTTAATATATTATAAAAGATGTACTTTTGAGATCTGGTGATTCGTAATGCCCTTAGTTTTTAGATGGAAGCAGATAATTATATAAATTAATAAATTACACAAATATGAAAAAAAAAAAGATGAAGAAGAAAGAGAAATTTTGTGGTTTTTATTTATTTATTTATTTTGTAAAATTTATGATTCTGAGAATGCTGAATCCAGAAATGACCTCAGTATCTGTCCATCGCGAATAGATTTTGAGAAAAATAATAGTATTTTAGAATAAAAATCCTTAATCCTTTTCATATAAAACTAAACATATATATTTTTTTTCATAACTAAACAAATGATTCCATTATAATAGACTCCTGTGAAACCTTTTCTTCTTTGTTTTGATGCCAATCAAACACGATTTCATCCTTTCCACTAAACCACTTCTCCAACCACTCTTATTTTTTATTTTTTATTATTATTTATATTCACAGTCATAAATATTGTTTTAAAGTAAGAAATAATTATGCAATATAATTTTTATAATCAACAACACTATACTAGATTTGATTTCATTCACTAAAAATATGAAATTTGCCCACAACACTGTACATGATGGAAAATATTTTGTTGTTATCGATTCTAGTTGGTAAAAATTTATAAGGAACAGTAAAAAATCCTAAACAATTTTTCAATCGCAGACTTGTGCTATAGGTTCAACTATAATACCGTCGAAATAAGTAGTAATCGAACGAAGAATTTAATTTATGCTTCAATCGATATACATTATACACAGATAAAATTGTAACTCCAGAAAAATGAAATTTGGAAAAAATTATATATAAGTAAAGTAGCTAATAGATTAATCTCCAGGATCATTTATGGATATACGAAGTATTATAATGGTGTTGTTGGTATTATTATTATTTAAAACTATTGTGCTTTTATAATGTAAGACACAAATTTAGATATTGTTTCACTTAATTGATATTGTTATTAGATTGCTCCTTATTAATACTTCAATTGCCGATTTCCCGTTCATTCCATAGAAATGGAATTGTGTGGGATGTTATTTATATGCTAGAGAACTCAGCAAAACTTTAACAGCCAAACTGTTATTGATTAAGAAGACTATTGAGATTTATATTGAAAATGGCCTGTAGGAAACAAATTAAATGAAACTAGACCTTGAACTGAGCAATACACAAAAGCAGCTGCAAAGGAATGATCCTATTTTTAATATGTATATATAATAACTTATGTGAAAACGTTTAGTTTAAAAAATATATTATATTACTACCATTCTAAAAAAAAAAAAAAAAAAAAAAAAAACTTAGAGTTATGAAAATTAATTTTTTTTTTCTGAAAATAAACAAAATAAGACTGTTTTATCTTAGACGCTCGAACAATCAACGTGCACATTCAAGTAGGCTTTCCCAGTTGCTGTTGTACAATTGCCTGGAGTCGTTCTGAGCATTCTACTCCATCTATAGCCGCAATCTCTCCAAGCTTTACTTTATATAAATTAAACAAAATTTTTAATCATCTACATTAGAAAGAAAATAGATTTAAAACAACTTTCAAATTTTTGAAAGAAAGAGTGAGAATTAAATTTAAATAGGATATTTGAGATTATACCTTTAAATGGTGTTACTTAATATTTTACTAACGTAAACAAAAATATTTTTAAATAATTTCGTTCTTAAAAAAAAATCATATTTGCGCTATATTTACACGCAGTTTCATACATTTATTACATACAAAAATTGCATTGATATATATATTTATATATATATATCTTAATCTATGTCGCAACATTTTTGTGTAAGTCATACCTATATGTTACAATCAGTTCTATTTTTGTTGTGTTGTTATTGTTTTGTATCTATTAATTGCTAAATATTAAGGTTAAATTTTATCACTATCATTTATATATGTTTATATATATATATAATATATATATATATATATATATATATATATATATATATATATATATATATATATATATATATATATATATATATATATATATAAATTTCTTCCTTGGAAGAAAAGACAAGTGATAACAGCAGTTTATATTACTCCTGAGATTACATATAATAGTAATAATTATCATATTTAAAATTCTAAAAATCTATAATTGTATATAAATAAATACGCATTTATTTATTTATTTATTTATTTTTTAAAGAAAATCTGTTAGTAAATGTTTTAGATTATTTCCAGATTAATAGAATGTATAGATAAATAACTAACAAAGTAATTTAAGACTTATAATTAAATATATTTTTTAATCCACATTTGAAAATTTTCTGATTTCAAAAGAAATATTTTTAATAATTCATAAAAAACTAATTCAGTCAAAAATAATAACAACTTTGAAAATGCAGAGAGGTGATTATAGCGCACCATATTCAACTCCTGAATTTAACATAGAATCAATGCAAATTGCATCAATTGTAACCGTAGAGATATGAGTTTAATCACAGCAGATAACTATGTTAATCAGTGTAACAGCTCGTTTTGTGAAACCCCGTTCGTGATTTGTGGCAGTGCCAAGGCATTCTATTCTCGTCTTGAATACTTAATAAAATGCGCAATTTCGGTGATATACGCTTGAAGATTAGTTGTGCATTTTAAAGCATTGTGAAGCTGCAGATTAATTCTAATGGCTTCCGTAATTATTTGCTTGTTAAGTATTGATTTTCTGATACATTACTAAAATTTAATTGCTTAATTATTCAGCATGTTGAAATAAATATTGATTTATTCAGCATCTTAATCTTAAGTATATGTTTATGTAAATAGACGTAATAAACATTTAATCAAGTTACGTTATTTATAGTGTTAGTTAGTAATTTAAATTTCCTAAATTTGTATTTTTCTGTATAATTGTACAAATAGTATTATTTTAAAGAAATTTAGAGACATTAAAATTGGTAGATTATATGTGAGGTCTTCAAGCGGATTATTTACACTTAGGACTTAGGCGTGATGCGGATTACCCTCGATGGGGTCTTTTATTACTGCATTCTAGGTAGTATTCGTTAACTTTTGGTGAAAACTACAGAAAATTCAAAATGGCTAGGTCAACAAGCATGACCTGATTTCAAATTCATCACCTGCTATCTACCACCTTATATGCGGTGGTTTATTTATTATTTCATTATATTTTTAATATCAATTTTTAGATTTTTTTTTTTATTATTTTTTTTTATTTACATTGTTGTTGTTGTCCTTCCTATCAGATTTAAAAGCAGAGACTCTCTGCCTCTGGAGAGGCCTAAACAGAGATAAAGACAAAAAATTTTAGATAAAAATTATATTAGCACACTTAATTAATTGCAAATAAATTACATAATCATCCCATGGAAAATGCACAAATTAAGTATTTCATTCATTTCACAGAAATTAAATTGCAAATTTAACTATGAGTAAAAAAACATCTATAATAATAAAAGAATATATATGTCTTTCCGTCTTCGCATCTATACGTCCAGACTCCACGGAAAGCAGTAATACGAAAATTGACATACGGATCACAGAAGGTGCACAGAAACCAACCGTAGGGAATAGTGAAAAAAAAAAAAAGTAAAAACATTAGTTTGTTGAGGAGGTATTCATTAAAACGTCAACCTATGACCATAAATAAACGAGTAAATTCTGCGTTTAAAATGATTTTAAGGATCATTAAATGCCCAAATAAGTTGGGAATATTGGTCTTTTTTTTTTTTTTTTTTTTTTTTTCAAATTTTGTATCAGTAGATAAGGGAATAATTTCTGAATCCAACTCGCTAATCTATATGACAATTAGAATTTTTTTTAATTAATTAAACTAATAATTTTTATGGCAAACATTCATTTCTGATTTCATCATACTTCAAGACAATTTAGCAACCAATGGTCCTCTCAGGAATAATTGCTTTTCAATTTTCGATGTACCGCTTGAGAAGCTACTCTGCAGATTAAAAAAAAAAAAAAACAGTTTCTTAATTTTTCCAAATTTAAGAAGAAATTAATAACCGCGATCGATTACTGCTTACCAGTTAAAAAACTTAAGATATGGATAAAAAAATAAGAATTTTAGACAAATAATCTTTAAATGCCTGCTTATTTTTAAATCAAATTTAAAATGTTTTACTTCTTTCCTCTCTTAAATAAATCACGGAAAAAATATTTTTAAAAATCGTACTTTATTTCAACTATAGTTTACACTATTTATTATTTCATTATTTTAATTATAGTTTTATGGTGTGATATGCCTTTCATATCACGCAATCTGGGTTTACATTTCAGCATGATGAAGACAGTCCGCACATGGCGATAGTTTTTACCGCTTCTCTTCGTGGTTGTTTGGAGCAAAGGGTCCTACAGCCAGCTCAGGATTTTACCGATCTAACACGTCAATTAGAGAGAACTTGTCACGATATCCGCAGGAGAACATGAGCCAACTCTATCAATCAATGCCAAGCCGAATTATTTGTATAAGGGATACAGGTGGACCAACGAATTACTAATTTGCTCACTTTGTGAGGTTCTTTCTCTTGAACAAATGTGCCGTCTAGTTGTAAAACCAGCCAACTCCTTAAATTCGAAAAATGCGTTTTTTTATCAGTTTTGTCAATTATAAGTAAATGTTTCCATCATCTGGAAAAGAGAAACCAGGGCAAAGCCGATCCATCACTGGTGTTATTTGCGTTTAAAAATCCCGATGTGTTGCAAAACCGGTCAAATCCTAATTCTGGTGAGTTTCAAAAGCGACCATCTCCATATCTGTGAGATCACGATTCTGCTCCACTCGACTAAAGAAGTACACTTGTTAATTAGATTAGTGTTATCATGTCTTCTCTCGCCTGCGACTGCTATCTTTTGGTGTACACAAAGTTTCTAATAATTAAATTTTGTGTTTTCTTCGGCAATGGAGAATTTTGTAATAGAATTATCGTCTATCTAGGAAGAGGAAAAGTGACCCTATGACTTGAAAAAAGGAACAAAGCCGAAGTTCATAGGCAATGTACAATCACTTAGTAATAACATAATATTAATTAATAACATAATAGCATCATAATTAGTATATTATGATTAATTAATCAAATATTATTGATTTAATGATACACGTATTATAATTCAGCAGGTTATAGCGATCTGTTTATGTAAGTTTGTTAACAATTCGAATATTTTTCCACTGTTTTAAAGAATAGATCAGGATTAATGAATTTGGAACCGTTTGGGATACATTTTCATAATATTCTAGAATTATTTTTTTTTATAGATATCAATTATTTTTTATCAGATTTCTTTTTACTTTTATCAGTCATTTATTATTAATCAGATAGCAGTTCTTTATAAATAAAATTTAATTGAACAAAACATTTTGTGTATCTGTAACCCTAAAATTCTCGTTCAGTTTAGCTGCAAAGGTGGCCAAATCCAAAATGAAAATTTGAATAATTATCTCCTATCACGGGTCCTTGCCACCTTATTTGGAGTTTTCAAATATATTGCCCAAACGATAATAAAAATAAAGAGTTTTGGTCATATCTTATTTTGCCTGAGTGTGGAAAAAAAATCGGCCTTTTCTCAAAATTTACTTTTTGGAGATGGCCGATTTTGGAACTAGACAGCACAAATAATCCATTTCACTTAAATTGTAATCATTTGTTTTCCTGTACATATACATCACATCTACCGATTTTCGGCCTATAAGGAAACAGCACGTGACGTCACTCACGATCAAATTATGGGTAGAATGAAAAAACACTGGCATTTCCACCAATACAAGTAGATTTTTTGCCACTCGAGAGTGGCAAAGATTGATTGACGGAGCGTTTGTTTGTAAACGTGTCCTTTCCTTATTCGAATAAATACTTTTAGGTGCGTCGTTTTCTTTTTATTTTTTTTTTCTGAGAATGTATATGAAAATAAAAGTTTCCATTTGATTTTTTTTTTTTTTTTTTTTTTTTTTTGGGGGGGGGGGGAATATTAAGATTTAATCTGAGTTACCGTTTGCTTAAAAAATGTATAGAAAGTATAGGTTTTAACAATTTATTTCAAAAACAAACGTGTATTATTACTAATGACATAAACCAAACGTGACCTGGCTGAATGATTTTCTTGAGCATATCGTATGTTCGTCGTATTCAATATATATATATGTCATTTATTTATGTGCCACACGTTGCTTTTATTATTATATCGTATTCCTTGTTGTTCGTGGTTTTACATTAATATCCAATAATAAAGCCCCTCGACCCCAAAATCTTGGTCTCTTGCTTCGAAAGATGGACATCAGGTTCTTGCAAGTAGGGCAACAGCGTACTAGATTTTTAGCACACTAAGTGAAGAAATCAATCAAAATGATTTATCCAAATGATGCTTTACGTTTCAATTATTGTCAGAATAACTTTACCTGTGGATTGCCGCAAATTGAGAAGCTTCCATATCACTAAGGTGGGTTGTTTCACTGGCGAAGCAATATTAATAAACAGCTTGTTGTGAAAATCTGCTTAACCCTTTTGCCAGCCCTAGCGCTGTTAAGCGCTCTAAAAATGTTTTCAAATTAAGGAATTCTTTTATTCAACTACCACCAATAATTTTGAGAAATGATATATGACATACTTAATGGACGAATACTATTTGGCAATCATTATAGTTAAAATTTAGTGTTGTATTTTGAATAAAAAGGTCTTAAAATTAAAATTTGACAACATCGATAAGAAAGAGAAATTAAATAGCTCCGGCAAAGGGTTAAATCACCGGCACCTTTTTTAACTGGATGATTTGTCATACGATAATCTAATCAATATGGTTACAATTGTTTTGAAAAAACAGCTAAAACTTAGCATTTTTTTACGCGATCGTATGTTTTTGATTATAAAAATGCTTTTTTTCTGAAAATGCAGGATGAAATTTATTCTCGGAACGTCCCTCTTACATCTTCAGATACCATAAAAGAGTTTTGGCTTCTGTTTGCTTCTGTCAATCATCCCACTCACAAGGCTGTATGTAAAATATTTGTATTGGTGTACTTTTATTATGATCTTTTCATTGATTTATTATCTTGTTAGGAATAAGGTCGATTGACATCAGTAAGGTCCTAGGTCTATGGAGCCCGAGCTCATATTTATGCAAATTTCGGAGAAAATCATTTCGGAAACTCAGAACGGCTAGTCTGACGAGCGCGACCTCGGCACCTCATGTCTACCAGCTTAAGGAACAGAACTTCTCGGCAGGAATATTTTCTTGTTTTGATGTCTTTATGCATATAATAAATGTATCAAATTATTCTTAATGTATCAATCTACTTACATAATTATGAAAAATACTAAAATGGTTTTTAAATGGCATTTTTATTTATTTATTTATTTTATTTATTTTTTACTTTAGTATGCTATGATATATATATTTTAAGTTTATTTTTATTCATTCTGGAAGAACATTTATTTTTTTCTTTTTTACAGAGAATTAAATTTATTTTAAAGAAATATTCTATCTATTTTTGCGATATTTCAATATTCCCTTTATTCAAAATCTTGCTTGAAGTGCCAAAAGGAAAATTTCGTTTCTTAAAGAGTACTTAGATACGTCCATTAACGAAGAAAAAAAAAATTTTTTTTTCATTATCTTAAATTCGCATATCAGTTGTTCAGAAAGGCTTTGTAAGTGCAATGATCCTCGTCTAATGGATCAAAATGCAATTTATCATCGCTTCCTTGTAAAATCTTGATTCTCTTTATGTTGAAGAAAAATGGAACTATCTAAGTGACTTGAATTATTGATTTTTTTTTTTCGTACTTTTTTTTAATATAAGAAATTTAAAAGTAAAGAAAAAAAAAACTACGGGTTTTTATTAAATCATTGAACACATAAAAGCTAGTGGCACATAATTTTTCTAAGAATTAATTTGAGAACAATTTTAAGGTGGAAGGTTATTGAGAAAAGAATATGTACATGTTTTATTATGCATTTCTCATAGGATGCAATATTAATTTTTACACAACTAATCCAATATTTTGTAAATTTGTATTTTTAAAAGTCTGTCTTAAAGAATAAATAAATATAAAAGTTTTAGATTGAAAAAAAAAAAAATCTGTAAAATATAATGCGTATTTAAAATTTAAAAAGTATTTTTAATTACTATTAAAATTTATGACGTTTTGTCTAATTTGTGTAGAATTATGACATAAAGATCTAATTGTATATTCAAAATAAAGGTACTGATAATACAATAAAATACAGATTGTGTACGAACCATGAAATTTAATGTCAAAATAAGTTTTGATGTACAGGGTGACAAGAAATAACTTGGACGAAGTTTCAAACGAAATATCTGTAACTACCACTAAAGTTATAAATTTATTTCATTGTCATTTATTATTAGTACTGATCCTAGAAAGCGAATACACAGGTGTAAGTAAGTTAGTTGTGAGATAACTATTGTGGTTAACAAACGATCTGCCATACTTGAATTACATAAGCAAGGAAAGAAACAATGTGAAATTGTTCAACTATTGAAAGTGCCTAAGCAGACGGTTTCATACACAATCAAAAGGTTTAAAGAACTCGGACATGATGGTGTCAGGCCAGGAAGAGGAAGAAAACGCACAGTTAACACATCAAGAAACCGAAAAGTTATCAAAAACCGAGTTCAACGAAATCTTAGGATTTCAATTAGAAAGGTTGCTAGAGAGATGAAGATCAACAGAGAAACCACACATTTGATGGCAAGAGTAGAGCTTAGTCTTTGCCCTTACAAAATGAAAGAGGCTCAAAAGCTAACAGCAGAGAACAAACGCACAAGACTTCAAAGGTGTAAGGATTTGTTAAAGCGGGCCGCAGGTAATCGATGGCAAACATTTGTCTTCACAGATGAGAAACTGTTCTCGATTGAACAAGCTCACAATAGCCATAATGATAGAGTTTGGTCAGCAGAAGCACCTGGACCTTCTTGCATTGTTGAATGACATCAACGACCCCAATCTGTAATGGTTTGGGGTGGGATATGTGCTAGTGGGAAAACACCACTTGTTTTTGTTGATCAAGGGATAAAGATTAATCAACAAACATATCGCAAAATAATTTTGGAAGATGTCGTCTTACTTTGGTCGCAAAAGTTATTTGGAAACAAAAGATGGACCTTCCAAAAGGATTCCGCACCTGCACACAGAGCTAAAGGCACTCGAGATTGGTGCAAGACAAATTTTTCTGACTTCATTGGAGCTCAAGAATTGCCACCGTATTCCCCGGATTTGAACTCAATGGATTATTCTGTTTGGTCCATCTTGGAGACAAGGGTGTGTGCTAAACCTCATAAAACTTTGGCATCCCTAAAGAAATCCTTATGCAAAGAATGGGATAAAATATCAGTAAGTGAGTTGCGGCCCATAGCCGAAAATTTTGTGACACGTTTAAAGCTCTGTATTAAGGCTAAAGGTAGCCACTTTGAAAGTTTGTAAATATGTTAGACAAAATAATGTATTTATATTTATTTTAAAGTTTGGTTGTAATATTTTCATTAGCATTAAAGTTATAATGTATCATGTGTGTCCAAGTTATTTCTTGTCACCCTGTATATCGATATTTATATATTATTTTCAGTTATTCATATTAGAAGAGTTTTTGAAAAACATCCATTGCCACAATAACTTTATTTTTTGAAAATTTGTATACGAAGAAAATAATCTTATGAAATTTTGTGTTTTTTGAAGGTGACTTAAAACTGCATGTCTATGTGAGCAACCTAGGTTGTATGCTCAGAGTGGAGTCTTAGCCCATATCCACGTGGTATTCAAAGAAAAACACAGGCGATTTCTGAGCGGTTAAGACAATAAGCGCGACCTAAATTTGAATATGGCAACTACCTCGAGAGCAGAATCTCTAGACCACTGTTAGAGATATGAAATAGAAAAAAAGTGTCACTTAAGATAATATTATTAGAAAGAAATCAAGTTTTTATTTTATCATGATATAACATATATTTAAGAAATTATGGGGAAAAAGATTACGTTATAAAACAAAACTTTGTAGTATGTAAGTAAATAATATGTATAGCACTTGTAAAGTTTTTTTATTTTCTTGCATAAAAGCACTAAGCAAGTTTTAAATACGATAGTGAGAGTGATGTGTGATAATATAAGTGTCTAGTGATAATATAATATCTGCGTACGTAGTGTTACGGTAGGAAAAAATGTCAAGAATAAGAAAATTAACAATTCCTTGTTTAACCCCTTACCTGCCGAGGAAAACTTGCGAGATTCGCTTCCCAGTGCCACCGTTCTCTCTCAACTCTGAAGTGAATAAAATATTCAAAAATATTGTCAAGATAATTTTTAAGATTATTTTATTTGAATGTGTCAGTACTTTCGCTAGTAGCAGTACACAACACTAAAAAGTACTTTAGAAAAAAGTTAAAAATATGCCCGGGGCAGTACAAAGGTTAATACTAATATACCAAATTCTATTCTTTTTTAAATGCATTTTATAAGAAATATCTAGTTGAAAAAAAATCTAAATAATCAAATATAGTAAGATTAATCACTTTCTTTTGAGAATGTGATTCCATTGCAAACAGAATGTGATCCACAAATCGGCCATTTTGTTCCAGATTTACTGTTTTAATTAAAGGATTTTTTTAGTTCCCCATCATACTATAGGTATGGGGAACTTAGGTAATCGTGAAAATTTTCGACCTCGGTTTTTTGACTTTTCTACACGTTTTCAGGTGTGAGGAATCCGAAAATGACAAAATTTCTATGGTGTCTGTCTGTAGGGTGTCTGTTAGTGTGTTAGTGTGTTAGTCTGTTAGTGTGTTAGTCCGTTAGTTTGTTAGACTGTGTACACGATATCTCAAGAACAAATTGTCGCAGAGAGGTCAGATCAGTTTTAAAATATTACTTTTGACACTGGCAAGAAACCTATTCATTTGCAGCATTAGAATTTAAAAACAGTTTTAAAATATCCGTCTTGGTGTCGGTATGAACATCAGTAACTATAAATTTGCTACTTTGAAAATTTCGCAAGTTATTGGAAATTTACGAATTTCTTAACATGGCAGTATAGGGCAAAATTTCACATAAAAGTCAATTTTTAGAGATATTTTCATCGTAAAGATCTCAGACTACTTTTGAAATATTATTTAGGACACTGGCATGAATATTAATGACAATGAATTTTCCAATATAAAGATTTCATAAGTTATTGGAAATTTACGAATTTCTTAACATGGTAGAATAGAGAAAATTTCACATAAACGTCAATCTTGAGGGATATTTTCATCGTAAAGGTGTCAGACCACTTTTGAAATATTATTTAGGATACTGGCATGAATATCATAGACTATGATTTTTCCAATTTAAAAAATTCGTAAGTTATTTGGAATTTACGATTTACTTAACATGTCAAAATAAGGCAAAATTGAGCATAAACTTCCATTTTGAGGATTCTAAATACATTAGACAGCTTCAAAATTACGTTTATGATATTTCTTTGAACATGATTGAATACAAATATTCTACTAGGAAAATTTCGTAAATTATTCGTAATTTACGATTTCATCAACATAGCGAAATTGTAAATTTTTCATATAAATATGAATTTTGAGGATTATTGCATTGGAAATAGTAACATGAAAACTAAACAACGGAATTGACCCCGATAAAATAAATTAATAGGTTAGAATAAGATAAATATATCGAAGTGAACGGTGGATAGCCTATTAGGCGGGGATTTCATTCTGTCACTGTATCAAGCTTTGGTCAAATTCATTTCTTTTAACATGATTATAATATGTATCGCACTAGAAATTTCTGAGAACATAAATATGATGGGGAACTGAGCAGAGTCCACCTATGCCAACTAGTTTCATAAGTATCCATCAATCAGCTGTAATAAACTATCAAATTTTGTGCTCTAAATAGAAAATATTATTGCAAGTTGAAACATCTTTTTATATCTCATTTCATATACAATATAACATTTCTTTCTGATTTACTTTTCTTTTTCATACTCTCAAAAATTTCTAGAGTGAGAATCGCAACTCCCTAGGATTTTTTTCGCCATTGAAAATTATGAATACGTATGTAAAAATTATTTTTCGTGAAGAAAAGAGTTTTAGTCACTCTGTCATAAAGAGTGAAAGTGTTATCTATCGCACTGAAATTGCAACATCAAGCTTCTGTGGAGTGCAGAATTTGCTGGCGCTAAAATTTGACCAAATTGAAATGACATATTAGGAACGATATTATACATGTCTTGTGCAATCAATTTTGGACAATGGAAATAATAATGTTAAACTTTGATAAATAATATAAATTTATTTAATGCAATTGACAAAATCGAAGCATTAGTGCTAATAAAATTATACTTATTATCATAATACAAAGTTTTTTTTTTTTTTTTTTTTTTTTTTTTAATACGTATGTAAAGTACAAGGAAAAGAACAACTCAAATAGAGTTAATTGATAATGCTTTAAAGTCTATAGAAATTAACTCTCTAAAACTTCTAGTTTGAATTTCACCTGTTAGTAACGTGGTCACTCTTTTGTTACTAATTAAGGTGAGAAAACACGCTTCTCTCTGTCAAAAAGATGGCATTTCTCACTCTTCATGAAAGTGTGACAATAAATCACTATGTCTCAAAGAATGAAAGCATAATCTGTTGAATTTAAATGACACCATCAAACTTCTTTTAAGTGAGAAATTACTGGAGCCGTGTATAGATCATAATTCAAATGAAATATAAAGAATGACCTATGACTAATCTTAGATAAGTGTTTGTTAACAGAATCTATGAAGATTTTTATAGAAAAGAAAAAAAATATTCACATTAAGAATTTTTTTTTTAATATAAATTATGAAACCTTTTTCGATACAACTGACAAAATCGAAGCATTTCTATTAGTAAAAACTATTGAAAATCCTTTTAGAAAGTTTTTATTTATTTATTTATTTATTTATTTATTTTTATTATTTTTTTATTTTTTTAATATACCGGGTGTCCCATAAATCTGTAAACGTTTTAAAAAAATCATAAAAAATTGAAGGAATTGGTAGAATTGAACCGGTTTGCGAAAAAGTTAATCTCGTAAACGGGGATTTTTTTTTTTTTTTTTTCGGTAAAGTAAAGAATAATAGTTAAATTTGTCGTCGATAGAGGACGCAGTACGTGAGCAAATGACACATTTCCGTGCAAAGCTATATTTATTTGCATGGAAACATTTACAGACATATAAATTATATTCTATGTGTCCACCATCACCACAAATTACAGTTTGAAACGAGTTACAACACCGCTAACTGTAGCTTTAGTCGGCGTATCGTACTTCAGGAAAAAATTCTTCGATAATAATACTTTATCTACCAAGATATCTTCACAATTAAAACTTCCTAAATGGAGGCAAAAATAAGGAATAAGATGTGTTAATCGTAAAACCGTGCAATTTATAGGACTTTAATATTGATGCGTACTTGGGGGTTCATAAGTTGTCCGAGAATGAGAGGCGAAGCTTGCAAAAATTCAGTAATTTATTCACAGAAAGTTCCAGAAAAATACAGGTCTATAAACCAAGTATCAGCTTCAATTTATCCAATAAACACAGCTTAAACAACAGCCGTTAACAGCAAAACCACAGTACAAACTGTATAGCAATCAGACTTGTAGTAATCTTAATCGCGTAATCGTAATCGATTGTAATCGATTACAAAAGCAACGTAATCGCTGATTAATCGTAATCAAAATAAAATATTTAAATTATAATCGTAATCTAATCGTAATCAAAAAAAATATTTAAATTGTAATCGTAATCTAATCGTATTCAAAAAAAAAATTTAAATTGTAATCGTAATCTAATCGTAATCAAAAAAAATATTTAAATTGTAATCTTAATCTAATCGTAATCAAAAAAAATATTTAAATTATAATCGTAATATAATCGTAATCTCATTATATTTTCCTAGAGAATAATCTGTATCGCGAGGTAATGTAAACGTAATCTATCTCTAAAATAAGATTGCACTATATTTTTCTTTTCTTTGCTGCCATTTTTACTCTATTTATATTTTTTGTTATCCCTTTTTTCAAAATTTTCTAGCTTCAAGCTAATTTTTGAACTTACCTACTCGCCCTGGAAGATTTCAGAGGTCATGTTTTCAGGGCCCGATTAAGCTTTGAAGCTAAGGGAAGCTCAGCATCATTTCGGGGCCACCTTTCATTTCGGAAAATCTTGTTTTCCTGTAACGTATTGTAATATAAAAATGCTACAGACCAAAAAAATAGTGTGTGTTTATTATTTTTATTTTTTACTTTCCGAACACTATAGTCAGAAAAGTATTGTAATCATGTCAAAAATCCGAATTTGAGATTTTGATGTTTCTATACGTTTCGAGGTCCCCTGAGTCCGTTTCCACTATTTTTACGATGATATATGTATGTGTGTATGTATGTCTGTGAGTGAACACGCTAGCGTCTAAACGCTTTGTTCGAATAAGCTGAAAGTTGGTACGTATATTGTAAGTCATTATAATACGAACCCTATAGATTTTGGTGAATCTAGCACTCATGGTTTTTTTACAGGGACACGAGGAAAAATTCTTTATCATTATGGCCTATGGGACCAAATTTTTAAAAGTGCGATAGCGTCTAAATGCTTTACTACTCTGGGGAAAAATTTGTATACATGTTATAGGTAACAGTTGCACGAACTGTATAGATTTTGGTGAATTTAGCACTCACAGTTTTTTTGCAGGGACACCAGGAAAAATTCTTTATCATTATGCCTATGGGGCCAAATTTTTAAAAGTGTGATAGCGTCTAAACGCCTTATTAATCTGAGCAAAAAATTTTTACACATGTTATAGGTCACAGTTGCACCAATTGTATAGATTTTGGTTAATTTAGCACTTACAGTTTTTTTACAGGACACAAAGAAAAATTCTTTATCATTATGGCCTATGGGACCAAATTTTTAAAAGTGCGATAGCATTAAACGCTTTAAATAAACACCATAAAATGCAATAAACTCCAACAATTGTTTCGGGTCGAAAAAACACACGACCCTTCATCAGGCGAATAAAGTAAGCACGAGTGCTGCAGTCAAAGCGGCAACGCACCTCGCAACAATTGTTTCGACCAGCGGCTAGCAACAATTCGTTTCGAAGCGGCTCGCAACAATTGTTTCGACCCGAAACAATTGTTGCGAGTTTATTGCATTTTATGGTGTTTATTCAAAGTTTGTAAGTAATAATTTTTACAACGCCAGTTTTGTGATGCTTCTTTATTGAATTAAATTTTTTATTCAATTGAGCTGAAGATTTATATGAATATTATAAATCACTGTTGCACTAAATACAAGCATTTTGGTGAATCTAGCATTAGTGGGTTTTTACAGGGACACAACGAAAAATTCTTTATCATTATGCTTAAGAATTCGGTTCTCTTCGCGCGCGCTCTAATTCCCTTAAATATTTATGGAATTTTTTGAAACTAATGTATGTTATGTTCTTCAAGTTCATTACAGAATTGTTCCCTTTTAAAAATATGGTAAATATTACCACTATGGTTTGTCTACAGGGAAATTTGAACGAATTTCAAAGCATTGCGACCTATCAAAGGTATTTCTATAGATCATATTTTAACTTTTATTTCGCACAAACCATAATGCAGTCGACATTAACAATACATATGCGCAAGGAAATGTTCCTGCAGAATATAATGTCATTAGCAATAAGATTTAGAGAGCAACACAAAAATTTTCACTTTCAATAACGGTTATAATTGAAAAATGCTGGAATTACATTTTTGTTTGCCTTTATCATTTTTAATACTTCCTAGCAACGTTATAGAGTGATTATTGTTTAGAATGATTGTTTCATTTTCTATATCTACAAATTTACATGAACTTATTGATGTATTTTTTTTTATAAACCTTTTAAAGGGGTTTTATTTACAAAAAATATTTAGTAGAACGCTTTATTGAAATAAAATAAAAATAAAAATAAAAGTTAACAAACAAATCAACAATATTTTTATGAGAATAAAGAGTTTTGCTTAATCACAAAATTAAACATGTTAACAATCCACTTAATAAGGTGCTTTGCCATTAAAAAGTAAAAGAAATCTCTGAAATATGATTGTTACTCACCCGTCTTAAAAATTAAGTTGGCCACTAAAAAGCAACTTTAAAGTTTAGATATGCTTTAATGATTTCATAATTTTTTGAACTTACGAAATATTAATTTAATTTCTTGAAATATTTTAAATTTAATTTTTGATTGTTATTTCCTCTTCTGTCTCCCCGTTCATCTATTTGCGTATGCTTTAGTAAATTTAAGTAAAACATTCTGATTGCCGAAATATTGCGAAATAGGTGTATTTCTCTTTTCAAACATATTTCTGTAATGATTACCGTTATTTATGGGGCCTAATAAAATATTTTTAATATATTTGTATTTATTGTATTTTATTGTTGTAAAATAATTTAAAATCTATAAGAAAGATTTCTCATCTAAGCTTTGAAATTTTCCTTAGAAAAAAGGATGAAAAAATATGTGGAAAGTACTCTCTAAAATTTCTGGAGTGGGAATCTCACTCCTTAAAATAGTGACCATTACTTTGACACGAATTAAAGTGAGAAAATACTATTCTCACTCTTGAAAATGTGACATTTCTCACTTTTCTCGAAAGAGAGACTTCTAGTCACTCTGTCACAAAGAGCGATGTCATCATCAAAATCAACTTGCAAAATCAACCTGCTGAAAAGTGAAGATTTGCTCGATTTGCTGGCGCCATCTACTTACCATATTTCGAACGAAATATGAAAGACAATTTTTCGGCAATCTCATGCATGTGATTTGTTTAACAGAAATTATTGAATTTATTTGAGTTTAAAAAAAGAAAATAATTATGTTACAAAGCTGTTTTGGTAAATATAATTTTTTTATACGATTGATAAAATTGAAGTGTTATTAGTAAAGAATCGAAAATCATAAGAAAGTTATGGAAATTCGTAATGAAAGCAAGGAGTTTTATTTGGAAATATATAAGGTATAAAAGAAAATATCAATGCAAATACTTAATGCATAACATCTTAAAAGCATATTAGGAATTTATATTTTTATTATATTCATTGATGCTTAACACGTGTCAAACATTAAAAAAGCTGGCTATAATATTTTACTAAAAATTAAAATCATCAGCGAGATTTAATACTCCTGAACAGACGAGTTTTTCAAGAAACTGTGTAGATTTGTCGTAAATATTTAACTTTTTTTTTTTTTTAAATATGCACACTCGAGAATTTTTCTTTTCCCCTAAGCTACATTTAAAATAACTATTTGTCATAGGGAATTTCTTTTCAAGTATACATTTTGATTTAAGAAATAATTCTAATTTTATTAATTTAAAAATAATTCTAATTTTAGTAATTTAAAGCAATTCTAACTTTAATTTAAAAATGTACATTAGAATTCTGTAATTTTATATTTTTAATAAATGAAGTAAAAGTTTATAAATGCGATTAATCTCTTATGTGAATGATTTACCACTGTAAATTAAGCAAGTTCTGTGTGTCCCCAGTGGTTCATTGGTAAGACACTCGCATTCCATGAAGATGGCTACGGTTCGATTCCCCGCAGATCCAAAGCAAATATGGAAAAAAAAAAAAAGAAAGAAAAAAAGGAAATTGGTAGAAGATGCCGTCTAGCGTATCCATATTTTTTTTAGAAAAAATAAACAGTCATGTTCTTTGAAAAACTCGGAATAATCTCACTCTTAATAAAGAGAGAGAAATCTCACTCTTTCGAAAAGAGACTTCTCACTCTTCATATTTTAGAGAGTACACCATTTATTATATCAACAATTTTGGATCCACGATTCAAGAATAGTTGCCTGGACTTGACGAATGAGCAAGTGTGTGAAATAATAATTAAAGAAATGAAGAATCACTTTCTTGTCGAAGAAATAACAGAACCAGAAGAAAAAGCCGCAACTGAACCTAAAAGAAAAAAAAAAAGAAAAGAAAAAAGACCAAACTGTTTGCGTTTTTGGACGGGAAAAGATCAAGTAAACTTGCCAAGAATTATATAGCAAAATCGGAAATAACGGAGTATTTAAAAGAGCCGTTGAAAGGAGAAGATATTTGCCCTCTAAATTTTTGGAAGGAAAATGACAAAAGATATCCAAAAATTAGTTCAAAATATCTCTCTATCTGTGCATCTTCAGCACCCGTAAAGAAGTTATTCAGTGTCACTGGAAAATTCTATACGAGTTCCCGCACTCTACTAAAAGCGGGAAACTACTAAAAAATTTAATTTTGATTAAATTAAATAAAAATGTTTTAAAGAATTTTAAATCTCCCCTACATTCTATTTGTATATGTATAAAGTTCAATATTCAGAAGTAAGAAAAAATAAAAATTTTTGGATTATTAATGGATTTTATTTATTTATTGGGAGGGGGGGGGAGTAGTGCTAAATTTTACAGACAAGAAATATTTGTTTATTAATATTCATTTGAGAAACATAAATATATTATCTAGACCATTTAATCAAATCATTTAATTAATACAGGTGTCATCATAATCTATGAAGGTATAAAGATAACTAAACTCATTATTTATTATAGGCAACAGAATTGTACATCTAATTTGAAATTTTTAAATTTATATCAATATGATATTTCTCCTTTGTAAAAAAAAAAAAAAAAAAAAAAAAAAAAATGCATTTTTAACTGACAGTTTTATTTAAATCAAATGTGAATGTTTGAAACTTCTTTTTTAATTAAATTGATTGCATTTTCATTTAGACTTCTTACTTATACCTTTACACATTGCTACCAATGTAATTCAATGTGTGTACATACTTACATATGATATAATTTAAGGGGTTCTCCAAATTTACATAGCTTCTACTTCTTTCCTTTTTATGTTTTACTAAATAATATATATAATCTTTCTTTTCGACTGAAAATGCAAAAGTAATATAAAACGAATTTCCTGCTTCGGAACTAGCGGTCGATTTGAAAATAAATTTTGGTCTACTAAGTTATTATAAAGAAGTGAAATTTGTAACAGATATTTGAGATAGTATTTTAATTTCTGACTCATACTTAAAACTTCTTTCAATATTTTAATGATTACATTTCTTTGATGGTCAAAATATAGAATTTTTTATAAATATAAAATTTCTCTCGCTTTAGATGATAAATTACTTGATATGATAATTTTAAACTGCTTGCTGTGATATTAAAAGCTTAATCTGAAAGCATTCAAGATAAAGAATATATAGAGAATATAAGGAGAGGATATATACAAGATATATTTAAGGATATATGTGAAGAAATAAGGAAACAGCACGTGACGTCACTCACGATCAAATTATGGGTAGAATGAAAAGACACTGGCATTTCCACCAATACAAGTAGATTTTTTGCCACTCGAGAGTGGCAAAGATTGATTGACGGAGCGTTTGTTTGTAAACGTGTCCTTTCCTTATTCGAATAAATACTTTTAGTTGCGTCGTTTTCTTTTTATTTTTTTTTTTCTGAGAATGTATATAAAAATAAAAGTTTCCATTTGATTTTTTTTTTTTTTTTTTTTTTTTTTGGGGGGGGGGGGGAATATTAAGATTTAATCTGAGTTACCGTTTGCTTAAAAAATGTATAGAAAGTATAGGTTTTAACAATTTATTTCAAAAACAAACGTGTATTATTACTAATGACATAAACCAAACGTGACCTGGCTGAATGATTTTCTTGAGCATATCGTATGTTCGTCGTATTCAATATATATATATGTCATTTATTTATGTGCCACACGTTGCTTTTATTATTATATCGTATTCCTTGTTGTTCGTGGTTTTACATTAATATCCAATAATAAAGCCCCTCGACCCCAAAATCTTGGTCTCTTGCTTCGAAAGATGGACATCAGGTTCTTGCAAGTAGGGCAACAGCGTACTAGATTTTTAGCACACTAAGTGAAGAAATCAATCAAAATGATTTATCCAAATGATGCTTTACGTTTCAATTATTGTCAGAATAACTTTACCTGTGGATTGCCGCAAATTGAGAAGCTTCCATATCACTAAGGTGGGTTGTTTCACTGGCGAAGCAATATTAATAAACAGCTTGTTGTGAAAATCTGCTTAACCCTTTTGCCAGCCCTAGCGCTGTTAAGCGCTCTAAAAATGTTTTCAAATTAAGGAATTCTTTTATTCAACTACCACCAATAATTTTGAGAAATGATATATGACATACTTAATGGACGAATACTATTTGGCAATCATTATAGTTAAAATTTAGTGTTGTATTTTGAATAAAAAGGTCTTAAAATTAAAATTTGACAACATCGATAAGAAAGAGAAATTAAATAGCTCCGGCAAAGGGTTAAATCACCGGCACCTTTTTTAACTGGATGATTTGTCATACGATAATCTAATCAATATGGTTACAATTGTTTTGAAAAAACAGCTAAAACTTAGCATTTTTTTACGCGATCGTATGTTTTTGATTATAAAAATGCTTTTTTTCTGAAAATGCAGGATGAAATTTATTCTCGGAACGTCCCTCTTACATCTTCAGATACCATAAAAGAGTTTTGGCTTCTGTTTGCTTCTGTCAATCATCCCACTCACAAGGCTGTATGTAAAATATTTGTATTGGTGTACTTTTATTATGATCTTTTCATTGATTTATTATCTTGTTAGGAATAAGGTCGATTGACATCAGTAAGGTCCTAGGTCTATGGAGCCCGAGCTCATATTTATGCAAATTTCGGAGAAAATCATTTCGGAAACTCAGAACGGCTAGTCTGACGAGCGCGACCTCGGCACCTCATGTCTACCAGCTTAAGGAACAGAACTTCTCGGCAGGAATATTTTCTTGTTTTGATGTCTTTATGCATATAATAAATGTATCAAATTATTCTTAATGTATCAATCTACTTACATAATTATGAAAAATACTAAAATGGTTTTTAAATGGCATTTTTATTTATTTATTTATTTTATTTATTTTTTACTTTAGTATGCTATGATATATATATTTTAAGTTTATTTTTATTCATTCTGGAAGAACATTTATTTTTTTCTTTTTTACAGAGAATTAAATTTATTTTAAAGAAATATTCTATCTATTTTTGCGATATTTCAATATTCCCTTTATTCAAAATCTTGCTTGAAGTGCCAAAAGGAAAATTTCGTTTCTTAAAGAGTACTTAGATACGTCCATTAACGAAGAAAAAAAAAATTTTTTTTTCATTATCTTAAATTCGCATATCAGTTGTTCAGAAAGGCTTTGTAAGTGCAATGATCCTCGTCTAATGGATCAAAATGCAATTTATCATCGCTTCCTTGTAAAATCTTGATTCTCTTTATGTTGAAGAAAAATGGAACTATCTAAGTGACTTGAATTATTGATTTTTTTTTTTCGTACTTTTTTTTAATATAAGAAATTTAAAAGTAAAGAAAAAAAAACTACGGGTTTTTATTAAATCATTGAACACATAAAAGCTAGTGGCACATAATTTTTCTAAGAATTAATTTGAGAACAATTTTAAGGTGGAAGGTTATTGAGAAAAGAATATGTACATGTTTTATTATGCATTTCTCATAGGATGCAATATTAATTTTTACACAACTAATCCAATATTTTGTAAATTTGTATTTTTAAAAGTCTGTCTTAAAGAATAAATAAATATAAAAGTTTTAGATTGAAAAAAAAAAAAATCTGTAAAATATAATGCGTATTTAAAATTTAAAAAGTATTTTTAATTACTATTAAAATTTATGACGTTTTGTCTAATTTGTGTAGAATTATGACATAAAGATCTAATTGTATATTCAAAATAAAGGTACTGATAATACAATAAAATACAGATTGTGTACGAACCATGAAATTTAATGTCAAAATAAGTTTTGATGTACAGGGTGACAAGAAATAACTTGGACGAAGTTTCAAACGAAATATCTGTAACTACCACTAAAGTTATAAATTTATTTCATTGTCATTTATTATTAGTACTGATCCTAGAAAGCGAATACACAGGTGTAAGTAAGTTAGTTGTGAGATAACTATTGTGGTTAACAAACGATCTGCCATACTTGAATTACATAAGCAAGGAAAGAAACAATGTGAAATTGTTCAACTATTGAAAGTGCCTAAGCAGACGGTTTCATACACAATCAAAAGGTTTAAAGAACTCGGACATGATGGTGCCAGGCCAGGAAGAGGAAGAAAACGCACAGTTAACACATCAAGAAACCGAAAAGTTATCAAAAACCGAGTTCAACGAAATCTTAGGATTTCAATTAGAAAGGTTGCTAGAGAGATGAAGATCAACAGAGAAACCACACATTTGATGGCAAGAGTAGAGCTTAGTCTTTGCCCTTACAAAATGAAAGAGGCTCAAAAGCTAACAGCAGAGAACAAACGCACAAGACTTCAAAGGTGTAAGGATTTGTTAAAGCGGGCCGCAGGTAATCGATGGCAAACATTTGTCTTCACAGATGAGAAACTGTTCTCGATTGAACAAGCTCACAATAGCCATAATGATAGAGTTTGGTCAGCAGAAGCACCTGGACCTTCTTGCATTGTTGAATGACATCAACGACCCCAATCTGTAATGGTTTGGGGTGGGATATGTGCTAGTGGGAAAACACCACTTGTTTTTGTTGATCAAGGGATAAAGATTAATCAACAAACATATCGCAAAATAATTTTGGAAGATGTCGTCTTACTTTGGTCGCAAAAGTTATTTGGAAACAAAAGATGGACCTTCCAAAAGGATTCCGCACCTGCACACAGAGCTAAAGGCACTCGAGATTGGTGCAAGACAAATTTTTCTGACTTCATTGGAGCTCAAGAATTGCCACCGTATTCCCCGGATTTGAACTCAATGGATTATTCTGTTTGGTCCATCTTGGAGACAAGGGTGTGTGCTAAACCTCATAAAACTTTGGCATCCCTAAAGAAATCCTTATGCAAAGAATGGGATAAAATATCAGTAAGTGAGTTGCGGCCCATAGCCGAAAATTTTGTGACACGTTTAAAGCTCTGTATTAAGGCTAAAGGTAGCCACTTTGAAAGTTTGTAAATATGTTAGACAAAATAATGTATTTATATTTATTTTAAAGTTTGGTTGTAATATTTTCATTAGCATTAAAGTTATAATGTATCATGTGTGTCCAAGTTATTTCTTGTCACCCTGTATATCGATATTTATATATTATTTTCAGTTATTCATATTAGAAGAGTTTTTGAAAAACATCCATTGCCACAATAACTTTATTTTTTGAAAATTTGTATACGAAGAAAATAATCTTATGAAATTTTGTGTTTTTTGAAGGTGACTTAAAACTGCATGTCTATGTGAGCAACCTAGGTTGTATGCTCAGAGTGGAGTCTTAGCCCATATCCACGTGGTATTCAAAGAAAAACACAGGCGATTTCTGAGCGGTTAAGACAATAAGCGCGACCTAAATTTGAATATGGCAACTACCTCGAGAGCAGAATCTCTAGACCACTGTTAGAGATATGAAATAGAAAAAAAGTGTCACTTAAGATAATATTATTAGAAAGAAATCAAGTTTTTATTTTATCATGATATAACATATATTTAAGAAATTATGGGGAAAAAGATTACGTTATAAAACAAAACTTTGTAGTATGTAAGTAAATAATATGTATAGCACTTGTAAAGTTTTTTTATTTTCTTGCATAAAAGCACTAAGCAAGTTTTAAATACGATAGTGAGAGTGATGTGTGATAATATAAGTGTCTAGTGATAATATAATATCTGCGTACGTAGTGTTACGGTAGGAAAAAATGTCAAGAATAAGAAAATTAACAATTCCTTGTTTAACCCCTTACCTGCCGAGGAAAACTTGCGAGATTCGCTTCCCAGTGCCACCGTTCTCTCTCAACTCTGAAGTGAATAAAATATTCAAAAATATTGTCAAGATAATTTTTAAGATTATTTTATTTGAATGTGTCAGTACTTTCGCTAGTAGCAGTACACAACACTAAAAAGTACTTTAGAAAAAAGTTAAAAATATGCCCGGGGCAGTACAAAGGTTAATACTAATATACCAAATTCTATTCTTTTTTAAATGCATTTTATAAGAAATATCTAGTTGAAAAAAAATCTAAATAATCAAATATAGTAAGATTAATCACTTTCTTTTGAGAATGTGATTCCATTGCAAACAGAATGTGATCCACAAATCGGCCATTTTGTTCCAGATTTACTGTTTTAATTAAAGGATTTTTTTAGTTCCCCATCATACTATAGGTATGGGGAACTTAGGTAATCGTGAAAATTTTCGACCTCGGTTTTTTGACTTTTCTACACGTTTTCAGGTGTGAGGAATCCGAAAATGACAAAATTTCTATGGTGTCTGTCTGTAGGGTGTCTGTTAGTGTGTTAGTGTGTTAGTCTGTTAGTGTGTTAGTCCGTTAGTTTGTTAGACTGTGTACACGATATCTCAAGAACAAATTGTCGCAGAGAGGTCAGATCAGTTTTAAAATATTACTTTTGACACTGGCAAGAAACCTATTCATTTGCAGCATTAGAATTTAAAAACAGTTTTAAAATATCCGTCTTGGTGTCGGTATGAACATCAGTAACTATAAATTTGCTACTTTGAAAATTTCGCAAGTTATTGGAAATTTACGAATTTCTTAACATGGCAGTATAGGGCAAAATTTCACATAAAAGTCAATTTTGAGAGATATTTTCATCGTAAAGATCTCAGACTACTTTTGAAATATTATTTAGGACACTGGCATGAATATTAATGACAATGAATTTTCCAATATAAAGATTTCATAAGTTATTGGAAATTTACGAATTTCTTAACATGGTAGAATAGAGAAAATTTCACATAAACGTCAATCTTGAGGGATATTTTCATCGTAAAGGTGTCAGACCACTTTTGAAATATTATTTAGGATACTGGCATGAATATCATAGACTATGATTTTTCCAATTTAAAAAATTCGTAAGTTATTTGGAATTTACGATTTACTTAACATGTCAAAATAAGGCAAAATTGAGCATAAACTTCCATTTTGAGGATTCTAAATACATTAGACAGCTTCAAAATTACGTTTATGATATTTCTTTGAACATGATTGAATACAAATATTCTACTAGGAAAATTTCGTAAATTATTCGTAATTTACGATTTCATCAACATAGCGAAATTGTAAATTTTTCATATAAATATGAATTTTGAGGATTATTGCATTGGAAATAGTAACATGAAAACTAAACAACGGAATTGACCCCGATAAAATAAATTAATAGGTTAGAATAAGATAAATATATCGAAGTGAACGGTGGATAGCCTATTAGGCGGGGATTTCATTCTGTCACTGTATCAAGCTTTGGTCAAATTCATTTCTTTTAACATGATTATAATATGTATCGCACTAGAAATTTCTGAGAACATAAATATGATGGGGAACTGAGCAGAGTCCACCTATGCCAACTAGTTTCATAAGTATCCATCAATCAGCTGTAATAAACTATCAAATTTTGTGCTCTAAATAGAAAATATTATTGCAAGTTGAAACATCTTTTTATATCTCATTTCATATACAATATAACATTTCTTTCTGATTTACTTTTCTTTTTCATACTCTCAAAAATTTCTAGAGTGAGAATCGCAACTCCCTAGGATTTTTTTCGCCATTGAAAATTATGAATACGTATGTAAAAATTATTTTTCGTGAAGAAAAGAGTTTTAGTCACTCTGTCATAAAGAGTGAAAGTGTTATCTATCGCACTGAAATTGCAACATCAAGCTTCTGTGGAGTGCAGAATTTGCTGGCGCTAAAATTTGACCAAATTGAAATGACATATTAGGAACGATATTATACATGTCTTGTGCAATCAATTTTGGACAATGGAAATAATAATGTTAAACTTTGATAAATAATATAAATTTATTTAATGCAATTGACAAAATCGAAGCATTAGTGCTAATAAAATTATACTTATTATCATAATACAAAGTTTTTTTTTTTTTTTTTTTTTTTTTTTTAATACGTATGTAAAGTACAAGGAAAAGAACAACTCAAATAGAGTTAATTGATAATGCTTTAAAGTCTATAGAAATTAACTCTCTAAAACTTCTAGTTTGAATTTCACCTGTTAGTAACGTGGTCACTCTTTTGTTACTAATTAAGGTGAGAAAACACGCTTCTCTCTGTCAAAAAGATGGCATTTCTCACTCTTCATGAAAGTGTGACAATAAATCACTATGTCTCAAAGAATGAAAGCATAATCTGTTGAATTTAAATGACACCATCAAACTTCTTTTAAGTGAGAAATTACTGGAGCCGTGTATAGATCATAATTCAAATGAAATATAAAGAATGACCTATGACTAATCTTAGATAAGTGTTTGTTAACAGAATCTATGAAGATTTTTATAGAAAAGAAAAAAAATATTCACATTAAGAATTTTTTTTTTAATATAAATTATGAAACCTTTTTCGATACAACTGACAAAATCGAAGCATTTCTATTGGTAAAAACTATTGAAAATCCTTTTAGAAAGTTTTTATTTATTTATTTATTTATTTATTTATTTTTATTATTTTTTTATTTTTTTAATATACCGGGTGTCCCATAAATCTGTAAACGTTTTAAAAAAATCATAAAAAATTGAAGGAATTGGTAGAATTGAACCGGTTTGCGAAAAAGTTAATCTCGTAAACGGGGATTTTTTTTTTTTTTTTTTCGGTAAAGTAAAGAATAATAGTTAAATTTGTCGTCGATAGAGGACGCAGTACGTGAGCAAATGACACATTTCCGTGCAAAGCTATATTTATTTGCATGGAAACATTTACAGACATATAAATTATATTCTATGTGTCCACCATCACCACAAATTACAGTTTGAAACGAGTTACAACACCGCTAACTGTAGCTTTAGTCGGCGTATCGTACTTCAGGAAAAAATTCTTCGATAATAATACTTTATCTACCAAGATATCTTCACAATTAAAACTTCCTAAATGGAGGCAAAAATAAGGAATAAGATGTGTTAATCGTAAAACCGTGCAATTTATAGGACTTTAATATTGATGCGTACTTGGGGGTTCATAAGTTGTCCGAGAATGAGAGGCGAAGCTTGCAAAAATTCAGTAATTTATTCACAGAAAGTTCCAGAAAAATACAGGTCTATAAACCAAGTATCAGCTTCAATTTATCCAATAAACACAGCTTAAACAACAGCCGTTAACAGCAAAACCACAGTACAAACTGTATAGCAATCAGACTTGTAGTAATCTTAATCGCGTAATCGTAATCGATTGTAATCGATTACAAAAGCAACGTAATCGCTGATTAATCGTAATCAAAATAAAATATTTAAATTATAATCGTAATCTAATCGTAATCAAAAAAAATATTTAAATTGTAATCGTAATCTAATCGTATTCAAAAAAAAAATTTAAATTGTAATCGTAATCTAATCGTAATCAAAAAAAATATTTAAATTGTAATCTTAATCTAATCGTAATCAAAAAAAAATATTTAAATTATAATCGTAATATAATCGTAATCTCATTATATTTTCCTAGAGAATAATCTGTATCGCGAGGTAATGTAAACGTAATCTATCTCTAAAATAAGATTGCACTATATTTTTCTTTTCTTTGCTGCCATTTTTACTCTATTTATATTTTTTGTTATCCCTTTTTTCAAAATTTTCTAGCTTCAAGCTAATTTTTGAACTTACCTACTCGCCCTGGAAGATTTCAGAGGTCATGTTTTCAGGGCCCGATTAAGCTTTGAAGCTAAGGGAAGCTCAGCATCATTTCGGGGCCACCTTTCATTTCGGAAAATCTTGTTTTCCTGTAACGTATTGTAATATAAAAATGCTACAGACCAAAAAAATAGTGTGTGTTTATTATTTTTATTTTTTACTTTCCGAACACTATAGTCAGAAAAGTATTGTAATCATGTCAAAAATCCGAATTTGAGATTTTGATGTTTCTATACGTTTCGAGGTCCCCTGAGTCCGTTTCCACTATTTTTACGATGATATATGTATGTGTGTATGTATGTCTGTGAGTGAACACGCTAGCGTCTAAACGCTTTGTTCGAATAAGCTGAAAGTTGGTACGTATATTGTAAGTCATTATAATACGAACCCTATAGATTTTGGTGAATCTAGCACTCATGGTTTTTTTACAGGGACACGAGGAAAAATTCTTTATCATTATGGCCTATGGGACCAAATTTTTAAAAGTGCGATAGCGTCTAAATGCTTTACTACTCTGGGGAAAAATTTGTATACATGTTATAGGTAACAGTTGCACGAACTGTATAGATTTTGGTGAATTTAGCACTCACAGTTTTTTTGCAGGGACACCAGGAAAAATTCTTTATCATTATGCCTATGGGGCCAAATTTTTAAAAGTGTGATAGCGTCTAAACGCCTTATTAATCTGAGCAAAAAATTTTTACACATGTTATAGGTCACAGTTGCACCAATTGTATAGATTTTGGTTAATTTAGCACTTACAGTTTTTTTACAGGACACAAAGAAAAATTCTTTATCATTATGGCCTATGGGACCAAATTTTTAAAAGTGCGATAGCATTAAACGCTTTAAATAAACACCATAAAATGCAATAAACTCCAACAATTGTTTCGGGTCGAAAAAACACACGACCCTTCATCAGGCGAATAAAGTAAGCACGAGTGCTGCAGTCAAAGCGGCAACGCACCTCGCAACAATTGTTTCGACCAGCGGCTCGCAACAATTCGTTTCGAAGCGGCTCGCAACAATTGTTTCGACCCGAAACAATTGTTGCGAGTTTATTGCATTTTATGGTGTTTATTCAAAGTTTGTAAGTAATAATTTTTACAACGCCAGTTTTGTGATGCTTCTTTATTGAATTAAATTTTTTATTCAATTGAGCTGAAGATTTATATGAATATTATAAATCACTGTTGCACTAAATACAAGCATTTTGGTGAATCTAGCATTAGTGGGTTTTTACAGGGACACAACGAAAAATTCTTTATCATTATGCTTAAGAATTCGGTTCTCTTCGCGCGCGCTCTAATTCCCTTAAATATTTATGGAATTTTTTGAAACTAATGTATGTTATGTTCTTCAAGTTCATTATAGAATTGTTCCCTTTTAAAAATATGGTAAATATTACCACTATGGTTTGTCTACAGGGAAATTTGAACGAATTTCAAAGCATTGCGACCTATCAAAGGTATTTCTATAGATCATATTTTAACTTTTATTTCGCACAAACCATAATGCAGTCGACATTAACAATACATATGCGCAAGGAAATGTTCCTGCAGAATATAATGTCATTAGCAATAAGATTTAGAGAGCAACACAAAAATTTTCACTTTCAATAACGGTTATAATTGAAAAATGCTGGAATTACATTTTTGTTTGCCTTTATCATTTTTAATACTTCCTAGCAACGTTATAGAGTGATTATTGTTTAGAATGATTGTTTCATTTTCTATATCTACAAATTTACATGAACTTATTGATGTATTTTTTTTTATAAACCTTTTAAAGGGGTTTTATTTACAAAAAATATTTAGTAGAACGCTTTATTGAAATAAAATAAAAATAAAAATAAAAGTTAACAAACAAATCAACAATATTTTTATGAGAATAAAGAGTTTTGCTTAATCACAAAATTAAACATGTTAACAATCCACTTAATAAGGTGCTTTGCCATTAAAAAGTAAAAGAAATCTCTGAAATATGATTGTTACTCACCCGTCTTAAAAATTAAGTTGGCCACTAAAAAGCAACTTTAAAGTTTAGATATGCTTTAATGATTTCATAATTTTTTGAACTTACGAAATATTAATTTAATTTCTTGAAATATTTTAAATTTAATTTTTGATTGTTATTTCCTCTTCTGTCTCTCCGTTCATCTATTTGCGTATGCTTTAGTAAATTTAAGTAAAACATTCTGATTGCCGAAATATTGCGAAATAGGTGTATTTCTCTTTTCAAACATATTTCTGTAATGATTACCGTTATTTATGGGGCCTAATAAAATATTTTTAATATATTTGTATTTATTGTATTTTATTGTTGTAAAATAATTTAAAATCTATAAGAAAGATTTCTCATCTAAGCTTTGAAATTTTCCTTAGAAAAAAGGATGAAAAAATATGTGGAAAGTACTCTCTAAAATTTCTGGAGTGGGAATCTCACTCCTTAAAATAGTGACCATTACTTTGACACGAATTAAAGTGAGAAAATACTATTCTCACTCTTGAAAATGTGACATTTCTCACTTTTCTCGAAAGAGAGACTTCTAGTCACTCTGTCACAAAGAGCGATGTCATCATCAAAATCAACTTGCAAAATCAACCTGCTGAAAAGTGAAGATTTGCTCGATTTGCTGGCGCCATCTACTTACCATATTTCGAACGAAATATGAAAGACAATTTTTCGGCAATCTCATGCATGTGATTTGTTTAACAGAAATTATTGAATTTATTTGAGTTTAAAAAAAGAAAATAATTATGTTACAAAGCTGTTTTGGTAAATATAATTTTTTTATACGATTGATAAAATTGAAGTGTTATTAGTAAAGAATCGAAAATCATAAGAAAGTTATGGAAATTCGTAATGAAAGCAAGGAGTTTTATTTGGAAATATATAAGGTATAAAAGAAAATATCAATGCAAATACTTAATGCATAACATCTTAAAAGCATATTAGGAATTTATATTTTTATTATATTCATTGATGCTTAACACGTGTCAAACATTAAAAAAGCTGGCTATAATATTTTACTAAAAATTAAAATCATCAGCGAGATTTAATACTCCTGAACAGACGAGTTTTTCAAGAAACTGTGTAGATTTGTCGTAAATATTTAACTTTTTTTTTTTTTTAAATATGCACACTCGAGAATTTTTCTTTTCCCCTAAGCTACATTTAAAATAACTATTTGTCATAGGGAATTTCTTTTCAAGTATACATTTTGATTTAAGAAATAATTCTAATTTTATTAATTTAAAAATAATTCTAATTTTAGTAATTTAAAGCAATTCTAACTTTAATTTAAAAATGTACATTAGAATTCTGTAATTTTATATTTTTAATAAATGAAGTAAAAGTTTATAAATGCGATTAATCTCTTATGTGAATGATTTACCACTGTAAATTAAGCAAGTTCTGTGTGTCCCCAGTGGTTCATTGGTAAGACACTCGCATTCCATGAAGATGGCTACGGTTCGATTCCCCGCAGATCCAAAGCAAATATGGAAAAAAAAAAAAAGAAAGAAAAAAAGGAAATTGGTAGAAGATGCCGTCTAGCGTATCCATATTTTTTTTAGAAAAAATAAACAGTCATGTTCTTTGAAAAACTCGGAATAATCTCACTCTTAATAAAGAGAGAGAAATCTCAGTCTTTCGAAAAGAGACTTCTCACTCTTCATATTTTAGAGAGTACACCATTTATTATATCAACAATTTTGGATCCACGATTCAAGAATAGTTGCCTGGACTTGACGAATGAGCAAGTGTGTGAAATAATAATTAAAGAAATGAAGAATCACTTTCTTGTCGAAGAAATAACAGAACCAGAAGAAAAAGCCGCAACTGAACCTAAAAGAAAAAAAAAAAGAAAAGAAAAAAGACCAAACTGTTTGCGTTTTTGGACGGGAAAAGATCAAGTAAACTTGCCAAGAATTATATAGCAAAATCGGAAATAACGGAGTATTTAAAAGAGCCGTTGAAAGGAGAAGATATTTGCCCTCTAAATTTTTGGAAGGAAAATGACAAAAGATATCCAAAAATTAGTTCAAAATATCTCTCTATCTGTGCATCTTCAGCACCCGTAAAGAAGTTATTCAGTGTCACTGGAAAATTCTATACGAGTTCCCGCACTCTACTAAAAGCGGGAAACTACTAAAAAATTTAATTTTGATTAAATTAAATAAAAATGTTTTAAAGAATTTTAAATCTCCCCTACATTCTATTTGTATATGTATAAAGTTCAATATTCAGAAGTAAGAAAAAATAAAAATTTTTGGATTATTAATGGATTTTATTTATTTATTGGGAGGGGGGGGGAGTAGTGCTAAATTTTACAGACAAGAAATATTTGATTATTAATATTCATTTGAGAAACATAAATATATTATCTAGACCATTTAATCAAATCATTTAATTAATACAGGTGTCATCATAATCTATGAAGGTATAAAGATAACTAAACTCATTATTTATTATAGGCAACAGAATTGTACATCTAATTTGAAATTTTTAAATTTATATCAATATGATATTTCTCCTTTGTAAAAAAAAAAAAAAAAAAAAAAAAAATGCATTTTTAACTGACAGTTTTATTTAAATCAAATGTGAATGTTTGAAACTTCTTTTTTAATTAAATTGATTGCATTTTCATTTAGACTTCTTACTTATACCTTTACACATTGCTACCAATGTAATTCAATGTGTGTACATACTTACATATGATATAATTTAAGGGGTTCTCCAAATTTACATAGCTTCTACTTCTTTCCTTTTTATGTTTTACTAAATAATATATATAATCTTTCTTTTCGACTGAAAATGCAAAAGTAATATAAAACGAATTTCCTGCTTCGGAACTAGCGGTCGATTTGAAAATAAATTTTGGTCTACTAAGTTATTATAAAGAAGTGAAATTTGTAACAGATATTTGAGATAGTATTTTAATTTCTGACTCATACTTAAAACTTCTTTCAATATTTTAATGATTACATTTCTTTGATGGTCAAAATATAGAATTTTTTATAAATATAAAATTTCTCTCGCTTTAGATGATAAATTACTTGATATGATAATTTTAAACTGCTTGCTGTGATATTAAAAGCTTAATCTGAAAGCATTCAAGATAAAGAATATATAGAGAATATAAGGAGAGGATATATACAAGATATATTTAAGGATATATGTGAAGAAATAAGGAAACAGCACGTGACGTCACTCACGATCAAATTATGGGTAGAATGAAAAGACACTGGCATTTCCACCAATACAAGTAGATTTTTTGCCACTCGAGAGTGGCAAAGATTGATTGACGGAGCGTTTGTTTGTAAACGTGTCCTTTCCTTATTCGAATAAATACTTTTAGGTGCGTCGTTTTCTTTTTATTTTTTTTTTCTGAGAATGTATATGAAAATAAAAGTTTCCATTTGATTTTTTTTTTTTTTTTTTTTTTTTTTTTTGGGGGGGGGGAATATTAAGATTTAATCTGAGTTACCGTTTGCTTAAAAAATGTATAGAAAGTATAGGTTTTAACAATTTATTTCAAAAACAAACGTGTATTATTACTAATGACATAAACCAAACGTGACCTGGCTGAATGATTTTCTTGAGCATATCGTATGTTCGTCGTATTCAATATATATATATGTCATTTATTTATGTGCCACACGTTGCTTTTATTATTATATCGTATTCCTTGTTGTTCGTGGTTTTACATTAATATCCAATAATAAAGCCCCTCGACCCCAAAATCTTGGTCTCTTGCTTCGAAAGATGGACATCAGGTTCTTGCAAGTAGGGCAACAGCGTACTAGATTTTTAGCACACTAAGTGAAGAAATCAATCAAAATGATTTATCCAAATGATGCTTTACGTTTCAATTATTGTCAGAATAACTTTACCTGTGGATTGCCGCAAATTGAGAAGCTTCCATATCACTAAGGTGGGTTGTTTCACTGGCGAAGCAATATTAATAAACAGCTTGTTGTGAAAATCTGCTTAACCCTTTTGCCAGCCCTAGCGCTGTTAAGCGCTCTAAAAATGTTTTCAAATTAAGGAATTCTTTTATTCAACTACCACCAATAATTTTGAGAAATGATATATGACATACTTAATGGACGAATACTATTTGGCAATCATTATAGTTAAAATTTAGTGTTGTATTTTGAATAAAAAGGTCTTAAAATTAAAATTTGACAACATCGATAAGAAAGAGAAATTAAATAGCTCCGGCAAAGGGTTAAATCACCGGCACCTTTTTTAACTGGATGATTTGTCATACGATAATCTAATCAATATGGTTACAATTGTTTTGAAAAAACAGCTAAAACTTAGCATTTTTTTACGCGATCGTATGTTTTTGATTATAAAAATGCTTTTTTTCTGAAAATGCAGGATGAAATTTATTCTCGGAACGTCCCTCTTACATCTTCAGATACCATAAAAGAGTTTTGGCTTCTGTTTGCTTCTGTCAATCATCCCACTCACAAGGCTGTATGTAAAATATTTGTATTGGTGTACTTTTATTATGATCTTTTCATTGATTTATTATCTTGTTAGGAATAAGGTCGATTGACATCAGTAAGGTCCTAGGTCTATGGAGCCCGAGCTCATATTTATGCAAATTTCGGAGAAAATCATTTCGGAAACTCAGAACGGCTAGTCTGACGAGCGCGACCTCGGCACCTCATGTCTACCAGCTTAAGGAACAGAACTTCTCGGCAGGAATATTTTCTTGTTTTGATGTCTTTATGCATATAATAAATGTATCAAATTATTCTTAATGTATCAATCTACTTACATAATTATGAAAAATACTAAAATGGTTTTTAAATGGCATTTTTATTTATTTATTTATTTTATTTATTTTTTACTTTAGTATGCTATGATATATATATTTTAAGTTTATTTTTATTCATTCTGGAAGAACATTTATTTTTTTCTTTTTTACAGAGAATTAAATTTATTTTAAAGAAATATTCTATCTATTTTTGCGATATTTCAATATTCCCTTTATTCAAAATCTTGCTTGAAGTGCCAAAAGGAAAATTTCGTTTCTTAAAGAGTACTTAGATACGTCCATTAACGAAGAAAAAAAAAATTTTTTTTTCATTATCTTAAATTCGCATATCAGTTGTTCAGAAAGGCTTTGTAAGTGCAATGATCCTCGTCTAATGGATCAAAATGCAATTTATCATCGCTTCCTTGTAAAATCTTGATTCTCTTTATGTTGAAGAAAAATGGAACTATCTAAGTGACTTGAATTATTGATTTTTTTTTTTCGTACTTTTTTTTAATATAAGAAATTTAAAAGTAAAGAAAAAAAAAACTACGGGTTTTTATTAAATCATTGAACACATAAAAGCTAGTGGCACATAATTTTTCTAAGAATTAATTTGAGAACAATTTTAAGGTGGAAGGTTATTGAGAAAAGAATATGTACATGTTTTATTATGCATTTCTCATAGGATGCAATATTAATTTTTACACAACTAATCCAATATTTTGTAAATTTGTATTTTTAAAAGTCTGTCTTAAAGAATAAATAAATATAAAAGTTTTAGATTGAAAAAAAAAAATCTGTAAAATATAATGCGTATTTAAAATTTAAAAAGTATTTTTAATTACTATTAAAATTTATGACGTTTTGTCTAATTTGTGTAGAATTATGACATAAAGATCTAATTGTATATTCAAAATAAAGGTACTGATAATACAATAAAATACAGATTGTGTACGAACCATGAAATTTAATGTCAAAATAAGTTTTGATGTACAGGGTGACAAGAAATAACTTGGACGAAGTTTCAAACGAAATATCTGTAACTACCACTAAAGTTATAAATTTATTTCATTGTCATTTATTATTAGTACTGATCCTAGAAAGCGAATACACAGGTGTAAGTAAGTTAGTTGTGAGATAACTATTGTGGTTAACAAACGATCTGCCATACTTGAATTACATAAGCAAGGAAAGAAACAATGTGAAATTGTTCAACTATTGAAAGTGCCTAAGCAGACGGTTTCATACACAATCAAAAGGTTTAAAGAACTCGGACATGATGGTGCCAGGCCAGGAAGAGGAAGAAAACGCACAGTTAACACATCAAGAAACCGAAAAGTTATCAAAAACCGAGTTCAACGAAATCTTAGGATTTCAATTAGAAAGGTTGCTAGAGAGATGAAGATCAACAGAGAAACCACACATTTGATGGCAAGAGTAGAGCTTAGTCTTTGCCCTTACAAAATGAAAGAGGCTCAAAAGCTAACAGCAGAGAACAAACGCACAAGACTTCAAAGGTGTAAGGATTTGTTAAAGCGGGCCGCAGGTAATCGATGGCAAACATTTGTCTTCACAGATGAGAAACTGTTCTCGATTGAACAAGCTCACAATAGCCATAATGATAGAGTTTGGTCAGCAGAAGCACCTGGACCTTCTTGCATTGTTGAATGACATCAACGACCCCAATCTGTAATGGTTTGGGGTGGGATATGTGCTAGTGGGAAAACACCACTTGTTTTTGTTGATCAAGGGATAAAGATTAATCAACAAACATATCGCAAAATAATTTTGGAAGATGTCGTCTTACTTTGGTCGCAAAAGTTATTTGGAAACAAAAGATGGACCTTCCAAAAGGATTCCGCACCTGCACACAGAGCTAAAGGCACTCGAGATTGGTGCAAGACAAATTTTTCTGACTTCATTGGAGCTCAAGAATTGCCACCGTATTCCCCGGATTTGAACTCAATGGATTATTCTGTTTGGTCTATCTTGGAGACAAGGGTGTGTGCTAAACCTCATAAAACTTTGGCATCCCTAAAGAAATCCTTATGCAAAGAATGGGATAAAATATCAGTAAGTGAGTTGCGGCCCATAGCCGAAAATTTTGTGACACGTTTAAAGCTCTGTATTAAGGCTAAAGGTAGCCACTTTGAAAGTTTGTAAATATGTTAGACAAAATAATGTATTTATATTTATTTTAAAGTTTGGTTGTAATATTTTCATTAGCATTAAAGTTATAATGTATCATGTGTGTCCAAGTTATTTCTTGTCACCCTGTATATCGATATTTATATATTATTTTCAGTTATTCATATTAGAAGAGTTTTTGAAAAACATCCATTGCCACAATAACTTTATTTTTTGAAAATTTGTATACGAAGAAAATAATCTTATGAAATTTTGTGTTTTTTGAAGGTGACTTAAAACTGCATGTCTATGTGAGCAACCTAGGTTGTATGCTCAGAGTGGAGTCTTAGCCCATATCCACGTGGTATTCAAAGAAAAACACAGGCGATTTCTGAGCGGTTAAGACAATAAGCGCGACCTAAATTTGAATATGGCAACTACCTCGAGAGCAGAATCTCTAGACCACTGTTAGAGATATGAAATAGAAAAAAAGTGTCACTTAAGATAATATTATTAGAAAGAAATCAAGTTTTTATTTTATCATGATATAACATATATTTAAGAAATTATGGGGAAAAAGATTACGTTATAAAACAAAACTTTGTAGTATGTAAGTAAATAATATGTATAGCACTTGTAAAGTTTTTTTATTTTCTTGCATAAAAGCACTAAGCAAGTTTTAAATACGATAGTGAGAGTGATGTGTGATAATATAAGTGTCTAGTGATAATATAATATCTGCGTACGTAGTGTTACGGTAGGAAAAAATGTCAAGAATAAGAAAATTAACAATTCCTTGTTTAACCCCTTACCTGCCGAGGAAAACTTGCGAGATTCGCTTCCCAGTGCCACCGTTCTCTCTCAACTCTGAAGTGAATAAAATATTCAAAAATATTGTCAAGATAATTTTTAAGATTATTTTATTTGAATGTGTCAGTACTTTCGCTAGTAGCAGTACACAACACTAAAAAGTACTTTAGAAAAAAGTTAAAAATATGCCCGGGGCAGTACAAAGGTTAATACTAATATACCAAATTCTATTCTTTTTTAAATGCATTTTATAAGAAATATCTAGTTGAAAAAAAATCTAAATAATCAAATATAGTAAGATTAATCACTTTCTTTTGAGAATGTGATTCCATTGCAAACAGAATGTGATCCACAAATCGGCCATTTTGTTCCAGATTTACTGTTTTAATTAAAGGATTTTTTTAGTTCCCCATCATACTATAGGTATGGGGAACTTAGGTAATCGTGAAAATTTTCGACCTCGGTTTTTTGACTTTTCTACACGTTTTCAGGTGTGAGGAATCCGAAAATGACAAAATTTCTATGGTGTCTGTCTGTAGGGTGTCTGTTAGTGTGTTAGTGTGTTAGTCTGTTAGTGTGTTAGTCCGTTAGTTTGTTAGACTGTGTACACGATATCTCAAGAACAAATTGTCGCAGAGAGGTCAGATCAGTTTTAAAATATTACTTTTGACACTGGCAAGAAACCTATTCATTTGCAGCATTAGAATTTAAAAACAGTTTTAAAATATCCGTCTTGGTGTCGGTATGAACATCAGTAACTATAAATTTGCCACTTTGAAAATTTCGCAAGTTATTGGAAATTTACGAATTTCTTAACATGGCAGTATAGGGCAAAATTTCACATAAAAGTCAATTTTGAGAGATATTTTCATCGTAAAGATCTCAGACTACTTTTGAAATATTATTTAGGACACTGGCATGAATATTAATGACAATGAATTTTCCAATATAAAGATTTCATAAGTTATTGGAAATTTACGAATTTCTTAACATGGTAGAATAGAGAAAATTTCACATAAACGTCAATCTTGAGGGATATTTTCATCGTAAAGGTGTCAGACCACTTTTGAAATATTATTTAGGATACTGGCATGAATATCATAGACTATGATTTTTCCAATTTAAAAAATTCGTAAGTTATTTGGAATTTACGATTTACTTAACATGTCAAAATAAGGCAAAATTGAGCATAAACTTCCATTTTGAGGATTCTAAATACATTAGACAGCTTCAAAATTACGTTTATGATATTTCTTTGAACATGATTGAATACAAATATTCTACTAGGAAAATTTCGTAAATTATTCGTAATTTACGATTTCATCAACATAGCGAAATTGTAAATTTTTCATATAAATATGAATTTTGAGGATTATTGCATTGGAAATAGTAACATGAAAACTAAACAACGGAATTGACCCCGATAAAATAAATTAATAGGTTAGAATAAGATAAATATATCGAAGTGAACGGTGGATAGCCTATTAGGCGGGGATTTCATTCTGTCACTGTATCAAGCTTTGGTCAAATTCATTTCTTTTAACATGATTATAATATGTATCGCACTAGAAATTTCTGAGAACATAAATATGATGGGGAACTGAGCAGAGTCCACCTATGCCAACTAGTTTCATAAGTATCCATCAATCAGCTGTAATAAACTATCAAATTTTGTGCTCTAAATAGAAAATATTATTGCAAGTTGAAACATCTTTTTATATCTCATTTCATATACAATATAACATTTCTTTCTGATTTACTTTTCTTTTTCATACTCTCAAAAATTTCTAGAGTGAGAATCGCAACTCCCTAGGATTTTTTTCGCCATTGAAAATTATGAATACGTATGTAAAAATTATTTTTCGTGAAGAAAAGAGTTTTAGTCACTCTGTCATAAAGAGTGAAAGTGTTATCTATCGCACTGAAATTGCAACATCAAGCTTCTGTGGAGTGCAGAATTTGCTGGCGCTAAAATTTGACCAAATTGAAATGACATATTAGGAACGATATTATACATGTCTTGTGCAATCAATTTTGGACAATGGAAATAATAATGTTAAACTTTGATAAATAATATAAATTTATTTAATGCAATTGACAAAATCGAAGCATTAGTGCTAATAAAATTATACTTATTATCATAATACAAAGTTTTTTTTTTTTTTTTTTTTTTTTTTTTTTTAATACGTATGTAAAGTACAAGGAAAAGAACAACTCAAATAGAGTTAATTGATAATGCTTTAAAGTCTATAGAAATTAACTCTCTAAAACTTCTAGTTTGAATTTCACCTGTTAGTAACGTGGTCACTCTTTTGTTACTAATTAAGGTGAGAAAACACGCTTCTCTCTGTCAAAAAGATGGCATTTCTCACTCTTCATGAAAGTGTGACAATAAATCACTATGTCTCAAAGAATGAAAGCATAATCTGTTGAATTTAAATGACACCATCAAACTTCTTTTAAGTGAGAAATTACTGGAGCCGTGTATAGATCATAATTCAAATGAAATATAAAGAATGACCTATGACTAATCTTAGATAAGTGTTTGTTAACAGAATCTATGAAGATTTTTATAGAAAAGAAAAAAAATATTCACATTAAGAATTTTTTTTTTAATATAAATTATGAAACCTTTTTCGATACAACTGACAAAATCGAAGCATTTCTATTAGTAAAAACTATTGAAAATCCTTTTAGAAAGTTTTTATTTATTTATTTATTTATTTATTTATTTTTATTATTTTTTTATTTTTTTAATATACCGGGTGTCCCATAAATCTGTAAACGTTTTAAAAAAATCATAAAAAATTGAAGGAATTGGTAGAATTGAACCGGTTTGCGAAAAAGTTAATCTCGTAAACGGGGATTTTTTTTTTTTTTTTTTCGGTAAAGTAAAGAATAATAGTTAAATTTGTCGTCGATAGAGGACGCAGTACGTGAGCAAATGACACATTTCCGTGCAAAGCTATATTTATTTGCATGGAAACATTTACAGACATATAAATTATATTCTATGTGTCCACCATCACCACAAATTACAGTTTGAAACGAGTTACAACACCGCTAACTGTAGCTTTAGTCGGCGTATCGTACTTCAGGAAAAAATTCTTCGATAATAATACTTTATCTACCAAGATATCTTCACAATTAAAACTTCCTAAATGGAGGCAAAAATAAGGAATAAGATGTGTTAATCGTAAAACCGTGCAATTTATAGGACTTTAATATTGATGCGTACTTGGGGGTTCATAAGTTGTCCGAGAATGAGAGGCGAAGCTTGCAAAAATTCAGTAATTTATTCACAGAAAGTTCCAGAAAAATACAGGTCTATAAACCAAGTATCAGCTTCAATTTATCCAATAAACACAGCTTAAACAACAGCCGTTAACAGCAAAACCACAGTACAAACTGTATAGCAATCAGACTTGTAGTAATCTTAATCGCGTAATCGTAATCGATTGTAATCGATTACAAAAGCAACGTAATCGCTGATTAATCGTAATCAAAATAAAATATTTAAATTATAATCGTAATCTAATCGTAATCAAAAAAAATATTTAAATTGTAATCGTAATCTAATCGTATTCAAAAAAAAAAATTTAAATTGTAATCGTAATCTAATCGTAATCAAAAAAAATATTTAAATTGTAATCTTAATCTAATCGTAATCAAAAAAAAATATTTAAATTATAATCGTAATATAATCGTAATCTCATTATATTTTCCTAGAGAATAATCTGTATCGCGAGGTAATGTAAACGTAATCTATCTCTAAAATAAGATTGCACTATATTTTTCTTTTCTTTGCTGCCATTTTTACTCTATTTATATTTTTTGTTATCCCTTTTTTCAAAATTTTCTAGCTTCAAGCTAATTTTTGAACTTACCTACTCGCCCTGGAAGATTTCAGAGGTCATGTTTTCAGGGCCCGATTAAGCTTTGAAGCTAAGGGAAGCTCAGCATCATTTCGGGGCCACCTTTCATTTCGGAAAATCTTGTTTTCCTGTAACGTATTGTAATATAAAAATGCTACAGACCAAAAAAATAGTGTGTGTTTATTATTTTTATTTTTTACTTTCCGAACACTATAGTCAGAAAAGTATTGTAATCATGTCAAAAATCCGAATTTGAGATTTTGATGTTTCTATACGTTTCGAGGTCCCCTGAGTCCGTTTCCACTATTTTTACGATGATATATGTATGTGTGTATGTATGTCTGTGAGTGAACACGCTAGCGTCTAAACGCTTTGTTCGAATAAGCTGAAAGTTGGTACGTATATTGTAAGTCATTATAATACGAACCCTATAGATTTTGGTGAATCTAGCACTCATGGTTTTTTTACAGGGACACGAGGAAAAATTCTTTATCATTATGGCCTATGGGACCAAATTTTTAAAAGTGCGATAGCGTCTAAATGCTTTACTACTCTGGGGAAAAATTTGTATACATGTTATAGGTAACAGTTGCACGAACTGTATAGATTTTGGTGAATTTAGCACTCACAGTTTTTTTGCAGGGACACCAGGAAAAATTCTTTATCATTATGCCTATGGGGCCAAATTTTTAAAAGTGTGATAGCGTCTAAACGCCTTATTAATCTGAGCAAAAAATTTTTACACATGTTATAGGTCACAGTTGCACCAATTGTATAGATTTTGGTTAATTTAGCACTTACAGTTTTTTTACAGGACACAAAGAAAAATTCTTTATCATTATGGCCTATGGGACCAAATTTTTAAAAGTGCGATAGCATTAAACGCTTTAAATAAACACCATAAAATGCAATAAACTCCAACAATTGTTTCGGGTCGAAAAAACACACGACCCTTCATCAGGCGAATAAAGTAAGCACGAGTGCTGCAGTCAAAGCGGCAACGCACCTCGCAACAATTGTTTCGACCAGCGGCTCGCAACAATTCGTTTCGAAGCGGCTCGCAACAATTGTTTCGACCCGAAACAATTGTTGCGAGTTTATTGCATTTTATGGTGTTTATTCAAAGTTTGTAAGTAATAATTTTTACAACGCCAGTTTTGTGATGCTTCTTTATTGAATTAAATTTTTTATTCAATTGAGCTGAAGATTTATATGAATATTATAAATCACTGTTGCACTAAATACAAGCATTTTGGTGAATCTAGCATTAGTGGGTTTTTACAGGGACACAACGAAAAATTCTTTATCATTATGCTTAAGAATTCGGTTCTCTTCGCGCGCGCTCTAATTCCCTTAAATATTTATGGAATTTTTTGAAACTAATGTATGTTATGTTCTTCAAGTTCATTATAGAATTGTTCCCTTTTAAAAATATGGTAAATATTACCACTATGGTTTGTCTACAGGGAAATTTGAACGAATTTCAAAGCATTGCGACCTATCAAAGGTATTTCTATAGATCATATTTTAACTTTTATTTCGCACAAACCATAATGCAGTCGACATTAACAATACATATGCGCAAGGAAATGTTCCTGCAGAATATAATGTCATTAGCAATAAGATTTAGAGAGCAACACAAAAATTTTCACTTTCAATAACGGTTATAATTGAAAAATGCTGGAATTACATTTTTGTTTGCCTTTATCATTTTTAATACTTCCTAGCAACGTTATAGAGTGATTATTGTTTAGAATGATTGTTTCATTTTCTATATCTACAAATTTACATGAACTTATTGATGTATTTTTTTTTATAAACCTTTTAAAGGGGTTTTATTTACAAAAAATATTTAGTAGAACGCTTTATTGAAATAAAATAAAAATAAAAATAAAAGTTAACAAACAAATCAACAATATTTTTATGAGAATAAAGAGTTTTGCTTAATCACAAAATTAAACATGTTAACAATCCACTTAATAAGGTGCTTTGCCATTAAAAAGTAAAAGAAATCTCTGAAATATGATTGTTACTCACCCGTCTTAAAAATTAAGTTGGCCACTAAAAAGCAACTTTAAAGTTTAGATATGCTTTAATGATTTCATAATTTTTTGAACTTACGAAATATTAATTTAATTTCTTGAAATATTTTAAATTTAATTTTTGATTGTTATTTCCTCTTCTGTCTCTCCGTTCATCTATTTGCGTATGCTTTAGTAAATTTAAGTAAAACATTCTGATTGCCGAAATATTGCGAAATAGGTGTATTTCTCTTTTCAAACATATTTCTGTAATGATTACCGTTATTTATGGGGCCTAATAAAATATTTTTAATATATTTGTATTTATTGTATTTTATTGTTGTAAAATAATTTAAAATCTATAAGAAAGATTTCTCATCTAAGCTTTGAAATTTTCCTTAGAAAAAAGGATGAAAAAATATGTGGAAAGTACTCTCTAAAATTTCTGGAGTGGGAATCTCACTCCTTAAAATAGTGACCATTACTTTGACACGAATTAAAGTGAGAAAATACTATTCTCACTCTTGAAAATGTGACATTTCTCACTTTTCTCGAAAGAGAGACTTCTAGTCACTCTGTCACAAAGAGCGATGTCATCATCAAAATCAACTTGCAAAATCAACCTGCTGAAAAGTGAAGATTTGCTCGATTTGCTGGCGCCATCTACTTACCATATTTCGAACGAAATATGAAAGACAATTTTTCGGCAATCTCATGCATGTGATTTGTTTAACAGAAATTATTGAATTTATTTGAGTTTAAAAAAAGAAAATAATTATGTTACAAAGCTGTTTTGGTAAATATAATTTTTTTATACGATTGATAAAATTGAAGTGTTATTAGTAAAGAATCGAAAATCATAAGAAAGTTATGGAAATTCGTAATGAAAGCAAGGAGTTTTATTTGGAAATATATAAGGTATAAAAGAAAATATCAATGCAAATACTTAATGCATAACATCTTAAAAGCATATTAGGAATTTATATTTTTATTATATTCATTGATGCTTAACACGTGTCAAACATTAAAAAAGCTGGCTATAATATTTTACTAAAAATTAAAATCATCAGCGAGATTTAATACTCCTGAACAGACGAGTTTTTCAAGAAACTGTGTAGATTTGTCGTAAATATTTAACTTTTTTTTTTTTTTAAATATGCACACTCGAGAATTTTTCTTTTCCCCTAAGCTACATTTAAAATAACTATTTGTCATAGGGAATTTCTTTTCAAGTATACATTTTGATTTAAGAAATAATTCTAATTTTATTAATTTAAAAATAATTCTAATTTTAGTAATTTAAAGCAATTCTAACTTTAATTTAAAAATGTACATTAGAATTCTGTAATTTTATATTTTTAATAAATGAAGTAAAAGTTTATAAATGCGATTAATCTCTTATGTGAATGATTTACCACTGTAAATTAAGCAAGTTCTGTGTGTCCCCAGTGGTTCATTGGTAAGACACTCGCATTCCATGAAGATGGCTACGGTTCGATTCCCCGCAGATCCAAAGCAAATATGGAAAAAAAAAAAAAGAAAGAAAAAAAGGAAATTGGTAGAAGATGCCGTCTAGCGTATCCATATTTTTTTTAGAAAAAATAAACAGTCATGTTCTTTGAAAAACTCGGAATAATCTCACTCTTAATAAAGAGAGAGAAATCTCACTCTTTCGAAAAGAGACTTCTCACTCTTCATATTTTAGAGAGTACACCATTTATTATATCAACAATTTTGGATCCACGATTCAAGAATAGTTGCCTGGACTTGACGAATGAGCAAGTGTGTGAAATAATAATTAAAGAAATGAAGAATCACTTTCTTGTCGAAGAAATAACAGAACCAGAAGAAAAAGCCGCAACTGAACCTAAAAGAAAAAAAAAAAGAAAAGAAAAAAGACCAAACTGTTTGCGTTTTTGGACGGGAAAAGATCAAGTAAACTTGCCAAGAATTATATAGCAAAATCGGAAATAACGGAGTATTTAAAAGAGCCGTTGAAAGGAGAAGATATTTGCCCTCTAAATTTTTGGAAGGAAAATGACAAAAGATATCCAAAAATTAGTTCAAAATATCTCTCTATCTGTGCATCTTCAGCACCCATAAAGAAGTTATTCAGTGTCACTGGAAAATTCTATACGAGTTCCCGCACTCTACTAAAAGCGGGAAACTACTAAAAAATTTAATTTTGATTAAATTAAATAAAAATGTTTTAAAGAATTTTAAATCTCCCCTACATTCTATTTGTATATGTATAAAGTTCAATATTCAGAAGTAAGAAAAAATAAAAATGTTTGGATTATTAATGGATTTTATTTATTTATTGGGAGGGGGGGGGAGTAGTGCTAAATTTTACAGACAAGAAATATTTGTTTATTAATATTCATTTGAGAAACATAAATATATTATCTAGACCATTTAATCAAATCATTTAATTAATACAGGTGTCATCATAATCTATGAAGGTATAAAGATAACTAAACTCATTATTTATTATAGGCAACAGAATTGTACATCTAATTTGAAATTTTTAAATTTATATCAATATGATATTTCTCCTTTGTAAAAAAAAAAAAAAAAAAAAAAAAAAAAAAAAAAAAATGCATTTTTAACTGACAGTTTTATTTAAATCAAATGTGAATGTTTGAAACTTCTTTTTTAATTAAATTGATTGCATTTTCATTTAGACTTCTTACTTATACCTTTACACATTGCTACCAATGTAATTCAATGTGTGTACATACTTACATATGATATAATTTAAGGGGTTCTCCAAATTTACATAGCTTCTACTTCTTTCCTTTTTATGTTTTACTAAATAATATATATAATCTTTCTTTTCGACTGAAAATGCAAAAGTAATATAAAACGAATTTCCTGCTTCGGAACTAGCGGTCGATTTGAAAATAAATTTTGGTCTACTAAGTTATTATAAAGAAGTGAAATTTGTAACAGATATTTGAGATAGTATTTTAATTTCTGACTCATACTTAAAACTTCTTTCAATATTTTAATGATTACATTTCTTTGATGGTCAAAATATAGAATTTTTTATAAATATAAAATTTCTCTCGCTTTAGATGATAAATTACTTGATATGATAATTTTAAACTGCTTGCTGTGATATTAAAAGCTTAATCTGAAAGCATTCAAGATAAAGAATATATAGAGAATATAAGGAGAGGATATATACAAGATATATTTAAGGATATATGTGAAGAAATATCTAAGAAAGATTATATACAAGCGATATTCATCACATCGAGATTGAGAAATCTGTATAATTGAAGTTTAATTGTAATCGATTTTTCAGGTAATCGTAATCTGAATGTAATCGTATTCTAGAGTCTAATCAAAACGTAATCAAAACTGTAATCGTAATCTGAATGCAATCGTATTCTAGAGTATAATCAAAACGTAATCAAAACTGTAATCGTAATCTGAATGTAATCGTATTCTAGAGTATAATCAAAACGTAATCAAAACTGTAATCGTAATCTGAATGTAATCGTATTCTAGTGTCTAATCAAAACGTAATCAAAACTGTAATCGTAATCTAAACGTATTCGTAATCGGCATTTGAAGATTAAAAATAATCGTAATCGTAATCTTTTAAGGATTCTGTAATCGACTACAAGTCTGATAGCAATTACATGTAAAGCAAGTCTCATTCAAAGAAGCTCAAAGCAATGCAAGCATTTAACTCACTGAGACAGATCTGAGTCTGACTGAGAACTGAACCAGCCTTGGCGAAAATACGTCCCTTTTATACTCTTGTAGAAAAGTGTGGAAAATTCCAGAAATTTCCGTATCTCATCAGCCAATGAGATTAGAGCTCCCATATTTGGTATATCCCTAAAAAGGATTTTCTCGCCAAGGTTGCCAAAAATATCGCCAAGGAATGACAAAGTCGCCAAATTTGTCGCCAAATCATTTACATGCCTTATTGGAGCTTTCCAGCGCGTTTTTAAGGGAAAATTACACTATTTTAACCCTAAAACGACTAGAAATGCATAAAATTAGCATTTATCAACTTACTAAGCCTCTTTGAAAAAATTTATACAAAAATAAATACAATTATTTACAATTCCGCAACAATATGCACATTTCTCGTTACGCATGCGTGCAGTTTCCTCTGTTGAAGAAAACTTTTTTTTTTCTTTACCAAAAAAAAAAAAAAAAAAAAAGACAACCTTTCACGAGAATAGCTTTTTTCGCAAACCGCGTTTAATTCTACCACTTCCTTCAATTTTTATGAACTTTTAAAATGTCTACAGACTTATGGGAGACCCAGTATATATAAAGAAATATATAAAGTATAATGAACAGTACAATAAAATAATTAATGCATCACGCTTTAAAATCTATATGAACATACATCTTTATTACATTCATTAACACCTAATATATGTAAAAGTTTCCAAAAATTGATTTTAATATTTCATCTATATTGATAAAATCAGACTTTTGTCTGTAAATTTGTCAGAATCAAACAATTTTGCGATATCTTCACGTTTCACACACCATGAAAGCCGAAAATGATTTCAGAAATTTTTGCCTGTGTGTGTGTGCATCGTGTCTGTTTGTCACTATTTTTCTCCGGGTATCACTCGAGAACGGCTTGACGGAATTCAACGGCACTTGGCAGGAATTTAGGTCTTCACCCAACTTAAAATATATCTATAGAAATTTTCAAAATTTTGATTCGTTTTTTAATTGTGGGTAAAAAACGCCTGCGCATGCGCCATAAAGATTTTTTCAGTAAAACGCTTTGAATGGAAAAAAAAAACGTGTTTTCTTTACGTTTTAGACAACAGGTCTCTCTCTTCATATATATACACCACCTGATATCGATACAAATTTCAAATATCGCCACATATTTATCATTTGACAAAATTTCAAAGCATAAAACTCTAGTAGATTGCCGATGCAGTTGAATATTGAAGAAAAGATACGGCAACTTTTTATTTTATTTTATTTTATTTTATTTTATTTTTGCCATTTTGCCAATGAATTATAATGGCTATATCAGAGTCGGATATAAAGAAGTAAGAGAGAAATGTCCTAGATATTCCGAAGCCAAATTTCAAATTTTGCTTGGGGATCTGATACTAAAGCTGTTCCGAAGAAAAAAACAAAAGGAAAAATAATAGACTTTAAAAAATTAAAATGTAAATTAACAACGCTGCCACGCTATTTGACGTATTTGGTGATAAATACACACGGTGTTGCGAAAAGTTTGCCTACGTGAGGATTAAGCCATTTGAGATTTTCTTCTCTCGGACAACTCATAAACAAAATGTTTGTAACAAATTATAAATTTAAAAAATAATTACATACATAAGGTAATTGTAAATAGGGTTTCAATTTAATATTATCTATATTAATAAAATCAGACTTTTATTTGTAAATTTGTCAGAATCAAAAAACCTTGCAATATCTTTGTGTTTCGCACACCATGGAAGCCAAAAATGACCTTAGAAAATTTTGTCTGTCTGTGTGTGTGTCATCGTGAGTGTATGTCTGTAACTCTGTATTTGTCTGGGTATCACGTGAGAACGGCTGAAAGGAATTCAACGGCGCTCGGCAGAAATTTTGGTCCTTACCCAACTTAAAATTATATCTATCAACTTTTTCGAAAGTCCCCCCACCCGTTCCCCTCCTCGGAAGGGGTGGGGGGTAAAATTCAAAAACGCTTTTGTAAGCATAAATCGGCTCCAAATTACTTCACAGTAAAGAAGATGCACATGAGGAGACTAGACATAAGTAAATCTAAAAAATAATCTGCGATTTAGGAATTTCGATTTTTGAGGGGAGAAAGGGGCAAAATCGATTTTTTGCGGGAAATTTTTCAAATATTCTGGATTTTTGAATAGAACTCTACTAAAAATGGAGCAAAAAGGTTGAAAAAAAGCTATGCGACTTCCTTAGGATATTTCCAAAAACGCATTTTTGGTTTTTTGTGATTTGCGATTTTCTGGGAGTTACGAGGGAGCAAAATCGAGACACACATTTGTATTGGGAAATCTATGGGAGCTGTATTCAGGAATTGTAGTGCTTGGATAGTTTATATGTATCCAACACCTAAAGTAACGGGATTTATCAAAATTATCCCCCCCTTTGGGGGGATAGAAGGCAAAAACATCTTTCTAAGCATAACTACTCGGCTCCAAATTACTTCACAGTGAAGAAATTGCACATAGGGAGACTACACATGAGTACAAATAAAACTTTATCTGCGATTTAGAGAGTTTTGATTTTTAAGGAAAGGGAGGGGGAAATCACGTTTTGGCGGGAAATTTTACAAATTTCGGATTTTTCAGTAGAACTCTGCCAAAAAGTGGAACAAAGATGTTGAAAACAGCCATGCGTCTTCCTTAAGATATTTCCAAAACAGGTTTTTGATTTTTTTTTTTTTTTTTTTTTTTGGTGATTTGTCTCTTTTTTTTTTTTAATTTTATTTATTTATTTATTTTTTGTCGAGGGGTAGAGGAGTATGTGTTACGAAGAGCAAATTCGAAACAGATTACCCAAGACAGATTTAGCGCTAAAAAGGGGCTCTCGAACTTGCGACTTTTAAGCACTAAATTTGTCCTGGGAAATTTGTGAGAGCTGCGGTCACAAAGATTTGTGCTTGATTTTTTTATATGTATCCAAAACCTAAAGTAACAGGATTTATCGAATTCCCCTCTAGGGGGGCAGAAGGAAATATTATTTTAAGCACAACTCGGCCCCAAATTACTTCACGGTGAAGAAACCGCACAAGAGGAGACTAGCTTGATTATAAATAAAACATTATGTACGTTTTTGGAATTCTTGATTCTTAAAGGAGAGAGGGGGGGGGGGAATCGTTTTTCGGGGGAAATCTCAGAAATTCCGGATTTTTGAGTACAGTTCTACTAAAAATGTTATAAAATATTGAAAACAGCTATGTGACTTCTTTAAGATATTTCCCGAAATACATTTTGGGGGGGGGGGGGGGGGAGGGGGGGGGGCGTAGGAAGTGTCAAAATCGAGATACCTTTTTTAGCGCTAAATTTGTCTTGAGAAATCTATAGGATCTGCGGTCACGAAATTTTGTGCGTAAACTGTTTATATGTATCCGACACTTATAATATCACTTTTAATCGAAAGTGAAGATCTCACATTTTCGTAAAAAGACATTTTAAGCTATAGAAGTTATTTCAATTTTTGCATGTTCAAAGAGTGATTTATCATTCTTTAAGAGTGAAATTCCACTCTTCATATTTTAGAGGTACGGCAGTTTCTTACTTTCTCTTACCCATAAGGTAGGTACTTGGAAAAAGTTATTAAATGGGCCGAGGTTAGGGAATTGGAAGTTAATAAAAATAAATCAAATTTCACTATGATTCGTAAAGGCTCGAAATTGATTACTTATATTCCCAAGATTCTTTATGGTAATATTAACATAAGGTATATTACTGCTCTCACTTACTTGGGTGTCGTCATCGACTATAAATTCAACTGGACGGAGCATCTTATTTACCTTTATAATAAGGTGTTAGATTACACGGTCAGGATGTGGAGTATCTCTAGGGCCACGTGGGGTTTGGATACTATGCTTTTAAAGTATCTTTATTTTATTGTTGTAGAGAAAATGATCTCTTATTGTTCTGAAATTTGGTTCCATGAATATAAATATATTTTTGAGAAACTGAAGAGTATTCAGCGTATATTTTTGTTACTTATTACTAAGTGTTACCTCACGGTGTCCACCGATGCTCTTTGTACCCTGATTAGTATTGTTCCTCTGGGAATTGCTCTTAAATATAACAAGTATAAAATTCAAGTGTTGGTTGGAAAGAAGACGTTATAAACGAAGACATTTCTCTTCTGGCTAACGAGTTCACCAAAGAAACTTCCAAAATTTCTCCTCCTTTTGATGCTTTTAATATCTCTTGGAGTTATTTTGACTATAATCTTGTCGACAGGGAGAGTGATGATAACTACTTCTTTACTGATGGCTCTAAATTGGATGGTAAAGTAGGATGTTCTTACCTCCATGTTTATAATAATATTATTTCTCACTCTGAAAAATTTAGGCTGCCGGACCATTCTAGTGTCTTTGAAGCTGAAGCTACTGTCATCTTAGAATCACTTAAAATCGTTAAGCATTATCGAATTGATAATGTTATTATTATTTCTGACTCAAGATCAACTTTAATGTCTCTTGAAGACTTCATTACAAAAAACAAGATTATTAGTAACATTAAAGATCTTTTGAAAGAACTGAACAAAGTGAATATCAGACTTTGCTGGGTAAAAGCACACGTTGGTTACGAGTTTAATGAGCAAGTGGATGGGTTGGCAAAGGACGCCACCCTCCTGGAAGATATAAATATTGATCTACATAAAAAGAAGAACCATATCAATTTGAAGTTTAAAGAACTGAAAATCAGAGACTGGCAACTAGAGTGGGAGGGTTCTGATAAAGGAAGACATACATATGACCTCATTCCGAAGATTGACACTCTTAGAGTTATGGGAATTTTTTATCTTAACCAAATTTTTACAAACCATGTATTCTTCGGAACATATCTATACCGTTTTTTCAACAAGAGCTATTTATGTTCTTGTAATTCGGGGATCCAGGATATCAACCATGTTGTTTATCACTGCTCCCTGGTTGACAACATCAGACGTGAGCATTTTCCCAAGAACTTTTTTCTGACTAATCAAAAAGCAAGATATGGAATTTTAGAGATTGTGAAATATTATTGTAACGTATTATTTTTTAGTTTATCATATTTGAATCTTTAAAATGTTGTTTATATTGATTTTTGTTTGTGCTTAGAAGTTTTAAGCACTTTTATCTTATACTAATAAATGTTATGTGTACTGTTTTATTTTGGGTGGGGTATTAGGTTATTTTATTCCGTTTTTGTGAACAGGTTCTTCGTGCCCCTGACCTGGCTTTATGATTTAGTTTTTAGCCTTGCCCCTGCCCCTTCCCCTATTGTCTGTAAACTTTAATACATTTGTTAATCTTAGTTTTAGTATTAGTCTTTAGTTTATTATTGTATTTTGCTGTGTCTCTTTATTTGTTGCCTTCTTGTCGGGGTGTCTCTTGGTAGGTTGTGGTGCGGTGCCGCTCGCTGCGGCTGCGCTTGGGTTTTCTGCGGGGTGCGGCGCTCATGCCTCGCGCCTACTGGGGGTGGGGGGACCGGGCCATTGCTCGGCTCCTTGTGTTGCTCCGGCTGGCATGGTCTGGTGTCGTTGTGGTGTTTGGGACGTCGGGGTGTCGGAGCCTGTGTGGGCTCCTGCTGTGGGGATGCTGTAGTCTCGACAAGACAGTTTGTTACTCGGGTGCCTTCGGGCGGGGCGAGTCACAAATATCTTATCTTACCCATAAGGTAGGGAAAGTATTGTTTTTAGGTCAAATTTTGAAAATTGAATTTTTTGTTATATTTACACGCTTTGAGGTTCTCTGAATCCAAAATTCATGGTTTTAGCGGTTGGCCCGTGTGTGTGTGTGCCTGTGTGTTTGTCTGCTATCAGCATATCTCAAAAACAAATAATAGCAGAAAGTCCAAATTTGGTATTCTAAGTGTGTATCATACAGGAATGCTATACTAAACTTTTCGTTGATCTCAAGCAAATGGTTCGTGTGCAGGGGCACCCAAAATAATTCAAATACATTACGTCTATGGGGGAAATTGCATGTAAGTAGAGTTTATTAGCTATAGACTGTACTAAATCAAATGAAACGAATACATATATGTGTAATATATGTTTCATGTAGAATATGGTATGGAAATCACCCACTGCTCGTTTACAAGGCTACCAAAAGAGGCGGATTATAGTGCGACAATACTTGAAAATTGATGAAAGTGTACTTCAGGTTGTGCCGTGTGTTATTAATATAGGATTTTATTTATGTGCACCATGTGAAGCGAACATAAATTTCAGAAGATATACAGGGCTGCCAATATTTAAGCCATAACATTCTTTTTTAATATTAATGGACGTGCTTAACTATAATATTTTACCATGTCCAGGAAAGCTGCTAAGGAATTGAAATTATTTCCTCATTGCAATATGGTAAATAATGTTTTTTTAAGCTAAATATTTATCCCTTGGTTTTTCGTATATTTACATGTTTTGTGTCTTCCTGAACAATGTTTTTAATGTTCGATCTTTCTCTGTGTCTGTTAGAGTACATTAAAAACAAATAATTTCAAGCGATCCAAATGTTGTATTTTGAAGTCAATACGTTTGTTACTAAAAAAGTTTGATCGAGACTGATAAGTTTCAAAGAATATTGTGTATGAGTTTTCTCTGAATAATTTTAAATGAACTTTTGAATTTAATAACAGATTTGAATTCTATAAATATATTGGTACAGTAATGAAACGGAGGGGTTGAGGGGGGCTACCACCCCCTCACATAGTATTGTTTGTCAAATAAAGCCTTTCCGAAGCCTAATTTGAATTGTTTTATCATAGTTTTTCATAATATTACGCGTTATCTTACCCCTTAATCTCCAATCTGTATTTATAGTGTTAAATTTCAGGGTAAGAGAAAGTCGTGCGATTGACACACACGATTATTATTATTATTTTGTTATTACGTTTTCAACTGTCTATCTGTTATCACCGTTTTTGCAATACTGTTGTGTTGATGTTTGTTTCATGTCCCCCTGGACCAAAAATCCTAGACCAGGTCCATGACACCATGTCTCTCTAACAGAACCAAGTAGATTCTTGTTCCGTCTATTATCATCGTCTTTCTTAAAATTTTCTAAAGAAAAAAGTGTTGTTCCAATTTTGAACATTTCATAAAAAATGAAAGTGTCATTGACCATTTTAAAGTGTTTTTCAAAATAAAGGATTTTGTCCGAAAAAAATAAAAATAATAAATCAATCAATCGATATGATAAACTCTCATCAATGTCAGAAATAAATTTTATTGAGAACCCTAAAAAACTAAATTTCACAAAAAATAAACGGTTTTAATTATTTTGGTCAAAAATAAAAAATAAATGTTTTGAAGGATTTGAAATAGATATGGTAAGTTATAATTTCTAGTAAACACCTCTTTGCAAGTGATTAAAACACTACAGAATTTGAATGTCTTTCATCATTTCAATAATAGAGGATTAATGTTTCTATATCTCTGTTTTTTTTTTTTTTTTTTTTTTTTTTTTTTTTTACAGGATGCAGGGTTGGAAAATTGACGAACTCATACCAGTATCCATTACTCTTTCTCTACCTATAAAAATTATTGGTTTATTAAGACCAGAATTTTGTTTAATTTATATTGGTATGAATTCTGCGCCAATTTTTCATTCCTGCAGTATGTTTATCCAGAGCATTATAATTGCCAGAACATTCGTATTTTGCCCTTGTAACGGGAATAAATCTTTTCAAAAAGCAAACTTTGAATATTTTAATGAAAGGGCTTGTAATCTTGGCTTAGAAATACATGATAAGACTAGCAACAATTCATATTCGTCTTATTCTATCCTCATCATACATTCAGCATTTTGAAGTTTTTTAGTAGGTCATGTTTTGCTTAATTGCTGCACTAGAAATTCATTATAATATATGCAGTATTTTCATTTTATCAAGAATGTAGAAAAAGTTATATTAATAAATACAGTATTTTTATAATATTTAAGCTTTTAATCTTTAGTAATATCAAATTCAATTTGATAGATCTATTAATTATAATTTATTTTTTATTATCTAGTTAATGAATCAGAGCCATGAATTTTAATTTTAATCTTTGTAATCTGTTTGAATATGGAATCTTTTATTATATTTCAGGCAATCATCCATAAAGAGCTTTTCATTAAGTTTGTCTCTTCATCAATCAAAGATAATCATTCATGAATAGCAATAAATCAGGTGTTAATATAGTGGATAAGCCACTAGTCAATGCGCTTTTATTCTAACAAACGATGCTTTCAAATGATCTTAACTATAATAATATTTAAAATATATTCATTTGAAATTCATAATAAAGTTGTATTGTTTAAAATATCTACAGGAAAAGCAAACTATTCATATTTTAGATATATCTATAAATTTAGATAAAAGCCCGTCGATTACAATTGGTAACAAAGCTTAAATATTTTTTAAATCTCAGTTTTGAAATAAATATTTAAAGATATAAAATCATATATTGGAAAACTTGATTTTTATTTATTTATTTATTTATTTTTCTTGTAAATATATGTATTTCATTTTTATTATAAAATATTTTGCTAATAAAGGTCGTTAAGTTTAACAATAATTTAAAGAATTGTTTAGATTTTACAAAATAATATTTCCTTTTCAATCAATGCTAAATAATTTTTACTTTATTCTATATTCAATAGAAGAAAGTATTGGATTCGTAAAAAAATTTGACCTCGGGTTTTTGATGGATTTACACGTTTTGAGAACTGTAGAACACGATTTGATCATTTTTAGAAAATGTCTGTCTATGTGAGAAAATTTTGTGGCAACTGTAGCTATTGAACTACTGCACAAAATTTCACACAAATTAGTATGTAGTTACACCTTGACATAAATTAGTTCCTATCAACTTTTAGTAAAAATTGTTTTGCAGGTTGCTTTGCCATCCCGCTTTTTATAAATTTTTAACGTGGTCGTATAGGACAAAATTTTGTATAAATGTGCATAAAGAGAATTATTTTTTAATAATCATTATAAAATTTAAAAGAATTATTTGTAATAGAGATAGTCAACTAGGGAAAAAAATTGTGTATGTAGGAGCCTCGCCTTCTCTCTCTCGGGGGGGGGGGGGGTGAAGTCTCCCTTCGAGGGGAGTAAATTTTCATGATGGGTATCTTTCAAAAGAGCTCGCCAATACCTTTAAAACATATGGTTGAACCATCGATCTGCGATAATTTAATGTAAATTTATAGAGTTTTTTTCCTTTTTATTTTTTTTTTTAATGTAATATTAAAAATAAAATTGATTTTTTTTTTCTTTTTTTTTTTAATATTTAGTGTTATACCCCTTCTCTAATATGTAAATAGTCTGCATTATCATGGAAAATAATTTTTTTAAATAATAATTTTAATATATTATTTTTACTGAATGAATTTGTATAGGGAAATATAGACGAAAGTCATGTGATGGCGACAACATACTAGTTTTCTGTGCATAAAAATTAAAACAAAATAGCATTAGGCGCATTTTTACAGTTATGCATTTCACAGCATTTTTTAAATGTTGAAAAGTGTGTTCAGTTTGTCTATCAATGTGTCTGCGCTCTAACGTAGATTTTTATGCAATTTTTTGAAATTGATATATATTATTTAAGTATTTGTGGGATATTTCCTACTGAAATGGAGTAATTGCTACAGCTGGTTTGTATACAGAGACATCCGAAACAGTTACAAAGCAATGAGTTATGTGAGAGGTATTTCTGGAAATCATATTTTAATTACTTTATTTTTACATGCCATTGTGTAATTTACGTGTTTTACTCATATACATAAAAAAAATGTTTTATATATAGTATAAATATCATTCGGATTTATTTGGTCACGCAAAAATAATCATTATGGGCGATAATTGATATTGTTTCCAATTGCATTCTTCTTTATTAAGAGTTTTCAAAATTTCCAAGCAATTTGTAATGATGATTATGATTTTAATTAGTCTATTTGTCTATATTTTTCGCCTGAATGCCCGGCTCTCTATCCTTCTGTCCGCCTCTGGCATCCGTACATTTTTCCAGAATTTCTTCAAAATAATATATGTTATTCAAGCTGATTATGGCATGTTCCTTGTGAAAATGGTATAAATAGCACAGTTAGTTTGTGTATATGGACATCCAAGAGAATGTCAGTGCATTGTCTTTTATGAGAAACATTGTTATAGATCATATTTATGTAGCTTTGTGCTGCACCAATCATGATGAAATAGACATTTATTGTCCATATGTTATAGAAAATGTTTTTCGTCGAATATGGTATGTTTAGTGTTAAGATTCAAAAGGATACACTAAAAAATTCAGTTACAGGGCTGGAATTGAAAATTGATGGAATTGCATTTTCATTAGTGTTAAGCGTTTTTAATATTTCTAATAATATTTAAGATGTATTATGAATCCATTATTCTAACTCAGTAGCAAAATTTTAATGCAGACATAATTATTTATCGAAATATTTATTATACATACCATAACAAGTACACAGATAATTAATCAGTAATATTTGTAGACTATTAAAAATAATAGTTCAACTTTTCACCCCTCTTCCTGAAAATAAATAAATAAATAAATGAAATAAAATAAAATAAATGTATTAATTAAGCACATATTTCTGCCACCTATATCCTGATGCTAAATTTCCCAGTTTAGTTATGTTTACTGCTAAAATAGCACTACTAAAACGCTGAAATGTTAAGCTGTAATATTTTTAAATATTAGGTATTTAAAGTCAAAATTGACTTGAAAATGTTCTAGATTCTTTTTTTTTCTTTTTAATACTGAATTATGAAATAACAAGTCTGAATATTCTTTTATTATTATTATTATTATTTTGAGGGGAGGAATTCAAATATTAATAATTTTATCAAATAAATTGTAAAAATATTGATTAAATCTTTTATTCATTGATTTCTAACCAGATTATTTTCCTCGTCTTTTCTGTATATAGAAATCGGCCTATCTCAACTGAGATGCAAACACTGCATCTACACATTTTGAAGGAGGGTATGCTGTATGTAACAACTGGATTTCTCCAGAGTGGGAATAAATTACTAGAGAACTTGATTAGAAAAGGTATTAGCGTATCGACTCCACGTCATATATAAATCCTTTTCTTGTTCAGTTTCTTACACTTAAAAAATACTGTTAAAAAGATAGAAATTTTCATTTATTGTGTAACAAAAAGAGTCCTCTTCAAAAACTACTAAAATTTTTCTATAAAATTACATATTAATTTGCCACAAAAATGTATCTTTTCTGTAACTAGACAAAATCTGTATCCTTTGATAGAGATTTTATCAAATGGTTATATATATTTTTCTATTTTACATACGGAGGACTTAGTATCAAATCAGAATTTGGAAGTTGTAAGCAACACGATCAATTATAATTCAGTTTTTGAGAAGTAACATCGTCGCCCACCATTCGATGAACAATAGCCCGATTCTGGCTGGTCTAAATGAAGAAATACGAGGGTTTATTTAATTATTTTATTTATTTATTTATTGCGTTGTACCCTACTGAAAACTTTGCTGAGTGCGAATACATTCTGTATTATTCTGCTAAGGAAAATTTTTGTCAATAAATATTTTCCGTAGCGCACGAGTACATTTCGGGTAAATGTGCTGCCAAAGATTTTCTGTAGCATAAGAGGATTTTTTTTTTAACACATTATTATAGTTCACATTTTTTCACAGTTTATTAAAGGCAGAGTCAAACACAAAGATTGGAGTTTAAAACTTTTATATATATATATATATATATATGTATATGTATATATATGCACTGGCCATTAATGAATTAATAGAATCACAAAATTAATAACTTCAGAATATTCTATGTAAATGTAAATTACAGGAGTTTTCATTTTGCGTGACATTTCGATTGTATGACAATTTATTTCTTAAACCCGGTCTGATATTTAAGTGCCAGATCAAAGACTTATAATAATTTAAGGTATACGTATACCTTTGATACGCGATTTTCGTTAAAAAAACACATCTTTTAATTTTCCTCTAGGAAAAATTCTTAAATCTTTAGCTTTAAGTATGTCTTTGAATTTTGTTTACAGAGGTGTTTTAAATTCTGGTAAGCAATATTTTCACGTACAGAGTGTCCAGAAAAGGACTTACTGATTTCAATATTAAATATCTCGAAAATAAAGTACAATAGAGGGATGAGACAAACTGTATATTTATTACGAAAACTGTAAAAATTGGATACAGGAATTTTGAAAATAGTAACAAAAGTTGCAAACAGATGGCGTCGCAAACAATCCTATTACAGAAATCCTTTAGTAAACCAGAGATAAGACAAGAGCTTAGTGCGCTTGCGCACTGGACGAAAAAAAAATGGCGGGCTGATTAAATTTCGACCAAACTGTGGCAACCTGGATCTCTGGAAGAGCTTGAATAGGCAATCCGTGCGGCGTGTGAGTCCATTTCCATTGACACACTACATGGGGTGATGGCAAATTTTGTTGTCTGTTTACGCCACTTTTGCATGGCTAGTGGTGAACATTTTGAGAAGATTTTGCATTGATTCTATGGAATACTTGAGGAAGAACTGCTTTTATTTTGTTTTTCATAACCCTGTACAGTGTACAGCGCCATCTGCAACTTTTGTTACTATTTTCAAAATTCCTGTATCAAATTTTTACAGCTTTCGTAATAAATATACAGTTTGTCTCATCTCTCTAATATCCTTGGAATACATGTTTACAGTATTCAGGTTTTAAACTGCTTTTATAAAGCTGTCTTACAATTTATTCTTTATTTTGGTGTTACAAATTTAAAAATGTGTCGAAATTTCGCAAAATTTTCAATACATTTAGTTTCATTGAACTTAACTCCTAAACTATCCTATGCAAACTTATAGTAGTTCGAATCCTAAAACATACTTTTCTGAATAAAATTCTTTTAATTAAAATAATAATAATAATAAATAAATAAATATAAAAAAAAATAATAATCATTTTTTATCATTTTACGTTTTCCGTAGTTGTTACTTTTTAGACAAATCATAAGTATTTTACTAATTCTTAAAAAAAAAAAAAAAAGTTTTTCGAACTTTTTTATGTGTCATAATACTTTTTTATACAAATGCATAAATTCAAAAGAACAAGATTTTTAAAAATGTAAGTAATTAAAAAAAAATGGTCTCTAAAGGTGTAAATATACCTTAAATAGCAGAAAATGATAACATTTTGAAAATACTGAGTCTGATGGGTTGAGTTGTTGGGTTGAGAGAATTAAGGGCGAAATACAACACTAAGGTCCTAGGTCTCAGGGGAGTTCCTCGTATAGGTGGTCTTTCTAAGGCGTCCTAGACCGAATTTACGCAAGTTTCGGATAAAACTACGATAAATTCCGAATGGCTAGGCCGACGAGCGCGATCCGGGATGGAACCCGGCACCTTATGTCCACCAGCGTTGAGATCATAACCGCTCGGCCGCTGGTGGTCCTTTAGTCAGACAAGGTTGATAATAATAGTGATATGAAACGAATGACACTGTGAGCTAGAACTGCCAAATATATTAAAATTTTTACATCTGTCCAAAAGAAGAATATAACATTTCAAGTATAAAACATTTTAACTTTTAATAGTATTCATGACAGTTAAAAACCGAATTTTAAAGTTTAAAATATGAAAATAAAATTTTCATGATTTTGAAGTACCAGAAAATATATTATATATAAATAATAATAAGAAAATATTTTTAAATCGATATGCAATCTTACATAAAACGGTCATTCTTTTCAATTTGACTAATTTCCTTAAAATATTGTCATTTTAACTAAACCTTTATTCATATCCATAACAAAAAGAATCTTACAATTATGATGATAGTAAAAAAAAAGAAAAAAAATCTTCCAAATAAAATCAAAATAGAGAAAATGACTCTCCCTACCTCTTTCAATGATATCAAAAACCATCCATCAACGACATAAACAAGAAAGAATTCTTTGAATTCCTTATCAGAAATGCGGTCACATTCAATATAACGTTACTCGAATATTTCTGAAATTGATAGCCTCTCATTTTAGAATTGATATTTGTACTAAAAATATATTGGTACGTAAATGGCTGCAACAAAGTAGCTATTTTAATATTATACTCCACTTAAATTTAAAAATATGGCCAAAACGAATTGAAAATGGAAGTGGTTTTAAAGGAAATACAAAGCGAAAATAAAAGAATTATTTAAGAATTAATATTTGTAAAAAATGCTTAAAAGTGGTATCTATATATGTGCTATTTTATTATTATTATTATTAATATTGTTATTATTATTATCGATGTAGAACACATTTTATTTTAATTTGTTGTTTTAAAAAACGAAATTCGGCATATAATTATAATATTTCCATACCAAATCAAACAAATAAATTGAAAAAAAAATACATGAAATTCCAGTGTTTAAATTGCTTTCGATATTGTAGAATATCGTATATTTTTGTGTTCTTTGTTTTGCTTTTTTTCTCTCTTTTGTTTTCCTTTTTCTTTCTCTCTCTCTCTCTCTCTCTCTCTCTCTCTTTTTTTTTTTTTTTTTTTTTTTTTTTTTTATGTGTATATGTGTGTATGTGTGTAGAGCACAGGCCACTTTGAAGTTTATTAAATTTCGAAATCATTTATAATGTAATAGCTTCTAAACAACTGTAAATTGTGGATAGAATATTTTAACGATAAATCGTTAAAGTAAAACCGATTATGTAACTTTAAATATTATTTGTTTTAGTGAAACTTTAAGGGGACTCTGCACGTTTGACGGCAGTAAGTTTCATATTAAATCTTTTATTTCTATTTAATATTTATAAATTGCACTATATTCAATTTGTTCGGAATATACATATTCAGGCAACGATTCTTATGGCTTTTGATAGATTTTTTACAGTTATGCAATCTTTAAATTGCATATTTTTGGAGTTTATATTCTTTCATGAATTCATGATCTTCAAAATGCTAAAGTTTCTGCAGATATTTAAGAAAGGACTTAAGTTTTTTGAGTGTTAAAAAGAACCTGCCTAAAAGAATTGGGTTTTGAAATTTATGAATTAGTTTTTCAGAAAAAAAATTAAAAATGTATGTGTACGTAAACATTTGAGGAAAAAAAAAAAAAAAAAAAAAAAACATGATTTTTACCATATTTTAAAAATATTGCAAAATTCATCCCTATTTCTTTTAGATAGGTTAAACATCCAAAAAATATTAAGTCTCGTCATAAATACCTGTAGAAGTTTTATCATTTTGAAGATCATAAGTTCATGAAAAAATGCAAACTGAGAAAGCACAGTTAAAAGATTTCAAATCTGTAAAAAATACATCAAAAACCATAAGAATTATTGGTTGAATATATATATTTTTTGAACAACTTAAAATAATACAATTTAAATGGAAATATAAACTTTTATATGAAACCTAGTTCAGTAGCGCCATCAAATGTGCCAAGTCCCCTTAAAGAAACTATATAATATAATATTTCAGTTATTTCTAGTTATCGGAGCTTCTTACGATATTGTAATCCATGGATATCACAATCCATGTATATCACAATGCATGGGGGCAAAAGCAAGACGTCTTGCTCTTGCCCCTAAGAGGTTTTAGGCACAAAAATATCGCAAGGAAAAAAATGGAATCGGTTTCCAACTGTCCTAAGGCAAAAAATTAAGAAAAAGGTACAATAAAATATGTCATAAACTCTCGCCTGACTTTTCCAAGCTGTGTTTAATATTGTTTCTGCCACTTTCTGCCACAAATGTAAACAGAAATACTGAATGTTTTACAGAAGATCTTACAGTATCTGTACTGACTTCGTAAGTGTGTTGCGCAATGCATATCTTGAATTCAGCCAAGACTGCAATTAGACAACATGACACAACGTGTTTCAGATAACCTTGTTTCCTGAAATTAGGCTGATTTAAGATAAGTTGATTTTTGTTGGTCCGTTTGATGGAAAATTACGACTGATAATCTTATAATTTCCAGTGTATGATGCGTAGCGACATAATTTTAAACGAAGGAGGAGCGTCCTGTAGTGCTAGTAAGACGTGTTTGCACAAATATATTCATTATTGACAACACTTGTAAAAATATCTGCATATAATTGATAGCATTTGTAACAAGATCTGTAAAACCTATCTCCTCGAGAAAAACTACCTCATTATGATAAATAATTCCATTAATTTCTACCATATTGGTACAATTTCCGAATGTAAAAGTATTAGTTTGTATGCAAAAGTATTTTTATTTTGACATATTCTACATTCCTGAGTATTGCCATATTCGTGGATGCAAATTATTCCGATGTCATGCAGAATGTTTCGCAAAATTTTACGCCACTTGTTCACTGTAATTAACGGGATACTCCGCGTATATAGCATGTTTACACACCACTGCTCGCAACTTTCGAAACATCCTTGGCCACATTGTCTTCTTACGTCGAAGCGGATTTCAGTTTAAATGCTTTTCTGACTTAGAATTTGTGTAACCATTTTCAGTAGACTTTTCGAATTCATCGGACCACAGCTAATAAATCTTTTAATGTCCGGAACTTCTTTTGAATTCTGAACACACAGTTCGCTATTTCGTACAAGAGCTTCAAAAGTAGAGTATGACCCTTCATTGAGATTTTTGCATCACAGATGCAATATGAGAAAAAAACAAAAAAAAAAAACATGCGTCCTCCATGAGTTTTACTATTTTAAAAAGTGGTAAAAAAAAAAAAAAAAAAAAAAAAAAGACGTATTATCATTTGTAAAGCATCATCTACTGCTAAAATTTTGAACCATTTATTTTCTGCCCTAATTTCCCCCTTTTCTTCGCGTACTTTCAGATCAACATTTAGGTCAAAACATTTGAAATTAATCCAGCCATTTTAAAGTTGAACTTCAATTATATTCCCCATAAAGTTTAACTCATAACATGTTTAATGATATTCTGAGATATCAGTAAATATGGAATCTTTAAATAGATTTTTACTTCACCATTAGCATTTGTGCATCCATGACAGTCACATTGAACCAGCAATCGTAATTAAGGGATATGAATAAAGACAGGCAGTTTCTGCGAAAATAAAATATTGAGTATCTCGGAACACTTTTATTATTATTATTATTATTATTATTATTATTATTATTGCTGTTGTTGTTAACAAAATATCAGTCTTTATGTCTTACAAACACTATTTTTATATACCATAAATTCAAATTCTCAAAACAAAATGGAATTGTATCAAAATAAAAGAGCTGGCTTGCACGAACGTTTCGCTAATCAAATTAAATGATTTAATGATGTCTTTCGAAGTAAATAGTAAGTAATATTAAATAGATTACCAGAACATGCAGTTACTGTTTTTAAAACATTAACATCTAATAGTACAATCTAATGTTATACTATCTTCAATATCACAGTTTACTATTTTGCAAATTGTAAGTTCATGGGAAAGGTTAAAAAATAATAATAATAATAATAATAAAAAAATATATTGCTCCTGTTTATTTTCCGTCTTTTGATATATTGATGTTAATTTGTAGGGGAAAAGCGTACAGGAGCACTTTTAACCTTTTTTTTTAAAACAGAATACAATGCATATTTTATCTAAAACATTCAAATTTATATTTATGATCATTAAAATAAGGATAATACGCTTTATTTTTCTTACTACAGCAAAAATTATTGTTTCTTTGTGATGTTCCAAGTTTATTGATCGAAATAAAAATTTGAAAATCAACAAGTTACATATTAAAAAAAAAAAAAGCCGAGTTTTTATTTGATTCTTATTGTTATATAAGATATATATATTACATTCTCCTGCTCAAATGTTTAGTAAAATTTGCAAACAATCTTATTATTATTATTATTATTATTATTTAAAAACTTATCTCTTGATGAAATGTTTCCAAACGTTGGGCATTTAAAGAACTGGATATTCTTCATGTTTTTTAATGAAGATTAGTTTAAGATAACATATAGGCGGCTGGTAACAAATTGAGCAATATTAATAATGTTTGTGATTACCGTGTATCGTTAAGTGAACGAAATTATGTGCAACTTTAGGATATGTTAATATAGACCCAGTTCAATTTGTGGATGAATTTGTGTGACGATAGCGTATTAAATAACGGAGATATAAGCATTTATTTTAAAACTCCAAAAAAAAAATAATAATAACGTGTTTGTTATTTATAATACACAGAGTTTTTCACGAAAATTATTCACACTTTCAGATGAGTTGGAAAAACACTTTTAAAATAATATACTGCAATCGGAATACAAATATCTTAAATATATCATGCAATATGAGTATATTTATGAGAAAAGGTTTTCACTGTGCATGTGCGAAAGATAAAAAAAAAATGCATAGGTTGAAAGTTAGATATATTGGGCAACTTTTATCAAAAGCGCTGAACAGAGTAAAAATTTAGTAAATTATACGAAAAAAAAAAAAGAGTTACATTTTAGATATATTTCAAGAATTGAATTTATTAAGGGGTTTTTCACATGATGCGCAATTAATTTAAAGATCCAGTTGTTTTAACCTCTTAACGAAAGTTCATTTTTGTGAAAACCACCTTATAATCTTACAAATCGTAGTAAATAAACATAAATATGTCAGAGTTACAAGCTTATAAGGGGTTTTTCACAAAAATGAACTTTTGTTAAGTGATTAAAATAATAGGATCGTCAAATTAATTACGCATCATGTGAAAAACTCCTTAAGAAATTTCAACTCTTGGAAAATATCTAAAATCTAGCTCGTTCTTTTTCGTATAATTTACTTAATTTTTACTCTATTCAAATGACTTTTGATAAAAGGTGCCCAATATATCTAACTTTCAACATACGCAATATATATATATATATATATGTATATATATATTAATCTTTCGCACATGCGCAGTGAAAACGTTTCTCATAAAAATGCTCATATTGCATGAGATATTTAGGATATTTGTATTGATTGTAGTATATTATTTTAAAAGTGTGTTTTTCCAACTTATCAGAAAGTTTCGTTAAAAACTCTGTATATTATAAATAAAAAACATGTTGATTTTTTTTTTTTTTGAGTTAAAAAATAATTCTTATAACTCCGTTATTTACTATTCTAATGTCACACAAATTCATCCACAATTTTAATTGTGTTTATATTAACATAGCCTAAAACTACAGTTCATTTCGTTCACTTAACAATACAGGGTGTTCACAAACCTTATTGATTTTGCTCAATTTGTTACCGGCCCCCTAAATATTGTCTTAAATCTATCTTTACTGAAAAAACATTAGGAAGACCTAGTTCTTTGAATACCCAATGTTTGAAAACATTTCATTGAAAGATAAGTTTTTAAATTGAAAAAAACTGATCGTTTTCAAATCTTGCAAAAGTTTTGAGCAGGAGTGTATGCATGAACATATTGGAAATGAAAGATGTTTTCATGCTGAACCAATAATTATCATTTTTGTTTTTAAGTGTTATATATACACTATCGCGCATTATCTCAAATGTACTTAAAATATTTTATTCAAATTTATTTTTTTTTCATTATTTTAAAATTTTAAAAGATTACGTAGCTCAAGTGCGGAAGCCATACCCCTGTGAAAGCCAGCATACCCCATATTAAAACACACTTTTATACATAAAATCAGGGTTTTCTCATTTGTTTCTGCTGAATGTACAAAGTGTGTATTTGCCGTTTTCTGACAAAATACGAGGGACATTCCTAAAGTAAGTTTCATCATTTTTTTCACACAGAAATTTAATTGTAAAAAGAATTGCACCATGAGACCATGCTTTATACACATTGCACTATTTTTTGACATAGTTTCCATTGATCTTAAAACATTTATCGTAGCGGGTAATCAGTTTAAAGAAACCGCTCTGGCAAAACTTCGTGCCCTGTGATGCAAGAAATTGTCACACAGCCTGCTCCATCTCAACATTGTTTAAAAAGTGACGTCCTGAGACAGCTGTCTGCTAAGAACATGTCCTGTACTCTAGCAATGTTTTTCATTCGTGGATGTAGAGGGATGCCCACTTTTACCTTCATCCTCCACACTCTATTTCCATTCACTGAACATGCAACACCAGCGAACAACCATTTATCGATACATGACTTCTTTAATATGCATGGTCTCTAGGCGTTCATGGATGATGGACACTCCAGTCCCACGTGCCCATTCATACCGGATAACAGCACGTGTTTCCATTGGCGACCACGTTATCGGCACACGTCTGTCTGCCATCATGATTTGTACTCGAATAACCTCGAGAACTCCGGTCTGCTCTTTTCTTGGGCTCTCTGTGCATGCGTTATTCATCCTCTCGTTGAACCAGCAACAAGTGTGGTTTCTTATGGACCATTTTCTCTTTAAAAAAAAAAAAGGTCTTTTTTACTTTTAGAACGTCCCTCGTACAAGAGATAAATTTAAGTACCCTTTGTTTGAGCAACTTTCTATTATCACTACTTTTGACATATATGGAGTATATGTTATAAACTGAAAATTTTCTTGTCTGCATTGTTTATTCAAAATATCAGAATCCTTTAACTGTTTTTAATAGCGTATATATTTTATCGTAAATGTATCGATATCCATCATAAAGACTCTAAACTGTTTATAAATTAAATCTTTAATAAGTAGATATAAGTGTTTGGAATAGGAAAAATAACTTTATTTCATAATACATTTATTAATTAAAACGAAAGAAACGTAGAAAACAAAACTAATATACATAATTTCCAGTTAAGAAAACATCTTCATAAATAAACTTCAACATTCATTAAGAATATTTTTTGCATCACAGCTATTAATTTTGTTTTTCTTTGAAAAGATTTTTATTGGGAAGAAAATTTTCTCATTTATTGTTCAAAGAAGAAAAGTGGAACTCTTTTATTATTTATAATTAAAAAATACAGACAATTTTGGAAGAAAAATATCTTAGATTTTTTTCTTCTAATAATTGTTGTAGGTATAACAATACAAAAGTTTCATTATATATAAATTAAGCTTTCTTTCTTATTGTAAATTTAAAAAATACAATGGAAATTGTAACAATATGTATTGAAATCCAAATGAAACACAGTTGATAAAAACATAATTAGAATTTTTTTAAGTACATTTAATGAAATATCTCCTAAAAAATTACAAATTAACAAAATTATTTTGAAAAAAAAAGAAGAAAATAAATAAATAAATATTATATTGCAAATTTCATTTTGTCGTATTTTCAGTGCAATTTTGTTTGTCCCATATGATTTTTTGCTTTTTAATGAATTGTTTTCCTAATGTATATTTTTTTTACAACTCATAACGTATATTTTTGGAAAATAGGAAAAAAGCTCTTAAGTTGTTTGTTTGATTCCTTATTCTTTAAATAAAAAAAATAAAAATAAATAAATAATAATAATAATTTTTTCTTGAATATACTGGAGTAATTAGGAAGTAATATATTTTCAAGAGGAAAAATAAAAATTTAGAAATTACACTGTTAATTATTTTTCAAAGCGCATTTACTGGAATTATTTTTTTCGTACTGAAAAACTTGTGAAATGATATTTTTAACAAATAACGGCTTACGCTAGTTAATTAATGTCACTATCATTTTATAGAGTAACAGCAATGTAACAAATTGTAATCCAAACATTTCATAGAACAAATGACTAATCATTTCAAAGGTAATGAAGATTTTTTTTTTTTTTTTTTCGTTTACAGTTTAGAGATTTCATATATAGATCACCGTTACTAAGAAAATATGTTTCACTGTCTAAACGCTCTTTGCCAGTGGAAAATTATTACAAGAATGTATTCGACTTTAATTATTTTATGCAAACTAAAGATAATATGTTCTATAGGAGAAGAAATAGACTTGATAATTTGTAATCTACAAAAAAAAAAAAAAAAAAAAAAAAAAAAAAAAGGTCTACTAATAAAGCACAGTTCAATATTTGGTAAATTACATTAAATAAACGGCTTTAACTTTTTTCATTAAAACCAAGGAGGAATGTTTTCAGTGAAATAGAAATCTATTTGAGTTTCTAATACAATACACATTAAAATAAACTTTATATCTATATTCATACAGTGTCCATGTGTATCGTGCTGATTAATTATCTGGAATAATATAAACAATTGGAACAAAAAGTAACGCATACAAAAGTATAACAAAGAAATTTTAAAAGGTTTAAAAAGCGTTACTAGATATGAATGTCAGAACATTTATAAACGAGATCCGATAAAAAGTCAGACACTACGCTCTGCATCTTGAGAACTAGTTAAAATTTTTGGAAAATTATATACAACATGTTTTAACAATTTGAAAGGAATCATGTTTGATTCTCATGGTGATTTGAGGTAGGGTGCATTGGGAAAAAGAGGAAATACTTTAAAATTTAATATGGAAAGGGAGGTCATTCTTAGGTCGATGAAGAGGTCTTTGAAAGTCAAACCTTTTTTTTTTTTTAAATTTATCTTAGCTTATTTTTAAGATAATTATGATTACTTAAATCTTTCTCTAAAAGTCCCAACCTCTCTATGTGTCTTGTGATCACTTAGGAATTTCTGAAAACCATGAAACGTGCTAAATAACTTTCAGATGATTTATTTTTTAGCACTGCTATTCTGTTTGCATTTACATTACACATGTATAATTCCGGACAATATGACCCGGTTATTGATTACTAACTGCAGGAATCTATATTCTTCAAACTAATAGAATAATATCGCAATTTGAGATGAAAATGGAATATTTTGACTGAACATAGTTCAAATAAAAATACACTTTTAAAAAACGGAGCATTTTGAACTATAATTAGTTAAATAATGATCTTATGAAGCTCCATACCTTTCTTAGGTCGTAGTGGCTTTCGGAGGTGGATCCGCCCCATCCCCAGCAATCTTTGTTGTGGCTTGCAGTAACTAACACTGAGTGTTGTTTCTTGCTTTCTTGACATTCCTCCAGAAGGTGGCGCCAAACTTGACTTAAGCCTGCTCGTGACTCGTTTCCATTACAAGAATTACTGTTATCGATGATTTCAATCGTTTCACAGTAAAATGCGTCATCGGAGTTAATTTAATTTGCAATTTTGGTGGCTTTATTAAAATTTATGTCTATGTTGTTATTTTGGTGAACTTTGGTTAGTGCGGCAGTTATTTTTCTGTATTTTATATGGTTAATGTGTTCTTTTAGAGTAGTAGATATTTTCCTTTTAGAGACTCCGATGTAGCACCCGGTATTATGGTTAGGTTAGTTAAAAGGGATCTTGAAAATGTTTGCGGTTTCAAAAGGGGGGATGGGATCTTTATCTCTGTGAATTAACTGTGAAATACTGGGGGTTTGGTTTAATAGGGATATTCAAATTATATTTTTTAACAGTACTTTTTATTTTAATTGAGGCTCCTTTATCAAAAGAGATTGAAAAAGTAAATTTCGAGGAGACTTTTTGGTGGCTATGAATAAAATTAAGATTGCGGATTCTTTTTTTTATATAAATTGTCTACTAACATTTTGTGGTAACTGCCCTTAGTGATAGATTTTTAATGTATTTTATTTCATTTTTTTAACCTGTAGGATTGTTCCGAATTAAAATAGTGCGGTTAATATAGAATTGTGTTGCGTTTATCTTGTATTTGTATGGGATTCAGCTATGATTGCTAATAATTTCTTCACTGGAGGGGGGGTTTACGGTAAGCTGTGGTATTTATAATATTATGAAAACGTTTTATCTTGATATCTAGGTAATTTATGTCGTTATAATTTAGGTTTCGCATGTAAATTTTATATTATTGTCTAATTGGTTTAAGGTTTTAAGGACTTCATAAGAAAGTCCCCCGAGAAATTTACTTTTTCAATCCCTTTTGATCAAGGAGCCTCAATTAAAATAAAAATACTGCTAAGAAACATAGTTTAAATATCACACTATTAAACTAAATTCCAGTATTTATCAGTTATTTCGCAGCGATAAAGCTCCCATCCCCCCTTTTCAAACCGCAGGCATTTACAAGATCCATTCTAACAATCTTAACCATAATACCGGTTGCCACATCGGAGTCTGTAAAAGGAAAATGTCTACTAGGCTAAAAGAACACATTAACGATATAAAATACGTAAAAATAATACCGCCTTAACCAAAGTCCTCCAAAATAACAATATATATATAAATTTTAATAAAGGCACAAAACGCGCAAATTATAATAACTCCGATTACGCATTTACCGTGAAACGATTAAAATCATCGATAACAGTAATTCTTGTAATGGGCACGAGTCACGCACAGGTTTAAGTCACGTTTAGTGCCATCTTCTGTAAGAATATCAAGAAAGCAATAAAGAACACTCAGTGTCAGTTACTGCAATCTACAAGAAATGTTGCTGGGGTGGGTCGGATCCGCCTTCGAAAGTCACTACGCCCTAGAAAAGGCATGGAGCCTCATAAGACCATTATTTAACTAATTATAGTTCAAATATTTTAAAAATAATCTAGTGTGTCTCTCGCAAGACTTTCTCTTACCCTGAAATTTAACACTAAAAGTAAATATTGGATAATAACGGTTAAGATAATGAGTACTGTTCTGCAAACCTATGTAAAAACAATTTAAATTATTCTTCGGAACAGCTTTATTTGACAAATAATTCTATTTGAGGTGGGGGGGGGGCACTGCAACCCCAACCCCCCGTTTCAGTATTGTAACTACATTTACATAAAATTCAAACCTGTTATTAAGTTCAAAATGTTATTCAAAAATTTTCAGACAACTTTCACACGCATCATTCCTTGAAACTTATCAATCTTGAACAAACATTTCTAATATCCAATGCATTAACTTCAAAATACATCATTTGGGCCGCCTGAAATTATTTGTTTTCAATTTACTCTAACAAACTCAACCAAAGATTAAAATATAAAACTTGACTTCGCTATTCAGGAAGCCTCAAACTTACAAACATACAAAAAACGAAGTAATGAATATTTATCTTCAAAAAATACATTATTTATCATATGACTATGAGGACTTAATTTCAATTCATGTGCAAATTTCCTGGGCATTAGGGTGGATCGAAAAACGCGTTTTTTCTGCAATTCAATTCTAATAGCGCGGAAAACTTGCGCATAGGCGTCATAATAAATGAAAAAATATTTAAAAAATTTTTGTTCAAAATTTGAAATCGCGCAGAAGGCCTAAAGTTACGAAAAAAAGTCAAAATACCGGTAAATTAAAAAAAAAATGCGAAAATTACAAAAAAAACATTTTTTGTTCTAATAGTGAAAAAAGTGTTTTTAAGAGTGTCCTTAATGCATACAAAATATAATTAGACCCATTCTTGTTTTACTGAATTCGCGCAAAAGGCCAAAATTTGCGGGTTGTATCGTAAAAAAACGATAATTCATGATTTTCGACGATTTTTAAACATGTGTCAAAACCCATAAAAGTTTTATTGTTAATTTGTAATAGAGTAAAAACCATTCAAAATAGTTTTCCCAATCCAGAAATAATACTTTCAGACCTGTTATTCCTTAACTGTATTCGCGCAAAAGGTCTAAATTATAGTATAAGTTAAGTTATAGAGTCCCGTAAAAACGCCGTTTTCCATATCTGATGAGTGTTTATTTAACACATTAAGGTTTGTAATAAGACTCTAACAAATGATTTACAAAAAATGTATTAGCCAAACATATCATATTGCAGCTCTCAGCTCATTTCAACATTTAATCTGTGCTGAAATGACCCAGGACGTGGCTGCAAGGCGAGTCCCACCTCCACCCTACCAAACCAACCAACCAGGGTAAATTTTATTTACAATATTTATAGTAACTAATTACTTTGTACAATGCATATATGTTCGTTGTAGGCAAAAGGTTATTTACATAGAAGCCCCTTTGAATTCTGACTTTGAATTAAATGTGGGCATCAGCTGCCTTGATTTTCAAGTAGCTCTTATATAACCATCTCGATTTTCATGCCCGCACACTTTTTCTGCTGCTTTTGTAACCAGTTTTACACACCTCTCAACTGACTGGGTGTGGCATGGGAATTTGAGGTAGTTAAACTCTGGTAGCGCTTTGTGTTTCAATAAAGAAGCAATGTATTCAGTTGGCATCTTGGACAGTAGTGGCGGCGGTGTTAACTTGCATATGACCAATCAATTAGTTCGGTATAGTCGTTTGCACTAAAATTTATTGAAGTTATTTCGAAGTCTCTTACATAACCTTCAGCTGATGGCTCATTTCTGGATTTTAGGATCCTCCTGTAGTCATATGCACCTGTTTGGTTTGATATAAAGAAAAACTACACTGTGAAAGATGGACCGAAGCATATTTTGAAGGTAGTTAAAACAACCAGGCATCTACCGGACAATATCAAGCAAATCATTGATCCAGTAATTCAAAGGAACGCATTATTCTGCCACCCTGAAAATATTATGTTGGCTATGATAATGGATAAGAGACCACATATTAGTGTTATAACACGTCACTCTTCTGAATGGCTTAAAGCGAGTCTTCTAGACTCTTTGAAATATAAATATTGCAGGCTATTTCATTCAATCAAAATAGTTATTTAATAATTTCTAATCATTTTAATTTCAAAGTAATAATCTTCAAACTGATATTTTAATATTCTTCTTACCTGTAAAATTCTTCGACGTTAAAAAATGAAGACTAATAACGGACACTTGTCTTTCTAGAAATAATAGCTTCTTCTTTAAGACGATAAAATATATACAGTTTATTACATAAAATATTTACATGATGAAAATAACAGTATTTACAAAAAGGTATTCCTTTCGTGCACATCGAACATCCATTTCATTCTATTTTTAGCAATACTATTTCTAAAATTATACTTTGAGAAAAATGGATTTATAATAAAACTAATCTAATCTATCAGCTACTTTTTCTATTTCTTTAACTGTAGCTCTATGAATAATAAAATTAGGCCAAAAAGGCCCCGAGAGCATTCTATTTCATTGTGTGGCTCTCTTCACTAAAGACAAACTAAAACCAAAACTAATGTCCCGCCAGAGTAAACAAAAAATGTTCTTCGAATCTCATCTCAACGGGACCTCTGGCGCCCTCTAGTGAGGCAAATGTATATCAATACCTAACATCCCCCCACCTTTAATTTTTTAGGTGAGAGCTAAAAAATTAAACAGTTAATTAATTAAGAAAATTTAAACTTATAAAACTACATACTAAGGAAAATTAAAGCTATAAACTACAAATAGTAAAAATTAAAGTTACAAACTAATGAAAATAAAGAAAAATAAAAATAAAATATTTTAAAGTTCAATGCAATTTTAAAACAATTGTGATTGTCTTTAGAAAAGTTTTTTATAGTTTTTGACCACTTTCAGTTTATTGCCTCTTTTGCTGCTTGTATCACTGGATCCTCAGCATCTGATATCTCTAAGGGATAAAGTTTTTGAAGTGGTCTAATCAATGTCCCAGAATGCATTTTCACTTCCAAAACCCTGGCACGGCCATCTCGGCTGGGAAAAATTTTCACTACTCTTCCTATTGGCCACTGTAGTCTTTTCACACTGTTGATTTCTACTAGCACAATGTCGCCTTGTTTAACAGGCTTACATATCTGTCTACTTCGTTGTACCAACTGCGCTAGATACTCTTTTCGAAATCTACTTTGTAGTTGCCTTCGAACACTTTGGCAGTGCTTGTATCGTGCTCTCAGTTTTTTAGCATCAATGGCATCCAGATCTGGTACACCAATTTCTTGAATGTCTTGCATAAAACAGGAAGGTGTCAAAGGAATGAACTTGTCTGGTTCTTCTGATAGGTATGTTAAAGGTCGACTGTTCATTATGGCTTCAACTTCGCACAAGATAGTAGAGAGATCTTCAAAATTGAGGGAAGATTTACCAAGAGTTCTCAGTAGGAGGTTTTTTACACTTCTAATGAGACGCTCCCACCATCTGCCCCACCAAGCAGCGGTTGGGGGGATGAACTTCCATTTTATTGGAGCTATGTCATCCGTCTTTTGAATTTGATTCCAGTCAAGAGATCTAAAGAGATTGTTGGCACCCCGAAAGTTAGTTCCATTGTCACTGTAGATTGTCGAAATTCTTCCTCTTCGGGCTACAAATCTTCTTAGCGCTTGTATGAATCCCTCTGTTGAAAGATTCGTCACTAATTCCAAGTGTATGGCTCGATATACTGCACAGGTAAAAATGACTATCCATACTTTGGACTTATTTTTCAGGTAAGGAGGACCGCATAAGTCGATGCGAACCACTTCAAAAACTTTTGAGTCTCTGACTCTGTCAAAAGGTAAATGGATCGAAGGAGTAACAAATGGTTTGGAAGAAAAAATTTTACACTTTGTGCATTTTATCAATTCACTTCGGATGTTACGCTTTGCAGAAATAATCCAGTAATGTTCACGTAAGATCGAACCAACTGTCTGAAGTCCAGCATGGCAATTCTTCAAGTGGCAGTCTCTAATTAGGCACCTTACAACATGATGTTTTGATGGCAACAATATAGGATACTTGAAAGAAAAAGTGTCTTCTCGATCTAACAACTTTGTTTTGACTCTTAGAATATTGTCTTGATCTTTCATAACAACAAGACCTTTTATTGTTTCTCGCACATCACCAAAACTTTCTAACTGTATGCGTGACCAGAGAAATTTTTCCGCCTCTTCCTTTTCTTCTGCCGAAAGTTCAGCTGGGAAAATATGATTTTTATTTCTACATTTTGTTGCAAATCTTCTTATCCAACAAATAATATTTACAAGTTTACAAAATTTCGTAGTTCTTTCATAATCCATAAATGGATCTATATTTGGACTCGAAAATAATGACACTGCAGTTTTCTTTCTCTCCGACATAACTAAGACTTCATTAGGGACAATCTTCGGTTGGGGCCAGTTACTTTTTTCATCTTCTAGCCTTTTAGGTCCCTCCCACCATCCCGATTCAAGAAGGTATTTAGGACTACAACCACGGGAAGGCAGGTCTGCCGGATTTTGACTTCCTGGAACTAAGTACCACTGGTGAGGGTTCGTAAGTTGGCATATTTCTCTGATTCTGTTGCCCACAAAGGTTCCCCACTGGTCATTTCTTTTAATCCAGGCCAAAACTGTCGAAGAATCAGTCCAAAAGTAAGTTGGTACTGTAGGGATATCCAAAGCTTCTATGACATACTTTGATAGTCTGGATCCCAACACACAGGCAAGCAGCTCAAGACGAGGAATCAATAGAGCCTTTTTTGGAGCCAACCGTGATTTTGCTCCCAAAAATTGAATTGAAACTCTTTTTTCTTCTTCGCACCGTAGAAAAATTACTGTTGCATAGGCACTTTGACTTGCATCGCAGAAAATATGTCGGGTTCAATCTTCTTTATTTCCATAACCTATTCTTCTCGGGATCTTCAATTCTGTTAGCTGTTTTAATTCGCTGTACCATTTCTGAAAGTCTCTTTGAATTTTCTCTGGAAGCGGCGTGTCCCATGCTGATTTGCTGGACCAAGATTCTTGAATTATTATCTTGGCTGGTAACAACGCTGGAGCTAGAAAACCGATGGGATCGAAAATTCCTTGAGTTATGGATATAATTTGACGTTTTGATGGATTCACTATTTCTAAGTCAAATTTATTGCAGACCATCAAGCTATCATCTGTTCTGTCCCATTTCATTCCTAAAACTGGAATTGGAGTTGAGAAGTCTTCCTTTTCATTTCTTTTACAGGACCGAATTGCCACAATCTTAGGTCCATTTTAGCTTCAGCCATGATTTCTGTTGCCTTAGATTTAAATTCTTCCAATTCGGACGTGTTGTTTACAGATGTGACGTTTCTGGTGAGTTGTCTAAGAAACATATCGTGGGCTCGCTCTTCTTCTCTTTTGGACAAGATTTGTGCAGGGTCGTTGATATCTATCGAGTTGTCTCAAGTCTGGAACATTCCAATCTTTTATGTACTGATTTGTCATTAATACCGCTGTACCGCTATTCAAGCAACCCTGAGATGGAAGCCCTGCTTTCCACAAACTGTCCATCCAAGTTTGGTTTCTATCGCTGTGAGTCCATTTTCTAATTGCTTGACTCGACCAGTTAACAGTTGACCGTAAACGTCACTCCCGATCAGGATTTGTATTTCCGTATTACCAGGGCCGATATCGGACAACCACAGCTTGTTTTTCTTGAGTTCTCTGCACAGATTTCCCTTTGGAATTCGAGGAATTTCACCACAAATTTTTTCTTGTTCTAGAAGATCAAGCTCATGTATGGAACTGACCCGATTATTCGATGCACCTACTGCAACTCTAAATATATTGTGCTGTTTAGCTTCCATCTGTGCACCTCCAAAAACTGTATGGGCAATTATTTCTGTACCAATGGGTTTGAGCTTGAGCTCTTTGGCAGTTTTCCTCAAGATGTAACTTTTCTGCGAACCACTGTCCATAAGACAACACACCTTTTTTTGGCCTTTTTCCCCTTTTATATTTATTTCTAACGTCATAAGGGCTATTTCCTGGGAGCATTGTTTGGCGACAATGTTCTGTATTACTTCGGGAGGTTTGCTTCTACTATTTTCACCCCCTTTCCTTATCTCTGGACAAAATAGTTCTGTGTGTGGTTTTGAACAAACGTCGCACTTAATAAAAACCTTGCACGTTTTTGCCCGGTGTCCAAAACGTAAACATTTCAAACAGCAATTTTTTTCTTTTACTTTATTTTTCTTTTCGTCAAGGGAGAGCGATCTGGCTGTTATGCAGTCTTTACTCTCATGCGTTTTTCCGCAAAATATACAGCTTAATTCTTTTGCAGCGAATAAGTCTGTAGCAGTGGGGACCCTGTTATCTCTCTTGTGGAATTTATTTTTAACATTTTCCCTGGGTGAATTAATTTCAAAACCCGACCTGGCTAATTGTAACCTTTCTTCACCTGCCACTTCCCTTTTCAAGAAATTCAGCAATAGTGACAAGTTCGATTTCTGTGTGGTTTCCTTATCATCTAACTCAGTAGAATCTTCCCTGGCCCCAACATTAAGTCTTTGAAACGTTCTAATAATATCTTCGGGTAAACAGGATTCTACCATTGGGTACAGCCACGCAGAGTTCTGATCAATGTTTACACCCATGCTTTCCAGCGATCTCAAGTGTGCTTCTATCTTGGTCACTAAATTACACAAATTTTTGCTATTTCCCCTAGTCTGTACATTAGCTGTAATTAATTTCAAAAATTCCCGAACATATACTTCGATTAAGATATCTTTATCCCCATAGCGTTCTTCAAAAGCCTTTACTGCCTTTAAATAATTTTCTGATGTTACGGGGTAACTTTCGAGTAATTCTCTGGCTCGAGTTCCTGGTTCTACGCACTGTAAAAGGTACTGAAATTTGTCAGCGTTGTCTAATTCTTCATCCTCATGAATTTTCTTAAATTGGACCCAAAAGGGCAAATAATTTATCAATTTTGAATCATATTTCTTGATAGCTAATTTTGGTAATTTATATCGCTTTGTTTTCAAGTTTGTTTCACTTTCTATTTTATTTTGGCCTGTGTAATTAAAATTTACATTTGAATTTAACTTTTCATTAATTAGTCTTTTAACTGTGATAAAGTCATCACAGTATGCTTCGCTTTCTTCGGCTTCTTTTATAATCAAAGCTTCATCGCATTTACTATCTTCCGACATAATATCTAATATCTCATTGTCGAGTGTCTTTAATTCTGTCATTAAACCCTCTAATTTATTTAAATTATCTAAAAGTATACCCCTCTCAAGATCTTCTTTCTCTAGTTCTGTTTTTAAAATATTTAAAGTTTTAGTAAAGGAAGATCGTAATGGAGTTCTTCGCCTTTTTATTTTTTCCATTTCTGATTTTTAAACAAAAACAGAACAGTTTTATGTTAATTAACCGATTATTCTTTATTTATGCATTTTATTTTAAATGTAAAAAACTTCACTTTCCTATTTACCAAGAAGATTTTATTTAAAGAACAACTTGGAAAAAGTTCTATTTCGAGAACTATTTTTTCTTTTCATAAAATGTAAACAAAAGAAAATAACATTTTATTATTTTTTATTTTACTCTTAAGCAATATCTATTTTCAACTGAATAATATTTTTTTTTTTTCATTTATTAACTGTAAAAATTTACTGAATTAAAGAATCACAAAATGTCATCCAAGAACAAATTTAAAATCGAAGCTTTCATCATTTGCACACTGTTTTCATTCACAAATTCTAAAATAAAACTTTATCTCATTATGATTGCGAAATAAAAAATAAAACAATAAGCATTCACTGCAATCAGTTTTTAACATCATTTAATATTTACGATGAAAGAATATTTTTTTTTTTTTTTTATTAATGCTTCTTTTTCAAGGTCAACTCAATGCTCAGTTTCTTCATTCTAGTTTTATTTATTTCAATCATAAAAAACAACTAATTTATTTTTACCTTGAAAAGTTTACGTTTTAATGTACAAATAATACAGCAAATAAAAAATCTTGTTTTATTTCAATCAATCAGACATATTTAATTTTATTTACTTTGAAAAAGGAATATTATTCTATATTCTAAATAATTTCAATCTTAGATATCGTTTGAAAAACATTTCACATAATAATAAAATAAATTTTAAACCATTTATTGTTTCAAATGAAAATATTTTCTTTTCTTTTCAGTTAATATAAACAATACTAATATAAACAATATTTCCTGTATTTAATATAAACAATACTTCCTGTCTGCGAACGCCATAAGCTATGTTATAACACGCCATTCTTCTGAATGGCTTAAAGCGAGTCTTCTAGACTCTTTGAAATATAAAGATTGCAGGCTATTTCATTTAATCAAAATATTTATTTAATAATTTCTAATCATTTTAATTTCAAAGTAATAATCTTCAAACTGATATTTTAATATTCTTCTTACCTGTAAAATTCTTCGGCGTTAAAAATGAAGACTAATAACGGACACTTGTTTTTCTAGAAATAATAGCTTCTTCTTTAAGACGATAAAATATATACAGTTTATTACATAAAATATTTACATGATGAAAATAACACTATTTACATAAAGGTATTCCTTTCGTGCACATCGAACATCCATTTCATTCTATTTTTAGCAATACTATTTCTAAATTTATACTTTGAGAAAAATGGATTTATAATAAAACTAATCTAATCTATCAGCTACTTTTTCTATTTCTTTAACTGTAGCTCTATGAATAATAAAATTAGGCCAAAAAGGCCCCGAGAGCATTCTCGGGGCCCATTCTCGAGAGCATTCCCTGTTGCTCTCTTCACTAAAGACAAACTAAAACCAAAACTAATGTCCCGCCAGAGTAAACAAAAAATGTTCTTCGAATCTCATCTCCTCTGGCGCCCTCTAGTGAGGCAAATGTATATCAATACCTAACACATTAGAGAACTTGGCTACAGGAGGATCCTTAAATCCAGAAATGAGCCATCAGCTGAAGGTTATGTAAGAGACTTCAAAATACCTTCAATAAATTTTAGTGCAAATGACTATACCGAACAAATTGATTGGTTATATGCAAGTTAACACCGCCGCCACTACTGTCCAAGATGCTAACTGAATACATTGCTTCTTTATTGAAAGACAAAGCGCTACCAGAGATTAACTACCTCAAATTCCCATGCCACACTCAGTCAGTTGAGAGGTGTGTAAAACTGGTTACAGAAGCAGCAGAAAAAGTGTGCGGGCATGAAAATCGAGATGGTTATATTAGAGCTACTTTAAAATCAAGACAGCTGATGCCCACGTTTAATTCAAAGTCAGAAATCAAAGGGGCTTCTATGTAAATAACCTTTTGCCTAAAACGAACATATATGCATTGTACAAAGTAAATAGTTACTGTAAGTAAATATTGTAAATAAAATTCACCCTGGTTGGTTGGTTGGGTAGTGTGGAGGTGGGACTCGCCTTGCAGCTACGTCCTCGCCGTGAGTCCTGGGTCATTTTAGTACAGAAGTACAGATTAAATGTTGAAATGAGCTGAGAGCTGCAATATGATATGTTTGGCTAATACATTTTTTGTAAATCATTTGTTAGAGTCTTATTACAAACCTTAATGTGTTAAATAAACACTTATCAGATATGGAAAACGGCGTTTTTACGGGACTCTATAACTTAACTTATACTATAATTTAGACCTTCTGCGCGAATACAGTTAAGGAATAACAGGTCTGAAAGTATTATTTCTGGATTGGAAAAACTATTTTGAATGGTTTTTACACTATTACAAATTAAAAATAAAATTTTTATGGGTTTTGGCACATGTTTAAAAATCGTCGAAAATCATGAAATATCGTTTTTTTACGATACAACCCGCAACTTTAGGCCTTTTGCGCGAATTCAGTAAAACAAGAATGGGTCTAATTATATTTTGTATGCATTAAGGACACTCTTAAAAACACTTTTTTCAGTATTAGAACAAAAAATGTATTTTTTTTGTAATTTTTGCATTTTTTTTTTTTAATTTATCGGTGTTTTGACTTTTTTTGGTAATTTTAGGCCTTCTGCGCGATTTCAAATTCTGAACAAAAATTTTTTAAATATCTTTTCATTTATTATGACGCCTATGCGCAAGTTTTCCGCGCTATTAGAATTGAATTGCAGAAAAAACGCGCTTTTCGATCCACCCTACTGGGCATGGTAAAATATTATAGTAAAGCACTTACAAATATAAAAGAATGTTATGGCTTAAACATTGGCAGCCCTGTATATATTCTGAAAGTTATGTACACATCACATGGTGTACATAAATATAATCCTATATTAATAGTAGATGATTTCTATACCATATTCTACATGAAACATGTTTTTACGCATATAAAAAATATATATTCGTTTCATTTGGTTTAGTGCAGTCTATAAATGTTAAACTCGACTGATCTGCAATTTCCCCTACAGACGTTGTGAGGTATAGCAAAGTTAGCTACAATTAAAATTCGCACTTAACGAGTATAACATGAATGTGCAGAATTTAGGATTCAGTAGATTAATAGAGTTAGTTCTCATCCTAAATTTAAATTGAAATTGTAATCTGCGATATGTTAATTTTATAAAGTATTTTGGAAAGTGGTTGATATAAAAGGAGAAGGAAGGTTGTTTTTGAGATAGTTGAGAGGTAGCCGAGATGAAGTGAAGTTAGATGTTAGCGGCTTAGAAGGCGGTTTAGAGTAAGAGGGCTATTGGGGTAGCTGCTTAGAGTTGGATAGTTGAAGATAGTAAGTCGAGTAGTATAGTGGCGTCAGGGAATCCTCCCACATACGAAAGATTACTAAGCAGTAAGAGTTAACGCAGTTAAATAAAGTAGTTGAGATCATTTGTGATTAATTAAGTAAATTAAAGTATTTGTGAACGCTGCCCATCTTATGTTATAAGTTATTAAATGCCATTATAGTCCAACGCCCTCCTTTCCTTTAAGCTCTTAATAAAGCTCATTTATTTTATAAATCTGACTCTGTCATTACTTCATAATATAATTCAAGTTTCGTGCTTACTTCATAAATTTAATTAAGTAATTATGTTTCAGCTTCAATCAAAAGTTAAATTGAATCATGGTCCACTTACTTTCGCCACAGTTGCGCCCAAATCAAGTCGAATCTCGCTCCGAGCTAGTGTTTTTTGATGGCATGACCAGTGTGCTTCAATTTTTTTATGAACTTGAATATTTTTTACAGTTTTATAAAATCAATGTTGCAGAAAAATATGCTTGGTTAGCATATTCCTTAAGAGGAGAACCGAGACAGTGGCATAAATTAATCGCCTGCCATTCACTTGGCCCAAATCCAACATACGACGATTTAAAAAGTAAAGTGATAAGTCTCTTTGCCACTCGGTATGATAGATTGAGATTAGAACATGACCGTTCCCTCCCCCCTCACGAGCGTCAGAGGGAAGCAGTAATAAAACCAGTGGAAAACCCACTACAAGTTATTAAGTCACAGGAAGCAAGCTCTATTAATTTAAACCAACCTAAAACTGTCGATGAAACCGTTATTTCTAGTGACAAAAGTCAAATACAAGTTGAAGCAAACGAGCAAACTTCGCCTTTAACCAGCACTACAGACAGATTAAAGTCTGTTATCCAGCCTTTGGATACGGATAAGAAATCCGAAAAACTATCTCATGTTGCGACGGAGGTTGTAAATCCAATTAAAATAACTGTGGCTGCTGAAGCCGTTCAACCGAGTGAAAGTGTAAAATCAGTAAATGATTCGGCTAATCCTTGTAACTCGACTTTAGCTGTCAGCTTTGAAGCTATGCAGCCGACGCAGTCGGTGATTTCCGATGAAAAACTGAACTTTAGTTCTCAAAATGACACGCCGACTAAAGTAAAAAAAAAATGTTGAACCGGTTCAATCCGAAATATTATCAAGGGTAACTGAAGCTCGTGTCAGAAAAATTTAAAGTAATACATTTCAAAATTCATCTCCTGATAATTTACATTTAAAAACAGTCAACTTGACCGATCCTGTTATTTTCACAGAAACTGTGGTAAAAAAAAGTGAAAAGTTTAGCCACTCTGCTTCTAAAGATCTCGTAACTACTTTTAAAGAAAATCTTGTAGTTAATGTAAATGAAAGTACTACATTTCAAAATGCAGTGTTAACTAACTCTAGTTCTGCACATCCAGTACATAAATTCAATGATAAAGTCGTAAATCGAATGAAAAAGTCAGATAACTCGGTCGCTAGTTTAAATGATGTGCCGCCTAAAGTAAAAGAAAATGTTGTACTTTCCACTAGTGAAGTGAAAGTTTTGAAAGCTTGTAAGCCCTCCAGGACCTCGACCTCAACGAGTAGAGAGCGAGTGGAACCTTTTCCGGGAACTGTGGGCAGTGACAAGGTACCGGGCTAGAGTCCGTCCCAGAAAAGTGCCTCTCCGATGCCGGACTCCGTTCTACAAGCCACCAGCGCTGAAAGTTCGACAGCAACTCCACGGGACAGTCTCACCCGCATTGCTGATTTTGCTGATATCAAGGAATCGATATGTCAGGTGCTATGGTTCTATATTTTTTCCATTGTAAAGTGTATTTCTAGCAGAACAGTCCTAAAATCTACGACATGTAGTAAATAAGCCATTTGGACTTTCAACCATGAGCTAAAAGCCATGAACTTTCTAAAATATCAAAAGTCAAAATTTAAACTTTTAGCATGAACTTTCAAACTCCCGAAATTTCATGTATTGTTTACATGTCATAATTTTTTTTTCTGTTATATAATATATGCATGTATGTACTTTAATGTTCTTTTATTTTATAGCCATCGCCTGCAGAGCAGGTAATATAACATGTTTTTTAGCCTTTGTAAATATTTCCCCTTTTTGTTAGTATTTCTGTTCATATTGTATTTGCATATATAAAATGAAATTTGATAAGTGTATAAACATTTTTCTCTATAGTTTTGTAAATGATCTATATGTATGTACGTTAATCTTTTTTTTATCCTCAGCCATCAACGGCAGTTTTTGTTAAAAACCTTTTTTCCAACATTTGTGTATATATATATTCCTTATCTATATTTCTCTCAATGTCTTATAAATTGTATAAAATGAAATTTGATAAATTGTATAAAATGAATATTTCTTGTTGTAAACTTTTGTATGCTAAATTAAAAGTTTAATGTATGTATATATTAGTATGGGGTTAAAAAGAATTTTTTTCTCGGTATTTTGCATATAAATCGTGTTTAACGACTAACCTTAATAAACTAACAATTCAGTTTTTTCCGTATGTAAATAGCTAGCTGAAAATATTGCTTATCTATACAATTATTATGTCATTTATCTATATACAAGTTGTAGTGTACTTCTATTTTGATTTATACGTTAAAAAGAGTTTTAATTTTAGAAATTCTGATGTCCAGCTGTTAATCTCAAGATCTCCTGGTTGTTACTTTGAAATGAAAACTCATAGTTTTTGGAAGGAAGTATTTTTGGAAGCGTGCCAGCGTTTTTCTTTTCTGAAGTAAAAGGTGCTTTCTTGGACGAATGCCAACAGCGGATCTCTTTCAAGATTCATCTGATAGCGGACAACTGGAATTTTTTTCTGTTGATGAATTTCAAGTTTTTTCTAGCCAAGGATTCTGGACCTAGATTGGTCTTTAGTGGCTACCAACATTTTAAGTTTTTAATAAAATTATTATGTTACAAGGTGCTCAAGTCAAGAACGTAATGTTAAAAGTTAAATTGAATAATGATCGCATTTTTTATTTAAGCGATCCTTCAGTACTAAATTTTTTTTTCTCAATTAATGAAAATTTTTCCTTTCCATTTTTTAAAGGAAAGACGTTCTTGTAATTCCCCGCTGTATCGTAGGACTATATATCTTTATTTAACTAATTATGAGTACAAAGGGTTTTCCGGTGTAAATCGACTTAGACTAAGCTTTTAAAAAATGTTTCTTATTATGCTAAGTGTCCGGTTTTTTAGCCCGGTACTCTTAATATTTTTTTCCTTATTAGATTTTAAAAGCAAATAGTTATTGTTGGGCAGTTTAATTTAAGTTTCCCCCCTCTTTTTCTAAAGTATTTTGGAGTTTAATTTTAAACAGTAAGTCACTGCAGCTAATTTTTTATTTGCATAGCATAACAATACCTTTAAAATTTTCACGTGTAAAAACCCGTTGTGGATTTTTACGTGATTTTTTTTTTCTTTTGGAGAGGAACTGTGAGGTATAGCAAAGTTAGCTACAATTCAAATTCGCACTTTACGAGTAAAACATGAATGTGCAGAATTTAGGATTCAGTAGATTAATAGAGTTAGTTCTCATCCTAAATTAAAATTGAAATTGTAATCTGCGATATGTTAATTTTATAAAGTATTTTGGAAAGTGATTGATGTAAAAGGAGAAGGAAGATTGTTTTTGAGATAGTTGAGAGGTAGCCGAGATGAAGTGAAGTTAGATGTTAGCGGCTTAGAAGGCGGTTTAGAGTAAGAGGGCTGTTGGGGTAGCTGCTTAGAGTAGGATAGTTGAAGATAGTAAGTCGAGTAGTATAGTGGCGTCAGGGAATCCTCCCACATACGAAAGATTACTAAGCAGTAAGAGTTAACGCAGATAAATAAAGTAGTTGAGATCATTTGTGATTAATTAAGTAAATTAAAGTATTTGTGAACGCTACCATCTTAAGTTATAAGATATTAAACGCCATTATAGTCCAACGCCCTCCTTTCCTTTAAGCTCTTAATAAAGCTCATTTAATTTATAAATCTGACTCTGTCATTACTTCATAATATAATTCAAGTCTCGTGCTTACTTCATAAATTGAATTAAGTAAAGTTTCAGCATCAATCAAAAGTTAAATTAAATCATGGCCCACACTCGTTCGCCACGACGTAATGTATTTGAATGCTCTTGGGTATTCCTGTATACGAACCATTTGATTGATCTCAACGAAAAGTTTAGTGCAGCATCCCTATATGACACACATTTAGAATACCAAGTTTGAACTTTCTGCTATAATTTGTTATTGAGATATGCTGTTTAGACACACACACACACTCGACTTTCGGAGGCGGGATACAGACAGACACACACACACAGACACAAACACACAGACACACAGACCAACCGCTAAAAACATGATTTTTGTATTCAGGCGACCTCAAAAAGTGTAAATATAACAAAAACTCATTTTCGAAAATTTGACCCAAAAACAATACTTTCTCTATCTTATGGGTAAGAGAAATTAAAAATACATGAAATATGAGGGAATATGGGAAATTTTCGCGCATACGTCTATTATGTATGAGAATTATTTTAATCGTAAAGATCTTGGACCAGTTTTAGAAAACCATTTATGACACTAACATGAACTTCATGGGCTACGAACATCCTACTTTGGAAACTTTGCAATTTATTCAAAATGTACGGTTTTCTCAACAAAAGAGAATAGTGCAACAATAATAATAATAATAATAATAATAATATATATATCATACGGATTACTTTTATCTTAAAAAAGCTAGACAAGATTTAAAATACTCCTTATGATACTGCCATGAATATCATTGTCTATGCGCATTGTACTTGGAAAACATGGTAAGCTTTTTCTGATAATCTTTACATGGCAAATTAACGCAAAATTTTACTTAAAATTTAAGGGAGAATGTTGTATTGGGAATAATATGGATCACCGTTGACAATACTGTGAAAACTGAAATTTGAAACTTATCCTAATAAAATTAAACAATAAATTACGATAAGTTAAATATATCGATTCAGAAGGAAGGTACTCTATTGGGCTGGGCATTTCATTCTGTGACCATTCATAGGGATCAGTAGACTACATCTCTTTTATTATGAATATATAATGAGCTATTGCAGAAATTTGTGAGAACAAATGAATGGTGGGGAACGAAGCAGTGTCATCCTATGCCAACTAGTTTTATCAGTAAATTACTTTAAAAATATATATATATAAAAAATTATTTTTATGAAAAATCCTTACATTTTTCTTCTTACAAAATAAAAGGAAAATGTGGACTTTAATTTTCATTAAAGCATTAATTTGTAATTGACTAATTAAAATGTTGTTCGCAAACATCATATTTTCCAATTTATGATGTTTGCTTACAAATTTTTATTCTTACTCATTAAACTCAATTTTTTCGATGCATATTTCTGTAACTCTTAATTAAGTTATTAAAATAACATGATTGAAAATGAATGCATAATTAAAGTAAAAGGAAATGTAATGCATTTTAGAAAAATAAGTATTTCTCATTAAGAATCAATACATTATGTTTTCGTGAATAAATGATAATTTAAATAATCGATATGATGTTTAACGATGGAAGCATGACCAAAAGCAGAAACTTCAACGGAAATTTGATGAAAATCGTTTTCGTATTTTAAAAACTTCAATTAAAGTGGCGCCTGAAATCTTTGTAGCTAAACTTTCTGGAAGTTTTGATCACAATTAAAAAGAGTTTAGAATTGAAATCACTGATGCGAGAATCACAGGCTCATTGCGTCTCATGAATACCAAGAATTCGTAGGTACGGTAAGAAGATCGCTTTGTTGAATTCGAAATTGTTGTTTAATATATTTGCAATAATAATGCACAACGATAAAATTATTAGATTTAGAAAAGAAAGACTGATGTTTACTTACAGAAACGAGCATATAATAGAAAGGAACTGTTAATATATGTAAATTTGTAATTTCGTTATTACAATTAAGAAAATGTTAAAAAGATTATAAAATAAAAATGTAATATATATATATATATATATATATATATATATATATAATAATAATAAATAAAAATAAAATGTTAAACACATTTTTAATTTAACCTATTGTAGTTATTTATATGAGCGTTTTATAATGATTTATTTATTTTGTTTTTAATTTATTTTAGTAAAATTGTTTTTAAAAAATGTACAATTTTTAGCAATCTAAAAAACATATCATTATTTTTATATCGCATAAAAATCGCTTAGTTTTTCATAATACTTGTATCATAAATCCATTTTGGTGCAATATACAATGTAGAAACTCGTATGTAGTCTTCCATTAAAGGCCAAACTTTATAGCAAAGCAGATTAAGCTGATAGACAATAAAAGCCAAAAATCTAATAAAAATAAATTATTTCTGCCCGTGCACGCAGCACGAAAAACCCATTTTTTGATGTAGTATTTGATTTGAATTAATTTCGTGCTTTTATGCCAAAGTCAGTTATTTTTTCTCAAGTTATTATTATTATTATTATTATTTATTTATTAATTATTTTTTTTAACACTTTTTATATGTTTTTCCTGTACATTTTTGTAAATTTTGGAGTGTGGTTGCCATTTGCTGTTATGTGAGACAAGGTAGCACCAAATGAGAGGTTTCATTTAATTCTGAGCATTATTTTGTAAGATACAATGTGTAATAATATAAAAAAAAAAAAGATAACAAACATACTGAGAAACAAACGTCAAACATCTAGAGATAAGGAAATCATTCTCAACACATCCCAAAACATGTAAATTTATTGGAAACCGGAGATCGAAATTTTTTACAAATCCAATGTATTTTAATATAAAACAAAAAGCAAGCACTAAAAAGATTTAAAGAAAAATCCAAAATGAATTCACTTATTTATCGTTAAAACATTGTTAAAGATAGCCTTTAGTAACCATGTTAGATTCAGTGATATAAATATTATTTTGTAAATTCTATGCTAAGTTAACGGATCTAAAACTATTTTGCAAGAAAGTGATTTCTTCTTTACTTGTTCTGCGTAATGATCCAAATAAGATTCAAACTTGAAATTAACTAAATTGGGAATTTACTTCTTGTACGTTGGACCCTATATGAACGAACCCAGATTTTTAACAAAAATGTTTAAATAAAACCTTTTTTAAAGAATGTCTTCTAAATTTTGTACAGTAATCTCAAAGCTATTTACATATATTTAAAAATACATATATAATTGTTTTAGAAAATCAGAATATGAGAAAGATGTTAAAATAAAACGTTGTTTCACGTAAAAAAGAGAGCATTAAATTGCCGTATTTATTCAGAAAATGCATTATTATTGAGAAAAATAATGATGTATTTTTATTTTTTATTTTAAAATCTTATGATATTGCACAAATACTTATACATATATGTATATATATATATATATATATATATATATATATATATATATATATATATATATATATATATATACTTAATAGCACAATGAATATTTATCAAACAGTATAGAGCATTTACTTATATATAATATATATATAAGTAAATGCTCTATACTGTTTGATAAATATTCATTGTGCTATTAAGTATTCCCGAAGCTAAATAATATTCAGCTAAGTACAGTCGGTAACAGAAGTCTCCGAACACTAGCAAAAATTCCTATATAAAAAAAGTACACTTAATACAGTTTTGTTAAATAAATCCTTGTCGAATCTTGTTCTTAGTCAGTCTATAAACAGGATTCCACAAGGCTTTATTTCACAAAACTGTATTAAGTGTACTTTTTTTATATAGGAATTTTTGCTAGTGTTCGGAGACTTTTGTTACCGAATGTAATTGAAATTTAGTAGTTTTTAGAGTAAGTTAAACTAATCATGTTAGTTCTTAGGTTAATTTGAAAGAATCAACAGAACTTCGTCTTTACTTAAATACACTGATGGAAAAAAAAATCCCAACACCAGGAAGGAGCTGTGCTAGATAAACGAAATTTGGTAGGCGTGTTTATACATCTGAAAGATGACGTCGATTCAAATTTCGAGCTACGCGCATAAGTTGGCGCTAGTAGCGACACTATGAACATGCAAATGAGGTTTGCTTTAAATAAGCGCTGTAAGGTTCGTGATCGTTATTTACAGTTGAGATTTGACGTAGTGGGTTAATGTTAGTCAAGGATGCCTCTAAGAAGACGAAGAAGCCATTATCAACAGCTCACTGAGTTTGAACGAGGTCGTGTAGTAGGGCTACGAGAAGGTGGGTTTTCTTTCCGCGATATTGCAGAAAGACTTGGCAGGAATGCATCCACCGTGCATGAGTGTTGACAGCAGTGGTCAAGGAAGGTACTGCCTCAAGAAGACAAGGTTCCGGGCGGCCACGTGGCACTACTGAGACGGAAGACCGCCGTGTTCGGCGTATGGCTGTGACTAATCGTACTGCGTCTGCAGCTGAAATTCGAGCTGCAGTTGGTGTTGAAAATTATGACAATTATCTGCCCAATATATTTCAACAGACTATCAAAACATTTTACTTTCGGTTCGAACTGTAAAAAGAAACAAATGAGGCATCTGCGCATGCCTATGAAAACCGCTCGCACCTGCATCAATGTATAAGTAATATTTTCATCTGTAGTCGTTATGTAGACTCTTAAATATTCGGAGTGTTTTAGTAGCTCCGTAATTCAAATTTATTTTTATGTTTTTTTTCTTTTCTTAATTCTTTTCTTAAATATTCAAAGACACAAAGTCATCTCGTAATTGAGTATGCTCAATCAATTAAATCTAATGGATAATTTCTTTATAGAAGAGTTTATAATTCAGCTGTCTAAACCAAAACAAGAATAGAATGAACGGATGCAAAATAGACGAATACAGGTAAGAAGATTTTCTTAATTATAATTACCTGTAAAATAATTCTATATAAATATATATATAATTATAATTAGTATATGTGTGACATCTGCGTAAATATAAAATAATATTCTGTGCTATACGAGGTATTTAAAATAACAGATTATGACACAGAACAAAAAATGATGTCACACTTTCTATAAAAATAAATTCATTTATATAAATACTAGTATTCTATTTTAAGATAATATGAAATGGAATGTATTAAACATACAAAAGTAATAAATGAATTGAAATAAATTTCGATAAAAAAAAAAAAAATAAATAAATAAAAAAAAGCATCCGTTCAAAACAGAACTGAAACCAAAAGTTTTGGTTTAAAAAATATATATGTTCTAGAAACAAAAAGAAAGAAAAGAAAAAACTCAATTGAATCGTAATTAAGTATAATAAGAAAAGAAATATTATATAATCAAAATATTTGCAGTGATTAAATAATAAATTTAAAATGGCTTTTGCAAAAGATGTTTCAATAATCGACAAATTGAACTCCACGAATTACGATTTGTGGAAGTTTAAAATAGAAATGATGCTATGCAAAGAAAATTTATTTGAATTAATAACAGACGAACCTCCAAATCCTGTCACTAATGAGTGGACAATAAAAGATCGCAAAGCCAAAGCGATTATTAATTTATCGATAGAAGATGACCAAATCGTACACATAAAAAATCTCGCGACAGCTAGGCAAACGTGGGACACTTTAAAAAGAATTCACGAGCGTTCGAACTTGCCCAGTAAATTATTTCTATTGAGAAAATTATATTCTGCTAAACTAGCAGAGGGTGAAAACCTATCTCAACATCTAACGCACATATATCAGATCCGTGATAGATTGACCGCTATAGGTGAAGTGATAAATGATGAGCACATGTCAGCTCTTATGCTATGCTCACTTCCTCCAAGTTTCGATACCTTGATAACGGCAATTGAATCTAGAGATCAGGAAGATCTTGACCCCAGAATTCATCAGGGGAAAGTTACTAGACGAAGATCTAAAAAGATCAGAAAACAATCAAACAAATAATGAAAGCGCATATAAAATGCACATTAAAAATAAAACACCACCACGAAAGTTTTGCAATTATTGCAAAAAGAGTTCGCATAATAAAAGCGATTGTTGGCATTTAAAAAATAAAGAAAGCAATGAATATAAACACAAAGAGAAGTCAAATAACTATCAAAGCATTTTCTACAGTCGAAATAAATATAAAAACAAACAAAGATCAAATATGATGCAAGAAACGGAAAATAAAATGAAAAATCTAACTTTTGTGGTAGGAAATTCAAACAGAAACTCGTTCATTGTAGATAGCGGGAGTTCAAGCCATGTATGTAACAGTATGAAAAGGTTCATATCATTTAAAAACAATGATAAAACACAAGTTATGTTAGCCAATGGTCAATCAGTAATCTCACAAGGTTGTGGAGATGTAAAAATAGAAGTGAGAAATTCTAAACACGAAACCAAACACATTATACTCAAAGATACTCTATTCATTCCTGAAATTGCCACAAATTTAATTTCAATAAAAAAGGCAACCGAGAATGGTTGTCAGGCAATATTTAAAGAAAACACTTGTGAAATTAAATTTAAAAATGAAGAATATATTTTTGCGACAGTAGCTGACAATTTGTATGATGTTAAAACAAATGATAACATACAAAAAAAGATAAACATGACACAAACTTGCGATAATAAAAATTGTGTTAAACTATGGTACAGTAGATTAGGACACAAAAATATCGCACAAATAAAAGAACTCGTCAGTAAGGAAATGGAAACGGGAATTAAACTGAACAATTGTAAACACGATGATAATTGTGAAATTTGCATTATGTCAAAATTGGAAAACGACTCATACCCCAAAGTAGCTACACACAAGAGAAAACAAACATTAGACATAATACATTCTGACCTCTGTGGGCCATTCCAGACACCTACGGTGGGTGGAAAAAGTTATTTTCTCACTTTTATTGATGACTACAGCCGCTATACTTATATATATCTGTTGAAAAATAAATATGAAGCTTTAGAAGCTTTCAGAAATTACCATACACTCACTTCCAATATATTTTGAAGAAAAATTAAAATTTTGCATTCTGACAATGGTGGTGAATATATGAATAAAGAGTTCGAAAAATTTCTTCAAAATGAAGGTATACAACACCAACTAATCGTGCCCCATTTTTCTCAACAGAACGGCGTGGCTGAAAGGAAAAACCGTACTTTAGTCGAAATGACCAGATGCATGTTAAATGAAAGTCAATTAAACAAAAACTTTTGGGGAGAAGCTTTAATGACAGCAAATTATTTACAAAACAGACTACCAACAAGTGCCCGTGAAAAGACACCATATGAGCTTTGGACTGGTATGAAACCAGACCTCTCAAAATTAAGAACATTTGGCTGCAAAGCTTATGTTTATGTGAACAAAACTGATAGAAAAAAAATTAGACAATAAAGCGAAGCGTGGAATTTTCATGGGTTATGATCTAAAAAGTAAAGGATATAGAATTTATGTAAATAAAAACATAAAAATCTGCAGAACAGTGAAATTTCTGGAAGAACATGAAACTCTCGAACATTCTCGAAACATTGACCAAAATGCAATTAATGAGGAATCTAAATTTCCTGTTATTCTAAACAATGAAAATGATGTAACAGAAGAACACAATGAAATTCAGAATACACAAACCCCAAGGAGGTCAGATAGAATAAACAAAGGGGTACCACCTGATCGTTTTGTTTTTCTGTCAACTGATACAAATTATATTAAACCGAAAACATTTGACGATATAGTAAACATGAAAAATCCTATTGAAAAGGAAAAATGGTTAGAAGCAGCAGAGGAAGAGATGAAATCATTAAATAAAAACGAAACATGGGATCTTGTTGATCCTCCACCTAATACACGCATTGTTGGTTCCAAGTGGGCTTTTAAAGCAAAATACAATGACTCAGGCAAAATTGAAAAATACAAAGCACGTCTAGTGGCAACAGGTTTTAGTCAAAAGTATGGAACTGATTATGATGAGACTTTTGCCCCAGTGACTTCTCATACAACAATCAGAACTTTCTTGATAAATGCATTGTACAAAAATTTGCAGTTAACTCACGTTGACGTGAAAACCGCTTTCCTACATGGAGAACTAGAAGAAGACATTTTTATGAGCCAGCCAGAAGGCTTCATAATACCAGGACAAGAGAAAAAGTTCTGCAAATTACGAAAAGCCATATATGGCCTAAAACAAGCAGCCAGGTCTTGGAATACCAAAATCAATGATACACTAATCAAATTAAATTTTACTGCCTGTGAATCAGACAAATGTTTATACAAAAGGTCAAAGGACAATAATACAGTTTACTTACTTATTTATGTCGATGACATATTGTTGGCAGGAAACAAAAATGAAATACACGAAGTAATAAAGGAACTTGAAAACGAATTCGAAATCACAAATCTAGGTCAAGTAAACAAATACTTAGGAATACAAATAGAAAGAGGTGATAATGGGACATTAGCTATACATCAGAAAAATAAAATAAATGAACTTGTTAGGAAATTTAATTTGCAAGATTCCAAACCAATTAACACACCACTTGATCCAGGATACCAGAAAGATGATAAAATTGAAAATATTCTACCAAATAACACCAAATATCGGCAAGCTTTGTTGTATATAGCAACGTTAAGCAGACCGGACATCTCGGCAGCAGTTAATATACTTAGTCGTAGAAATGAACAACCTAGAGAAAAGGATTGGGAAGCTGCAAAAAGGGTAATTAAATACTTAAACACTACTAATGACTATAAATTAAAATATAATGTTGATCAAGAACCTATTTTAAAAGTTTTTGCTGACGCTGACTGGGCAAATGACACACTTGATAGAAAATCTACAAGTGGTAATATATACTTTGTTGAGAAAAACCCGATTAACTGGACACCCAAGAAACAGAACTACATAGCACTATCAACAGCTGAAGCTGAGTATAACTCGGCTGGAAATGCAGCAAAAGAAACAATATCAATATTAAAACTACTAAAAGATCTTGATATGGAACAAAAACAACCAATCGTTATTTATGAAGACAACCAGGCCTCACTGAATCTGATAAGTACCAAAGTCGTACAAAACATATAGATGTGAAATATCATTTAATTAAACAGTTGTGCGAAGAAGGAATTATTAAATTGAAATATGTCTCAAGCAAGGATATGACTGCTGATATGCTCACTAAGGCACTACCTAAAGCAGCATTCATTAAACACAGAGACAAACTGCAGTTTATAAAAACTTAATATATATTGTGCAAGGGGGAGTGTTGAAAATTATGACAATTATCTGCCCAATATATTTCAACAGACTATCAAACCATTTTACTTTCGGTTCGAACTGTAAAAAGAAACAAATGAGGCATCTGCGCATGCCTATGAAAACCGCTCGCACCTGCATCAATGCATAAGTAATATTTTCATCTGTAGTCGTTATGTAGACTCTTAAATATTCGGAGTGTTTTAGTAGCTCCGTAATTCAAATTTATTTTTATGTTTTTTTTCTTTTCTTAATTCTTTTATTAAATATTCAAAGACACAAAGTCATCTCGTAATTGAGTATGCTGAATCAATTAAATCTAATGGATAATTTCTTTATAGAAGAGTTTATAATTCAGCTGTCTAAACCAAAACAAGAAAAAAAGAACGGATGCAAAATAGACGAATACAGGTAAGAAGATTTTCTTAATTATAATTACCTGAAAAATAATTCTGTATAAATATATATATAATTATAATTAGTATATGTGTGAAATCTGCGTAAATATAAAATAATATTCTGTGCTATACGAGGTATTTAAAATAACAGTTGGCACCACAGTGACACAACGAACTGTTACAAATCGGTTACTTCAAGGACAGCTCCGAGCCAGACGCCCTGTAGCGTGCATTCCACTGACTCCAAACCACTGCCGTTTGCGACGTGAGTGGTGTCAAGCTAGAGCTCATTGGAGGACGGAGTGGAGATCTGTTGTGTTTTCTGATGAAAGCCGGTTCTGCCTTGGTCGCAGTGAAAGCCGTGTGTTGGTTAGAAGGAGGCCAGGTGAACGCCTGCTAGCGACCTGTCTGCGGCCTAGACACACAGGGCCTACTCCTGGAGTTATGGTTTGGGGAGCAATTTCGTATGACAGCAGGAGCACTCTCGTGGTTATCCCACGCACCCTGACTGCAAATTTGTACGTCAGTCTAGTGATACAACCTGTTGTGCTGCCATTCATGAACAGCATTCAAGGGGGTGTTTTCCAACAGGATAACGCTCGCCCTCATACCACTGTTGTAACCCAACACGCTCTACAGAGTGTCGACTGTTGGTGAGAAATAAACTCAAAATGACATTCTTCTCAATAATTACAAAAACTTTCTTTTTCATATTATTCTAAAAACATTTCATTTGACTCTTTTATTTCTTCATACATATATACATCTACATTAGGGCGTCGCTGTGACGCATTTGTTCTGATTGGCCGTCTGTGTTTCTATGTACATGTAATGATGTATGTTTTTTTTTTTCTCTCTCTCTCTCTTCGATGTTCAGTTTTATAAAAAAAATGTGATTAAAAGGAACACAAGTGGGTTCTTCTTTTTATTCCCACAATATAATGTATATTTTTTCTTATTCACAAACCAAGCTAAAGGAGGCTGGTTTAATTAAATTAAAACACTATTATTTATATATTTAAAATTATCTTTTGAACAGCTTAGCAGAAGGATATTTATAAAAAAAACAGAAGTTCTTTTTTTCACATATGGAATACATCTGTACCTGAAAGCCTCATAGGATACTCACAAACAAGGTGAGTGCATTTTACTTACATTATAAACCTTGAACTTGAATATTTGATAATAATTATTTTGTCAATTTCAATAGGTTATGACCACTGACGCGCTGAATTGAGATTTTAAATTTATTCTTGACAAAAGTTTTTTCTTTGCATAATTGAAGAAACATTTGCTACATTTAAAATAATATTATTTTGCTACATTTAAAATAATAATAATAATAAAAATTGTAAGCGAAAATAAATATGTTTTTTTTTTTTTTTTTTTTTTTTTTTTTTTTTGTTTCTTCAAAAACGGAAGTGAATATCAAAACGAAAGTATAGAAATCTGTATAAACATTAAAAACGAAAGAAGTGAAAATATATAAGAATGTTTAAAATAAACATATGAATGATTAAACATAAAATTTCAGTTATTATAAACAAGAAAGAAAATAAAATTGAAATATTAAAAAGAGTATCCTAAAGGACACTATAATCGAAAAACTAAACTCACAAAAATTATGATGTATGGAAATTTAAATTGGAGATGTTTCTTCAAAAGGAAGATTTATATTCTGTGGTTATTAACGATGCTCCGAATCCGATTACTGACACAAGGAATAACAAAAATAGGAAAGCACGTGCTATCATAAACCTCTTAATAGAGGATAATCAAATAATTCATGTCAAAAATCTCGAGACCGCTAAAGAATGCTGGAACGCATTAAAAGCTGTACATGAGCGTTAAACCCTCAGCAGTAAACTATTTTTGCTTAGAAAGCTTTACTCTACGAAATTAACTGAGGGTGGAGATATGATCGACCATTTAACATACATTTATCAATTACGAGATAAGTTAGTATCAATCGGAGAAGAAATTAACGACAGGCACCTTTCAGCACTAATGCTCTGTTCCTTACCTCCAAGTTATGATGTACTCATCACTGCTTTAGAATCGCGTGACGAAAAAGATTTAGTACCAGAGTTTATACGCTCGAAATTGATTGATGAATTTTCTAAAAGAAAAGAAAACAAATCTGAAAATAATTCAGTGTTAAAGGTTAAATTTAAACCGAAACCAGAAAATTCAAATTTCTGCCGTTATTGTAAAAAAAATCGCATACAATTGAAGAATGCTGGCATCTTAAAAATAAAAATAAAGAAAAGACTCCGAAACAAACAAAAGGCAGCAATGCCAGATCAACTTTCAAATCTGGTATGTACTCTCAAGACATACATAACGCGGATAGGGCTCTTATTACTGAGAGTGAAAATAAAAAACCTAACGATAAAATATTCACTCTATTTATCGGTGAGAAATCTAACAATTGGTATGTAGACTCAGGTTGTTCAACGCATGTATGCAATGATAGGAGTAAATTTCATGAATTTAACTATAATAATTCACACGTAACAATCGCGAATGGACAGGAGATAGAATCCCTGGGTCATGGGTCTGTGAAATTAAACACCATAAATTCCAATAGCACACATAATACTATAATATTGAAAAATGTTTTATATGTACCAGAGATAGAGACAAACCTCATATCTGTAAAAGAGGCTACTGAAAATGGTTGTGCAGCAATATTTGAAAACAAATCATGCAAAATAATGCATGAAGGAGAAACATGCATTGAAGGTTACATTAACAACAATTTATACGAATGCAAAGTTAACTATGATACAACACACACTATAAACATGGTAAAAACATGTGAAAATAAAAATTGTATTGATAAATGGCACATTAAATTAGGCCATAGGAACATTAGTCATATAAAACAATTGGTAAACAACAACATGGCAGTTGGGATAAAACTAGACAACTGCAAACATGATAATGCATGTGAAACTTGCATATTAACTAAATTAATCGACAATCCTTATCCTAAAAAGGCTCAGTTTAGGGCAACTAAAGCACTAGAGTTGGTACACACTGACTTGTGTGGACCAATGACAACCCCCACGGTCGGTGGAAAATACTATTTTTTAACTTTTATCGATAATTTTAGTAGATTTACAGTTATATACCTACTGAGAAAAAAGAATGAAGTTTTCACAAAATTGAGGGAATACATCGCAATGACATCAAACAAGTTCGGACGAACTTTGCATGCAATCCGCTCCGACAACGGAGGAGAGTATACCGGGACAGAATTAAATGAATACTTAACAAAATTAGGTATAGACCACCAATTCACTGTTCCCTATTCAGCTTCTCAAAATGGAACTGCTGAACGTAAAAATCGTACTTTAGTTGAAATGGCACGTTGTTTATTAAAGGATGGCAATTTACCAAACTCTTTCTGGGGGGAGGCAATAAATACCGCAGTTTACTTGCAAAATAGACTCCCAAGATCTTCGTGTGAATTGACACTTTATAAATTATGGACAGGTCGAAAACCTGACCTATCAATGTTAAAACCATTTGGTTGTCGTGCCTATGCATACGTACAAAAGGTACACAGGGGAAAATTAGATAATACGGCACAGGAAGGTATATTCGTAGGGTACGATAATAGAAGTAAAGGATATAGGATCACAAATGGCAAAAACATAATTATTAGTCGAACCGTAAAATTTGTAGAAAATGAAAAACAAGCGATACTTAAATATGAAACATCACAAAACAATGATGAGAAAAGTGATAATAAAAATCCATCACCAAATTTGCAAATAATAGACTCAGAGATAGTGAAACTAATGATAGTGTTGTGTCAGATAATTCACAAAATATTCCACGTAGATCACAAAGATCTAATAAAGGGGTACCACCAGATAGATTCGCATTCACAATACACAATGAAAGAATAAGTGAACCAAAATGCTGGGATGATATAATAAGTATGGAAAACCCTGTAGAAAAGGAAAACTGGATCGATGCTACATTAGATGAAATAAATTCACTCAAGCAGAATGACACCTGGGATTTAGTTGAGGTTTCACCAGGGATGAAAATAGTAGGGTGCAAATGGGCATTCAAAGCAAAATATAACAGTCAGGGCCGTGTTGAAAAATACAAAGCTAGGCTGGTTGCAAAGGGTTTTTCACAGAAATATGGAATAGACTACGATGAGACTTTCGCCCCAGTGGCGTCTCACACAACTTTGAGAAGTTTTTTGGCAATGAGTCTTTATAAGAATTTAAGTCTTAGACATATTGATATCAAGACTGCATTTTTACACGGTAAATTGAGTGAAGATGTTTATATGCATCAGGCAGAAGGATACGTGGTATCCGGGGAAGAACATAAGGTGTGTAAATTAAAAAAGGCAATATACGGGCTAAAGCAGGCCGCGAGAGCATGGAATTTAAAATGAATGAGTCATTACTTAACTTAGGCTTTATTCAAAGTCAATTCGACAAGTGTCTTTATAAACGTAAACAAAACGATGTAACTACTTATGTACTTGTGTATGTCGATGATTTGTTAATAGCGGGGAATGATCAACAAATAAATGAAATTGTAAACAAACTAAAACAAGAATACCCGTTAACAGACTTCGGAGAAGCAAAACAATACCTTGGGATAAATATTAATCGTCCTAATGAAAATACAATGACTCTTGATCAAACACACAAAATACAAGAACTTATAGTCAAATACGGTTTAGAAAATTCAAAACCTATAGACACTCTTGTGGATACAGGTTACATAAAATTAAATGACGAAGAAAACCTTTTACCAGGAAATACACAGTATAGACAGGCTGTAGGCGCATTGTTATATATTTCAACCGTGTCACGTCCGGATATTAGCGCCACGGTAAATATTTTGAGTAGAAGAAATGAGCGCCCAAGAGCAAAAGATTGGGAAGCGGAAAAAGGTTAATTAGATATTTAAAACGTACAATTAATCTTAAATTGACATATAATAATATTGAAGAGCCTGTCTTGAGGGTATATGCAGATTCCGACTGGGGAAACGATCCCAGTGACCGTAAGTCTACAACAGGAAATTTGTTCTGCATAGGAGTAAATACTGTATACTGGACAAGCAAAAAACAAAAATATGTATCGATGTCATCAGCGGAAGCGGAATATATTTCTGCAGCAAGTGCCGCGCAAGAAGTAAAATGGCTTATAAACCTTTTTGAAGAAATTGATATGCAACAAAATTGTCCTATTACACTCTATGAAGACAATCTTTCTTGCATCAAATTGGCTGAAAATGACAAGTTTCGACAGAAAACTAAGCACATCGAGCTAAGGTACCATCTGATTCGAGACCTTGTTGAGCAGGGTACAATAAAGATTGAGTATGTAAGTACAGAAAATATGATCGCTGATATACTCACCAAGCCTCTGCCGAGACATTCTTTTCGAAAATTGCGAATTTCTTTGTTGAACTGTGATTAAATATCATCGAGTTTACGCAGGGGTGTTGGTGAGAAATAAAGTCAAAATGACATTCTTCTCAATAATTACAAAAACTTTCTTTTTCATATTATTCTAAAAACATTTCATTTGACTTTTTTATTTCTTCATACATATATACATCTACATTAGGGCGTCTCTGTGACGCATTTGTTCTGATTGGCCGTCTGTGTTTCTATGTACATGTAATGATGTATGTTTTTTTTTCTCTCTCTTCGATGTTCAGTTTTATAATAAAAATGTGATTAAAAGGAACACACGTGGGTTCTTCTTTTTATTCCCACAATATAATATATATTTTTTCTTATTCACAAACCAAGCTAAAGGAGGCTGGTTTAATTAAATTAAAACACTATTATTTATATATTTAAAATTTTCTTTTGAACAGCTTAGCAGAAGGACATTTATAACAAAAACAGAAGTTCTTTTTTTTCACATATGGAATACATCTGTTCCTGAAAGCCTCATAGGATACTCACAAACAAGGTGAGTGCATTTTACTTACCTTATAAACCTTGAACTTGAATATTTGATAATCATTATTTTGTCAATTTCAATAATGTTGCCTTGGCCTGCTAGATCACCAGATCTTTCTCCAATCGAGCACGTATGGGACATCATTTGACGACAACTCCAGCGTCATCCACAACCAGCCTTAACCGTCCCTGCATTGACCGCCCAAGTGCAACAGGCATGGAACTCCCTCCCACAAACTGATATCCGACACCTGTACGACACAATGCATGCACGTTTGCACGCTTGCATTCAAAATTCTGGCGGTTACACCGGTTACTAATGTACCAACATTTCACATTTGAAATGGCTCTTCTCGCCAATGGCTGTACCTGTGATCTTGAAACTTTAATCAATTAAATATGTTACCTAGACAAATGCATTGCTGAAATTTCATTACTGTACAATAATTCTTTCTTGGTGTTGGGATTATTTTTTCCTTCAGTGTATTCTATACTACTAACATGAAGAGTGATTATCAATGATTTTCTTTCTGGTGAAGATTTTTTTTTTCTCATTACATCCTTTTGTTTCATCATTTACGTTCCTTACCCTTTTTTCCCCCCCTCACTGAATGTAATATTTGGCACCATGTGGTATTTTGAATAATAAAGCTTGCCACAGTATGAAACCTTGTATTTGTTAGCTCAATGTAGAAATGATGATTCCATATGAAGATTTATTTCTAAATTGTAAACATTCTATTTTATTTCATCTATTTTATTCATTTATCTTTGTTCCAATAAATTAAGCTTTTTCAGTCTTTCTTATGGTTCATATTTTTATTGTTCTTTCGAATAGAAACTCTTGTTTACTATTATTTTTATTCACATATCCTTATTTCAATGTTTCAGTGTGGTTTGTATTCTCATCGGAATTATTTTAATGCTTCTTGTTTCATATCTAAATAAAAAAAAAAAAAAACTGGTCAAACTAATTAAATGACTATTAAATTTAAAATAGTAACCTATTGGGCTTTTGTGTGTTGTTATAGCAATCGAATCATTTGTTTATCCTTTATACTCATCTTCTTTTTTTTTTTTTTTGTTATATATAATATAAAACAGAAAATCATATAAAACAATTTAAATTTCATTTTTAAAAAAATGAACACAATTTATTTCTAAAATTCGAAGTTATATGAAAGATTTTTCATTAACAATTATATTTTGCCAGAGAGAACATAATCCAAGGAAAAATTATGCTATTGCTTACTGTCAAGGAAAGGAAATAAAGTACGATTTAACGCTTGAATGCAAAGCTGAAATACATGGAGTACATATATCGAAAGAACATGTTCCTCATTTCTGACATTCCATAAATATGCCAGCGTTATGTGAAAGTTAATCAAGTCTTTTGTTCAATGAAAGCAATTTATTGCATTCGTCTTACCACACGAACCTAATCAGAAATATTTATGTTTTAATATATTTTGTGCAAGTTTTTAAATTTTTATGCAAAACACGATTTATAATATCTTATGAAATATAGGTTTTATTTTATTAAATTTTCTTACATATTCTACTTAAATTTTTTAATTTGCCTTTCATTTTAACAACAATAAAGCAACTGTAGTGTCTTTTTGTTTTCTTAAGAAATCTAAAATTTATAAAAAAAAAAAAAAGAAAAGAAAAAAAAAAGAAAAGAAAAAAGAAAAAAAAAAAATACTTATCACGATAAATTTCTAAAAAAACAGTTTTAAAGCTTTTTTTTTAAGTATTGAAAAATTTTTAAAGAAATTATTTTGGAAAATTAAGTATATGTAAAAAATTAAGTATATGTTTATTAAAAATTTTACAAATTTTCACGCTAGATATTTAATTAATTTTTCAGAAGCAGTAAAAAAATAAATGGAACCGGCAAAAGCTATTTTGGAATTTATTAAAAAAAAATAATAATAATAATAATAATCAGATTCAGACAACAGTAGATGACTTGGAAATAGTATCCTCTTAATAATATGGGTATATATTTATATTGAATAGTACAAATTTCTATAATAATGTAGAACATATTTAGATATATATAAAAAACAATGAAATAATAATAATTTTAGTGAAATACAAAGAAATAACTACATACAGTAAACAAATTACGTAATGAAACTCTGGTAAAAAAGATGTAGAATCGTTAAAAGTTACTAAGATGGCACTACAAGGTAAGAATGGATTAACAATACTATCTAAGGCAAGATGAACATTGTAACAACATTAAGAATGTATTCTTTATTTTTTGTAGGTGTAATACAGCTTATATGCCAACATTTATAATTTATCTAAATCATCGTCAGTACCACCTTCATACCATTTTTTTTTTTCGGGTGAATATTTTTCTTTTTTTAACACAGCCACATATTGAAGAAAATTACTCTACAAATAAAGAGGTGTGAAATAGATGTAGGACTAGCAATGCTACATATATATATATATATATATATATATATATATATATATAGGGTGATCATAATAAAATTTGGCCTTTTCAAAGCTCTTTATAGCTGTAATTAAAAAGCAGGTTGAGTCAAACATTTGTATATAGACAATCCGAAAGTTGCGCTCAAAGGTTCTAAAAAAATGAAGTAAATTAAATTAAATTAAATTAATTAAAACGAAATCCGCCAAGGAGTCATACATCAAAATACAAACAATCTACAAACCTCAATACACATCTTTATTTGTCACAGATCTTTTTGTTATTTGTTAGATGCTGTTTACCGATGTAAAACATATTGTTTAATGTTGGACCGCATCATTTATCTGAGTGCAAACGATTAACAGTGACAAATCAACAGCTGACCGTAGCTGTTCGCTGGTCATCTGTTGCACATTGTTCATTATGTCATCCAAGTTTTCGTAAAACAGTTCAAAGATTACCACACTTTCTGGAAAACTAACTACCATCGTAACTGAAAGAATGTTAGTCACTCGATCTCCTCCTTTTATACCCAGGACTTAGGGAGAATCGATTTTTCATAAGCAAACCAAGTTATTTTATTCTTCACTTTCAGTATCACAATTATCATTCATTGTACTTTCTTAATGCTTTAAAATGGGAAAATAACAATTTTAAGTGTCGCAATATTTGAAAATGTTTAAAGAGACCCTAGTTATTTATTACACATCATTTCAAACAATTTGATTGTACTGTGCCCTCTGGCGGATTTTTTTTTTTTTTTTTTTTCTGAATCATTCAGCACAAACATCCTTTGAAATAGCTACACTGTAAAAAAAAATTGCCTCTTTTGTTGCCAGATATTCTCTGTAATTTGAGAAAATACGCATAATTTACGAAAAAATTACGTTGTCAGAACGTATTTTCTCAAATTACAGAGAATTTCTGGCAACAAAAAAGCCAAATTTTTTACAGTGTATCTACAAAATTTTGACTCAATCCGCATTTTAGTTATAACTGCAAAGTACTCTGAATAGGAAAAATTTATTTACGATCACCCTGTATATATATATATATCCTATATCTTATTCTGTTAATGATATTAATTTAGAAGTTAGGATATATTTCAATGAAAGGATTATTTATTAGTTCAGATTTTTAAATATTCGACAGTAAAACTTTTAATTTACGTTTAAAAATAATATTTTCAAAATGAAACCTTATAAATTAAATTTAAACTACAGTTTCTCATACAATAATATTTTCTTATTATTACTGTAAATGAAATAAAATATTATCTTTATTAGATATGTGAAGAAATATTATTGTGAGTACTGACAAGAAAAATGTTTGATCTGGGTTAATAATAAAAGCAGGTAAATCAAACCGTTACCTTTAATGCATCACTATTGATTTTGTCCAGATGTCGGCTGAAATCACTCTCCCAGCTTTACTAACGCAATAAAATCCATATCAAGTTAATTAATTTTCTATTTTTACATTGAATTTTAATCAAAGTTATTACAAAATCGACGTTTTAAATAAAGGGATGTTTCCCCTATCTTCATTCGATAACATCATAAAATATATACATTTTCTAAATATTTCTTTAAAAACGTATTATCTTATTTATTTATTATATAACGGTACAAGTTTTTACATCATATTCCAATACATAAAAGATTGTAATATTTCTTTTAAAATTCCTATACCAACTAGTATGTTGTGGCCACCACAAGACTTTCTTCTATATTTTCCTATACATATTCAATCAGTAACAATATTAAAAAAAAAAAATACGATTTTTTTTTCTAAGTTTTTTTTTTTTTTTTTGTAAAAATTAATACATATTCAATCACTAACAATATTTAAAAAAAAAAAAAAAAAATGCGAATTTTTTTTTTTTTTTTTTGGTTAAAAGTAAAAAAAAAAATCGATAACTTAGTTTTAAATTATCACAGATTTATAGTTTAACCATTCGTTTTAAAGGTATTGACGAGATCTTTCGAATGATACCCATCTTCAAAATTTACCCCCCACGGGGGGGGGTACTTCCCTCCCAGGGGGGGGAAGCGATGCCCCCCCCCCATGCACAAAATTTTTTTCCTAGTTACGTACTACTTTTATCAATAATTCATATTAATTTTACAATCACAAGTGTAAAATAACTCTTATTATGCACATTTATACGAATTTTTGTCCTATTCTGCCATGTTAAAAATTTAGATAAAATGCTATCACAGCGCCTCCTGTTGAGCTATTGATCCCCAAATATAATCAGCACCGGTTTATGTCAGGGTGCAACTAAATACCAAGTTTGGTTAAATTGCATTCATTGGTTCGTAAGATACAGAGTCCACAAAAAAATGATACAGACAGACAGACACACAGACAGACATTTTTTAAAAACTATCAATTCGTGTTCAGGACATCCCAAAACGTGTAGATCCGTCAAAAAACGGAGGTCGAAAATTTTCGCGAATCCAATACTTAGTCTATATTACATATAGAAGAAAGTAAAAATATTTTAATGAATCTTTTAAAATATAATTAATAATTAATAATTAAACTTTCCTAATACTATTTTTTGCTTACTTTAATGTATATAAGAAAATGGTATTAGATTCGCGAAAATTTTCAAATTCCAGTTTTTCACGTAGTTACACGTTTTGAGATATGCTGCCCACGATTTGACTGCTTTTCAGAAAAAATATCTCTGTCAGTCTGTCTGTCTGTGTACGTCACAAATTTTGTGGACGCTGTATCTCACAAACCAATGAATGAAATTTAACCAAACTTCATGTTTATTTCCACCTTCACCTAAAGTTGTGCTTATTAGATTTGGGTGTCATCATTTTCAGAAAAAAAAAGTATTTGATGTTTATAAACTGCCTAACTATTCTGTGTGATTCTAATAATAATTGTATTTTACCAACTTTGTAATATAGTTATAATTCACTGTGGATGGTAAACATTTTACAGAGTCTTTAATAATGAAAAAAAATCTGGAGTGACTCGACTCGGTTTTCCGAACATTAAGTAAATAGCGGTTGTATAAATGAATTAAAGTAAGAGAAATCGTTAAATAAGCAAAAGAGAGTATGAGTACTTTTTTTCACATAGTATGTTGTTTAATTTAACGCTATTTCCCTTCAAATAATTTGAGTCCATAGATCATAATGGTAACATTTAGTTGTATCCCTGTAAAATTCTATAAGTGTTAGACTCGCCAAAATCTACAAAAGTCATGCGACGGTTACCTATAACATGCATATAACTTTCAGATCGATTGGATGACAAATTTAGACGCTATCACATTTTAAATAATTTGAACCCATAAGCCACAATGATAAAGTATTTTCCATTGTGTATGTGTAAGATTCCGCAAAATCTATAAAGTCCGTGCAATGGTTACCTATAACGTGCATATAAATTTTTCAGTTTATTCAAATAAGGTGTTTAGACGCAATCGCACTTTAAATCATTTGAGCACTTACGGCATAATGTAAAATAATTTTCTTTGTGCCCCTGTAAAAAAAAAAAAAAAAAAACTGTAAGAGCTAGATTTTCTAAAATCAATAAGGTTTGTGCATGCAACAACTTTCAGATTATTCGAACGCAGCGTTTAGATGATATCGTGTTCACTCACATACATACACACAAAAATCATCGTGAAAATTGTAAATATGAATTCAGAGGACCTCAAAGAGTGTAGAAACTCTAAAATCTCAAACTCAGATTTTTGACCTGATTACAATATTTTCTTCACTATAGTGTTCGGAAAGTAAAAATAGATAAATCAAAATAGATTTTTTATTATTTTTGATAAACATAAAAATAGCTAATCAAAAGCATTTTATGAAAAAATAAAATAAAAAGACGCACATTTATCGATATATTAAACAGCGTTATTTGATAAAAAATATTTTATTTTTATTAAAAAAATATATACAAAACATGTAAATGTTGCATTTTAAATGATTTTCAGTGACATACAAAGGAAAATACTGAATACAAAATCTTATGGCATGTTGGTATGTATGGTATACTTATTTTACAAAGCTAAGTTTATGGGGGTTATTCTTTTAGAGTAAAAAAAAAGCACATCATTTAAACTATATTTTGGCACAGATGTAACAAAACACACTTTTTGGTCATTACTTCAACAAAATCATAATTCTAGGTCTTCTATTTAAATAGCGAAGTATTCTTGAAAAATTAAAAAAAATAGATAAAAAGTACAATTGTTTAATCAAGGTTGTCAGATGAGTAGCACATTTTATTTTTGTACACTACTATTTTCATATTAAAATGGTCGCTTATTGCAAAAAAACAAAAAAATTGTAATTAACCCAATCGATGGATATTTTACAAAATTAGTGGTGTTAAAAAATAAATTTGTTGTGCTTATCTGGCAACCCTGATGGCATTTCATTACTATGAGAGACATTTTAAATCTGTTTATTTAGCACTTGAGTTGTTCTTTTTTTTTTTTTTTTTTTTTTTTTCCTTTCGATTTCTTTCATCTAACGAAATTTGTTTTAATTATTCGGTTTTTAAATTATTCCCTGCATCTAAAATAAGTATAAAAATTCATGATAAATTTACTGCGATTAGAAGAAAAAATTAGTCAAGTGGAGATGAAACGTGGCTGTAAAAACCCTAAAAACGGATCCGGACATAATACCGTGGGACAAAATATCGCCAGACAAAATATCGCGTCGACTTATGATTTCTGGCGGGGTCCATAGAGCCTTGTAAATATTAATATATATAATAGAATTGGATTTCATTATTTTATTAAATTTAAGTTATTTTATCATTTGCTTTTCACCATTAAAAACACATTTTAAAAATATTATACATCACTGCTGACAAAGCTGAACACTGTTCAGATATCTAAATTAAAAGTTATAAAATTAATAAGCACGACTAAATTTACTATCACAAATTTTGAAAAAGTTTATAAACGTAGTGTTTAAACTTTTTTTATGCAAAATTCGTAAAAAAAAATTGTGGTAAATATGCATGTGTTGTCATGAAATTTTATATAACATCACTTATAGTTACTAACTCATTCAAATAAAATGCTTTAAAACGTGTCATTTTATTTGTATGAACAAAATCCCGATTTTTTTTTTATTTTTTATTCATTTATATAGGCGATATTTTGTCCCCAACACGCTGTAAAAGCACCTGCTGTACTATTTAGAACATATCATTTCTACTATATTTTCTCATATTCCTTTTCAAATTTGATTTACATAAAAAATTAAATAAAAGAAAAAAAAATGTTTATGTGTTTTTAACGAAATTTATGTTTTATGTTTGTAATTGTTCAACATAAAATGTCATATATTCCGTTGCTACTTATTTATACATTTATTTATTTTGCTGATGCGTAGCTGGCTGAAATGTTAAGGTCAAGTTTCCCAGTCTACCGGATGAATGTGGAGTTCAGTTATTTAGTTCGAGTCCATAGGTGGAGATGACGCTCCATGGATGTGATTGTGAGGTTTTCCTGGTGTTCTCTTGTTGTTCTGACCTCCATTGAGACATAGTGTATTTCTAAACAGGCATGTAATTATAATTGTAAGCAATATGGATTTACCTTCTTTTATTATCATATTTCATATTTTATTTTTACTATCTTTTATCTACATTCCCTTCCTTATTTTAACGACTTCCGTTTTTTTTTTTTTTTTTTTTTTTTTTTTTTTTTACAATAGAAGTATTAAATATCTTTTTCTCTTTATTTATTTTCTACCTGAATTACATTTATGTTGTTGTTTTCATGCTTCGTTTGTACCTGCACATTATATGATGAATGGTCGTACTTATTTTCTCTAACCCAAGATAATTGTTGTGTTTTTCTGTACTTTAACGTATTTATTAATTAATTTTTTTTTTCATTTTCATTTTTATGTTTATTTTCATTTTTATTAATATTAACATTATTATTATTATTATTATTATTTATATTTACAGTTTTAAATTTACGCCATATATTTCCTGCTCTTTTACTCGAAAAGGAATTTTTACAACGAACATCAAAAACGTTATCACATTTCTTATATTATGGGCAAGCAAAAATGCAAATAAGTTAATAATGTTGAACAGGAAAATGTTTTAAATTTGTGTTACGATATTTTAAAAACGAAGTGTTTTGGAATTTTTTTAAAGCAGTTTGCAGTTTTATTGGCTAATTTCAGAAACTGACACAAAATCAACTCGCATAACACCATCAATGATTGATTCGTTAAGAATATTTCTGGTAACGTTAATAATACTAAAAAATAATACATTTTTAAATAATATTTTTAATACGAAATATGCTGAGATAACTACAAAAGCAGTATTTCGCTTTATTGGTAAAATGAAAAAATTCATTTCTCTTATGAGAGCAAACATTTTCATTTTAAATTAGAATTCAATGAAACGGAGCTTATCTTCTTTGTTTCCAATGAATTGATTTTTAAGATCTTCTCTTATAAATGCTTTATTCAAAGGATTTCATATCGATTTATCTTGCAGCCTACGTTGTACCATAGTATTATGAGATGGTCCCTTTCCAACATAAATCACTGAGAAATAAAAGATGATCAGAAAGCTATCTTTGATCGATATAATCCAAAAGATTTTTGGTATCGATTTCTTTCAATGACTGTTATTATCTAGAAAATATATTGTCTTTCATTTTCAGTTAAATAATTTATTGTAACCCCACTGATATTAGTGGAAATGTTGTATATTACAAAGAAAATTAAACAACTTAGAAACTTCACTATAACTATAATCTTTCATTAAATTAACTTCTTCACACACTATATATATATATATATATATATATTACATTATATAATGCTTTTTCTAAATGAATAAAATATAAAATTATTTACAGCAATAATCACCTTATGTAAAGGATACAAACTCTGTCAAAGAATTCCACGTTTCTTTAGTAAGAAAAATAATTTCATATTTAATGAGAATCACAATAACGTACATTTATTTTACGTTTATGTTCCGTTTAGCAGAATGAGTATAATTTTTATTAATAAACTTTTGGTAATTAATGGATGAGATTTAAAAAGGAATTTATGGAAAGCATTTATGTCTAAGATTTCTTTTTTCCACTAGTACAATGATACAACAGTTATTTACTATTCAAAATTTTCTGTAAATTAAACGAAGTTGATAGAAAGATAGAAGCTTAAAAAGAAAATATATATACTGTTAAAAAATTCTGTTAAAAGACAGAAAAATTCTGTAATTTTCCTACAAGTAAAGTTTGTTTAAAAAACTTAAAACATTTACTACAAAATTACATCTCAATCAAACGATTTTTTTTTTTTTTTTTTTTTTTTTTTGTAGTTTGTTGGTTGGGTTTTACGCCGCACTAGCGCTGCGCGGATGGGCAATTGGCGACGGTCTGGGACACACCCCTAGAGGTTTTTTGTAGTTGGATAAAATCTGAATCATTTTTTACAGATTTTCTTTAGAGGGTACATATTTGTTTCTGTTTTGCATACAGAAAACGTTGTTATCAAAGCAGGACTGGGAAGTTTTAAGTAGCCGAATAAAATATGATTTCGCGATTGTAGGGGTAAAGTCGTTGCCTAGTATGCCCAAGTTGATCATGGCTGTTAAAACAGAAAAATTTTAGTTAAATCTCTCTCTCTCTGTCTTTTTTTTTTTTTTTTTTTTTTCAGTTTGACTTACTTAGAAAAGTCTACGAATACTTTAGTTTTAATATTTAAAAACTGTTTTCATAGTATACAGATATAGTCTGGTAACTTTGTGACGACCTAAGGGTTGTCATGATCCTTTAACTTAGGATTTTAGCTTAACTTAATTACTTAATTACTTAATAAATAGAGCACAAGACTTGAGTATAAAATAAATAACGAGCTTTTATTTAGAGCTTAATGAAAAGGTGGGCGTTGGACTATAATCACATTCCAGTACTTTTATAAACTTAAAGGGCAGCCTTCATAAATATTCTAACTTTAAATAGATAACCACAATTTATCTCAACTACTTCATTTAACGTCGCTTACTTTCACGACTCTATTAATCTTTCGTAAGTGGGAGGATTCCCTTACGCCACTATACTACTCGACTTACTATCTCCTACTACAGCCGCTCTAAGCAACTAACTCAACAGCCTCCTTCTCTACTTCCCTCTAAGCAGCTAACCTCCTAGCCGCTAACAACTAACTTACTAACTTCCAGAAACAATCTTCCTTCTCCTTTTATATAATTCACTTTACAAAATATTAGCATATTACAATTTAATTTAGCATAGGAACTAACTCCATTCATCAACTAAATCCTAAATTTTTCACATTCACGTGTTGTTCATAAAGTGCGAACTTCGTTTGTAGCTAATATTGCTATACCTCACAACTTTTCTGCACCATAACATAATTTCTCTTTTCAATTTTTCAGTGTATAATTACTTTATATGGGAAATTGTATTTTGAAAAAAAAAAAAAAAAAAAATGCTAACTAAAATTACACTCATATTTGCCAACAGGGTGTGCTGTTATGGTGCATTAGTCTATATCTCAGCACTTATAGTGCATGCGTTCATAAAACTTGATGTATAATATGACTATTATCAAAAAATTATGATGATTATGACTATTCCTTTTTGGTGTAAATTGGGTAATAGGTAGTGGTATTCATTTTCAAATTTGCTTTTTAACTATAACTCAGATTCAATGGTATAGAATCGCACTAAACAGTGTAAGTAATATTATTTTTGTTAAATAATTTTTTATTCACGTTAACAAGATGATTATGATGTTAAATAGAATGATAGAAAAGAAGGTTTCCTTGTGGTCAAAAAATCCTAGTTTTTTTTTTTTTTTTTTTTTAATAAATTTCACTTTAATAATGATATTTTCGTAGAAATATATAGAATGAATATATATATATATATTATATTTATAATATTAATGCCACAAGAATCACTGAATAATTTTTACTATACATTTAAATTAAAAGTTATTGTCTATTTAACGATAATGAATTTGTCCAATTCGGAATCATACCATAAAGTAGCATATAAACTAGTTCTGAATAAAAATAATAATAAATTTCGTAAGTATGCACTTTTAATTACTTTTAATTTAAATAACACTTTTTTTTTCACGATTGAATAATTATAGCAATTTTATCTTGTACCGATACATACGATTAAAATAAAAAACTGATTTACTTTATATAAAATAAATTTGATTTTTTAATTTTGTATTTAACTGAAATTTAAAAGAAAGTGCAGATTTTTATTTTCAATAGAAAATTTTCTTTCCATATAATGTAATATAGGAACATCATAGTCTTTGCGTTAAAATTAATTAAATTACAAATTTTATTTCAAAACATATAATAAATGTGTACTTTGAAAATTTTATTGAAATTTTTTTGCATTGAAATCTTTTCTATATTAATACTCAGTTTGAATAATTAAACGATGATTATATATTTGAAAGGAAAAAGAACCTAATTAACTAATCAAAAAAGTAAATGTTGCAAAAATGTTAAAAAAATAAAATTTAATTATAAATTAAATTTTTTAATTTATTCGCACATTTTTGTATATTGATTTTAATAACACCTTGTTTATTTTTAAAAAAAATCTGTTGTGTAGTATTAAATAGAGAAATATTTATTAATTTTTCAATTAAAAATATATTATTTTCTTTTTCTCTTTCGTTACAAGAAAATAACTAAATTTACAGCCTTAAAATTTTTTTTGTTGTTGTTTATGATAAATAAAGCAAATATCCATAATTATATTTCCAAAATCTTTTTTGTGTTCCATTTATAATGATAGATAAGAAGAAAATGTTCAATATTTCTGTTATAAGCCTTTTTGCTTTAATTAATACAAATTATAAATTATGAAGCCAAATTTATTTTTGGTAAACTAAATCTCTATTCTGAAATATAAAGGATCCAAATAAAGTATGGAGTGACATTGATAGAAATATAGATATAAAATACTGTGAAATAAAATTGCATTACATTCCTTCATCATTGTCTCCAGTTCGCGAATAATTGGACACCTTTTGCAACGTATTGTTTGTTGATGACAGTGACGGAGATTCCTACTGCTCGAAGTATAGGTGACAGACACGTCAGGAATTCGGATTTCTCGGAGGTTTTAAAGAACTAAGTTGAAGTAACTAAACCTTATTTCAGGAAAGCATGAAAGGTATTTCAAGACCACCCAGTGTCACCGTCGCAATATACGATGGCGTAATTAAATTTTGCCCAATTCGTTTCTGACTTACTAAATGATTTTTCTCGTAATAATTACTTTACGTACAGCATGACAAAGTGCTATTTTTATGCAACAAGATAAGGGGATTTTCTCACAAACGTTATGAACGTTTGCACCTCATAGCCAGACAAAGTTGTTATATAAATCGGCAATGGTTGTCTGAGTTATAATTTCTCCTTCACAGTATGCGTAAGTATAACATCCTTTCAGTCGTATGCTGCAATCAGCATAGCCTTCATCCGACTTAGGCTCTCACATCTTATCAAAGGTGAAAATATTCTGCATAATGGATGTTTATTGTTGCGGCATCTGCCGCAGTGGATATCAGTCAGTGAATACTGGTACCGTATCTATACATCGGTGAATCGATCTGAAATCTAGTTTAATGAAAATTCCCTATGTTAAGAGATTTTTTCAGTATGTACACCGCATATGATGTCTGAGATTAACTTCTACGAATAAATCTCAGACTCCATCGATTGTCAATTAAAGGAAAACACATAATGTCTATCTGATGTTGAGGAATGAACCTGCTATCTTATGCTATGCGAATTCACGCTATCATTTGACCCACAAGAAACGCTTTAACGCATCCTGCAACTGTCCTATAGGACATAGTATTCTCGCCGTTGGCTGTACGTAATCTTTGATAACATTCAGATAAATTCTAGCCACTATTAGCGTCGAATTTAAACTACGATCGCTGATCACATTTTGTAAACTTGCATTAAAGCTGTACAAGGGCAATGTGTACTTCAACTCAACATACCTACCATCCTTTCAAATTGGATCAATTATTTCGCGCACTCTAATAATCAATACCAGCGTAATATCATTGCTCACATATTCTGTTTGCGCCTGCCTTGTCAGATGTGACTTCTTCCTCTATGTTGATATTACTTTATTTACAACCCTTGTAGATTAAATGAAGAGTAAATAAAAATACAGTGTGTAAACAATTTGATTATGGTCAGTGATCTGTAAAATGTGTTTCAGTCACTCACTGTAAACATAAAGATTTTCTTGTAAAAATAGATTTCTTTTTCTTTTTTTTTTTTCCTGCGAAAAAAGAAAACTATCATGTTGTGGGTACCACGAGACTTTTTTCCATATTTTCCTATACAAATCCACTAAGTGCAAATAATTTATTAAAACTATTATTTATTAAAATTACATAACATGATGAATGCAAATGATTTTCGTGTCAGAGAAAACTAACACTAAATATCCAAAGAAAAACAGTTTCGTTATCTATATATAACATCTTAAAAATGCGTTTTTATAATGGTGAAATTGCATATCAAGTTTTGTTCAGTTATATGCCTTAGAAGTTGAGATATAGCCTTCCCATTATCGCGGACATTTGCAGTATAGCAGCGCCAACTATGGGCCGATAATTATCCAAATTAAATAAGTATAATTGCTCATAATGGCCTTATCACATATCAAAATTTGTTTGATGATACGCAATAGAACCTGAGATATAGCCTTCTCTTCAACTGCCGAAATCGCTGTGTAACAGCACCACCTGTTGCACGGTTGACACCAAAAGTCGCTAGGCACTAATTTATGTCAAGATCCGTCTACAAAAATATTTTTATGCAATTCTTTCCAGTGTTTCTGAGATATAGCCTTTCCTTAAATTGTGGAAATCGCTGTATAGCAGTGCCACCTGTTGGGCTATAATCATTGAAATTGAATCAGCATAATTTCTTACAATGACCTTCTCAGATATCAAGTTTTCTTTGATTATACGCAATAAAACCTGAGATATAGACCCTCCTTAAATTGCAGAAATTGCTGTATAACAGCACCACCTGTTGAGCGGCTAGCACCAAAAGTTGACAGTCACTAATTTAGGTCAAGGTGCATCGACATATAAATTTATATGCAATTCTGAGCAAAAGTTCCGGAGATACAGCCGCCAGAAAAGTTTTGTCTCTCACACACACACGCACACACACAGACAGACATTTTCTAAAAATGGTCAAATCAAGTTGTAATCACAAAACGCGTAAATCCGTCGAAAACCAGAAGTCAAAATTTCTACGAATCCAATACTTTCTTCTTTTGAATATAGAAGAAAGTAATAAACTTTAACAAACAGTGAACACCCTCTATTTTACAACAATTTGTTATAATACTGCTACTGGACATTTTTTTCTCAAAGAAGGGAGCTGCCGTGTAATTTAACTGCCTACTCTCTGAATTTTACTAAATAATTTTAGAGTGTAGATTTGTGTTTCTATGGGCATTGTCCTATACACTTGATTACAACATGTAGCACCACAAGTTTTAGAACACGTTTTTCTATCAACAGATGTGTAAAACACGTACAAAAGACCAACAAATAAGAATTGTTTCGCAGCTTTTCTGTTAGGAAAAAAAAAGGAAATTTACACGAAAATGAGAGAAAAATTTGCTCTGTTTTGTGACTACTTTTTTCACTGTTTTTGTGAAGCTGAAATGTCAGTAAAGATAAAGATAACTTTTAATTTCTACACGCTAAAAAAACGAAAATTTCAAATAATTCTGTGATTTTAAATCCGTAAAATTTGATACTTTTATACAGACACTGAGTAATATCATCAACTAAATACAAAAATGAATAAATAAATAAATAATTAGAATGTTTCTCCAATTTGAGTTGTAATCCCCCATTTTATTTCGTTCCATTAATATACGTTTTCAACAGGAACCTCAAGGACTAAAATAAGCAAAGGTAAAAAAGTACAAATTTAACCTCAAGTGATTTTTAGATTGTAAATATGTAATCTAACCATAAACAGTATATATACAAGAAAGATAATCTAAATTAAATGTGGAAAGAAATTTTTACAAAAACTTCATAATTTATTAGTGTTTGAAATGGAATGGAATTGGATTATTTTATAGAATTAAGATAAAAGTTCAAAAATAATAATTGTAGAGTAGTTTCTTAAGGAAATAATTAATATAAATTTATGTGATACAAAGTAACAAATTGAGGTTAGTGTCAGGGTGACTTCAAATAGTAGGCAACATTTGAAGAGCGTGAGAAATTTTGAATGGTACATTATCATTTGAGAAGTTTATATGTATATATAATTATGAACTTGGTAAAGGTGCATTTAAAAAATAATATGTTTCTCGATATACGTATATATCTCAATTTACATAGAAATACCAACGTCAAAACTAACAGGGAAACGCCGTAAAATTTAAATAAAATTAAATCCAGAAAAAAACGAGAATTTTCTGCAAACCTGATGGAAAAATAAGACTATATCCCGTGGGGTAAAAGTATACATAAATTAACGGATTTTGTTCTTTAAAAACAAAAAAGAGGAATTTCCGTGAAAAATAGAAGAAATTCTGCTTTTTGTTTTTGCAGATTTTTCTTTACAGTGCAGTTAAAAAACTGCAAACAACAAAATGAAGTCCTGCAAGACATGAATGCTAAACGTAAGAAATAATGATAGCAAACTGCATACTGAATTAGGTGAATTTAGTCTGCATTTCCTATTATAAAGAAAGTAATTAGAATAAAATTCGGCTGAAAACACGCGAGGTATGTAGAACAATCGTTTTGAAAATAAATGTATAAAATGGTGTATAAAAATTCTGAAATGACGGAGCTAAAGAATCAAAAATTTAGACCAGGAACACTGGGTGGAAAACACTAAAGTGGAAGTTTTTAAAATGTCGCGGAGTTGGAGAACCTTTTATTATTATTATTCAAATGGCTCGCCTGCTATTTGCATAGTAATAAAAAGATAAAAATGCATTTATACTTATTTTTATTTAAATCTTTATCTATCCCTAGTAGCAAAATGTAATCGGCCATTGAACGGCCTCACATCGACGACCGATGAACGTGTCAATGGCCGATACTCGGAATCTCATCAAGAGCAATGAATCTCACCGGGAGTTCATCTAAAGTGTCTCATCGGAAAAAATTAAATCCGATGATTGTAACCCGATGAATTTTAAGAAGCTGATCCGATGAAAATCTGATGGAAAGACATGGTTCCTGTCGAGTTTCCACGAGATTTTTTTATCGGTTCGATATCTTTTTTCGGTGAATTTTTCCTTATCGAATACCGACCGTACATACTGCTCGAAATGATATATCCTTGTTATTACTCGAGCAAATTTTGAGGAATCGATGAGAGGCCGAACAAAATACGATGGATTAATGCTGCTAGAGATGCCTCTGTATGCAACTAAATAATTATGAAATTTTCATGACTTAAATGACTTTAAATATGCAAATATCATTTTTTAATAATAATTGGCTTATAAATTTCATTGATCGAATTTTGTTATAGTCATATTTAACTTTGCGGAAATAGATTTTCTTTGAAATAGTATGAAAATCTGTTTAAATCTTTATTAAGATATAATGTAGAATGTTAAAAGCAATCTTTATTCAATTACGTTTCTGATACTGATCTACTTCAATTAAAGAAAATAATAATATGTTGCTAAAATATTAAACTTATTTAATATTCTAAAAAAAAATTAAAAATTAATCAAACTAAGTAAATGGTATATGCAAAATTTTCTTTTTATTCATATATATTATCCCTTTACATATTTTATCAGAGAATGCTACAAATTATATACCTTTTAAATTAAATATCTATTTTAAGAATTAAAAATTTTTCAGTGTAAATTTTCTATATAATTGCAGAAACGTGAGTGGAGGTCCCCATGTTGACTGTGGTGACTCAAAATGCTTTTGTATGTTCGTCTGCCTGTCTGTATTCTTTAACCACATTTCTTGCGACCATGGAAGCATCTGCGCAAGTGCAGATTGAACGAGTCCAGTGTTAAAATAGGGGTGACTGAGAGAAAACAAGCGATAAGGGAACACCGAGTAACTGGATGTTTGCCAAATAACTATCTCTCGACCAATCTTGCATCCCTCTAAACTTTTGGACTCGGCCTCACTGCTAGTCGTAGGAAACGTGGTCGCACTATATATATGTATGTCTCACGATAGCGACCGCAAAAATCACACTATTGAGTTGAAATTTGGTATACCTCTTCATGAGCCACACAGAATTAGCTGTAATAGTTTTGGATGTATTCTATTTGTAGTTCGTGTACAGAAACACGCCGAAATTTTTCTTATCATTATGTCCTGTGTACAGAATTTTTATGTATTGCAATAGCGGCCGCAAAAGTCCCCCATTTTACTTGTAAATCGGTACACATGCTTAAGGGCTATACAGAAATAGCTGTATAACTTTGGTGTATTGTTTATTCTTCATGCACTGCACAGGACGCAACAAAGTGTTTCTTATGATTACGACCTATGGACAGATTTTCGTTTAAACTAATTTTAACATGGTTACACTGCATTTATGAAAATGAAATTAACATACAATACTGAGATGATTTGCGTGATAACATAAGTAATACAACGAGTACGTATCGTTAGAAAATGTTAATAATCAATGCAAATAGCATGGTTTTCGTCTTTTTTTTTAATTAATTAGTAATTATTATTATTATTAATTTTTAAACATCTTTTAAAATATTTATCTTGTATTCTTCCATGAATTTTATTTACAACATGTTTCATATTCTTTTTTCTAAATTTCATGCATTTTTTATGGTTAAACTAAGAGTATTTCATTTTACTTTTCATATTACTTTTTCGTTCATAACCAATATTTACACAGTCTGAATATATATAGTTTATACTACTTATTTATAGTTTAATCTAGTAAGGGAATGGGTTGTGGGTATAGTTTTAATTCTGGCTTATAACTTTTGATAGAGTGCATATCATGCACACATATGAATAGCATTAGAAAGCTAGAACCCTTAGCTAACGTTTGATAAAGCAAATGGTATCGATTCCGTCAATCAGGAAAATGTTATCGCCAATTTTGAAATAATAAATTTTAGCTTAAAAAAAAAAAAAAAAAAAAAAAAAGTATCCGGTTGTGGGCATACCTAAAAATTTCGCTGAAAATGGAAAAATATTAGGAAAACCACCATAAATTCAGAAAATAATAAAATTTATTTATTTTGTAAGGATTCAGCGGCTAAAATAACAACAGAAAATGACATATTTCCAATTTTTTTCATCATCTTCTTCATCTTTCAAATAAGAAGTGCAATGCTTGTAAATAAAGTAATTTTCATGTATCTTGGCACATTTCAAATGCACCAGACGATCATACTCGTTGCATTTGTTTGAATTTGCTTTTGTTCGGCATGGTAGCAGGTGCTCCAAACAAATGATGCAGAAATCGACATTATCTCCTGATTGTGAATGTTCCTATTTTTAGCGCGCTCGGTCGGCAGTTTGATATGTGAAGTTCCCTTATTTTTTCTAAAGGTCCATATTCTCAGGCAGTCGATTTTATGAATTTCGTATATACTAAGCAAAACTAAATGGATTTAATAATCGCCTTAAAATGCATTTTTTTTTAAACAATTGACTTTTTCGGGGTTGACATGACTAAAAAAGCCTAAAAATGCTTCAAATTACATAAAACACTAATAAAAAATATGTTATGTTATTTAACGACCATATCTGACAAATTGTAAGTCAAAAACACGTTTTAAATGAAAGAAACATGGGTGCCCACAACCGGTTACATGAAAGTGCCCTCAACCGGGAATGACAATCCCTTTTATAAGGACAGAAAAAACTATTTTCATTCCAAATTTTGACTTAATTCGATATTGCATCCCAAAATATATTGAATATACTGCATGAATATATATTACACTCACATTTTTTAATTAATTCACTTCGATTTATCGCACATTGAAAAAATTCAGAAATTACTTTTGTGTTGTTGTTGTTGTTTTTTTCAAAATTTTGTTTCACTTACTAAGAAAATGCGTTTGTTCAATTCGGTGTTAGCGCAATAACTGCGTACTGTCACAATACATGTTTTACAGTACTCAAATCTACCATATTTACTTTTTGTAAAAAGATATGGTTGACCACAACCGGAGATGTTCCCCTACATTTATACAGGATGTTTTTAATTAAAGTGACCCTATTCAGACCCTCTAGAACCCATTCTGCCTGCCGAATTTTGACGAAATTTGGTATACAAGTTATATGAAAGATGGGGAAATGATTTCTGTAATTAAAAAAAAGTTCAAATTTTGAACATCAGGGGTAATTGTGCCGCTTAAATTAAGACAAAAAATCTGTCAGAATCATTAAAATTTATTCAATTACAGCGTGTGCTCAAGTTATGATACATTGACATCAATTGCGCGAAAAATCAATCGTGTTCCATTGATAGCGCATTGTAGATGGTTCAGTGGTAGCGCGAATACACTCTGAGGGGTTTCAGCAACGTGTAATTCTGACTTTCAACTCAGAAAAAGGTTCTGATTTGTCCTCTATAAACACAGCCTTTTAGAGATCTCCTCAGCCAGAGATCGCACGGTTTTAATTTGGGTGAACGAGGATGTCAGCCATCCGATAAATCTCTGGATATTACACGATTCTCGTCAAAATTAGCACGAAGCAGATCTTTGACTTGGCGCGCCTCATGTGGGGAGTTGTCCAATCTTGCATGAAGACAGTGGTCTGGGAACACTACCGTTTCTATAAAGCAGGAATGATCTGCTGTCGAAGGAGTTCAATGTACCATGCACTCGTGACAGAGAACTCTTTAGGACCTGAGGAGTGAGAGTTTCAAAGAAAAATGTTACAAGGAAAAAATTGCACAGTAAATCCACACCATGTGCAGTGTGCAGTCACGTAATCAGAATGCTGTGGCTATTGGTGCAGGACATTAGGAGGTGAACCACAACGTATGTGGCAATTTTGATTATTCAAAGCTCCATTGAAAAAAAAGTACGTCTCATCTGATCATTGAATTTTTCAAGACCACGCGTCATTAACATCCATTCTCGCCAAAAATCAGCAACTAGATTCAGCCTGGTGGTTTTGAAATTTCAGCATTTGCACCAGGTGGGTCTTATACGGATACCATTTTCAAATGGAAAGGAGAATTTTTGGTAATGTCGACCAAGGAATCGCCAACTCACGTGAAATCGATCGAGCACTTACTAAAGAATAGCGGGAACTGGAGGCTCTTTCAACAAAAGCCGGAGGGACTTCGACATTTTCATTCGCAACCGGTTTCTGCCCTGTCCCTGGCAGTAAACCCAAGTCTCAAGTCTTCTCAAATTTCCCAATCATCTTCTTCAACATGGGCAGTTTTCTCAGTCCCTTTAAACGACGATATTCACTCAATACAGATAAGCTATTACTGCCATTCGGATAAAACGGTTTTACCAGTAACGCTTGATCGTTCTTCTGTAAGGGCATGATTAACAAAGACAAAGGCACACAGAATGATTGTTTGGTTCTGACTACAAGTTTGACTAATTTGCATTAGGAATCTTTGAAAAATAACATGTGATAGTCAAATTTTGAACACTCCTTTATATTGCATAAATCGTTTCCTCATGGTCCTATATACCAAATTTCATCAAAATTTGTGATTAGGATCAACGGGTTTTAGAGGGGTCTGAATAGGATTACTTTTATTGTTACCACCCTTTATATAGTATTTGATATAACTCTATCTTGTTTAGATCAACTGATGTCAGTTTTCTTTTAACTCTTTTCAGTTCATATGTTTTTTTTCTTTCTTTTTTTTAATGTGTTAAACTGTTTTAAAAATGGACTGTTAGATAAGCAGCTGATTATATATTGTGGTGATTTTTGGGAGTACACCTCGAAGAACGGAATACACAAGGCATGAGTCCAGTAGTGACGATTTTTGCTATTTTTACTCAAACTTAACAAAAAAGAAGATTGTAATACAAAGAAATTAAAAAAATATTACAAAATGCTCGCCTCCGAGCATCCTCTAAAAACATGCTACACCTGTTAAGCACCAAGTCTCTCTGCTCTTTTGAGTGTCTCTCACCCCCGAGCACACCTTCGAAGGGGGGGGGATACCCCACACGAAGCACTGATTCGTTGATCGTGATATCACTCTGCCCGTGACATCATTTTCCTCCAATCTTCGTCTACCCGAAACTCAGAGAAATGTCGGTAGCAACAAAAGCCATGCGTGAAATAGGAAACTAGTGATGTTACCGATTCCATAGAAAATATAAAATTCTTTCACACAAAGCATCTGTCGTTCAGACGGTCTCCATGGCTCCGTTCAGTCTGGTCACACGACCCCTGACCTCTTGGAATGTTTGTAACTTTCACTCCAGCACAGCTTCCTCCCTCCTAAAAGACCATTTTACGGCCTACGGGATGTAAAATGGGCTCCAGAAGACACAGGTGCCTCCTCCCATTATCAAACATGCAACATCAGAGAGTTGAGCTAAACCCCCGGAAAAAAAAATTTAGAAACAACCCCCTGAATTTTCATAGAACTAAAAAATAATCTTAAAATTAAATTTTCTAGTCTTACACCTTGCATAATTCCTAGATCCCAAGGTCTCATTTCACATTATATAAAGAAAAACAATTAAACATTCACATGCAATTTCGTGATGACAATCAAAGGTTCTACACCTAACAAAAATTTTAAAAGTCAAACACTTAAATTTCACAATTACACAATAAAATTTCATGAAAAAGAAAGAAAAATAATTCATAATCAATACATTCAAACATTTTTTTGGAATACAAATGAAGAAAAAAAAATGAATAAATATTTACAAACAGTCCAAAAACACTACCTAAAACCAAGGCATTTTTTTCTTTTTTTTTTCGTATCTTCATGCATGCGACTTAACGCATCTGCATTCAAATGCTTTTTTCCGCTCTTATGCTCGACTGTGAAGTTGTATTGTTGTAAACATAAGACCCATCTCGTCAAACGTGAATTTGTGCCCTTCATTTTTTTAAGATAAACTAAAGGGTTATGATCGGTTTGAAGAACGAATTTTTGCCCATCTAAATAATGATTTAGTTTTTTCACCCCAAAAATGACTGCCGCTAATTCGCGTTCAATGGTACTATAATTACGCTCCGCCTTAGAGAATTTTTTGCTCAGATAAACAATTGGATGCTCCTCGTTATTCCCGAAATTTTGCGCTAGGACCACACTCGCCCCTACAAGACTTGCATCAGTCTGAACAATGAATTCTTTTGAAAAATCCGCAGCATAGAGTACCGGTCCCTTAGTTAGATCTAATTTTAGTACATTAAATGCCTGATCACATTTCTGACTCCACTCAGTTTTTTCCCTCTTATTTTTCCCTTTTAATAAATCCGTCAAAGGCGCAGCTTTTGGCGCATAATCCTTTATATATTTATGGTAAAATCCGGTCAGACCTAAAAATGACCTTACATGCGTCTTTTTCTTTGGAATGGGAAATTCTTGGATAGTTTGGATTTTCGCGTCACTCGGCGATCTCTTCCCTGACCCCACTTCATGCCCTAAAAATTTTACATGGTCCTGGGCGAATAAACACTTTGCTGGTTTCACTTTTAGATTTGCCTCCTCCAAACGTTGTAACGCAATGTCCAGATGCCGGATATGGAGCTCCCAACTGGATGAAAACACTGCCAAATCATCCACATATGGTCTCACAAAACTCACTAAATCCCCTAGCACCTCACTAATTAATTTACAAAAATAAAATGGAATATTCACTAAGCCAACGTCATTTTTTTTGGAATAAATTCACCGAAAGGGGTTACAAACGCCGCATACCTTTGCGCACGTTTCGTTAACGGGATTTGGAAATACCCCTTCGTCAGATCCATTACTGAAATATATTCTGTAGTGCTCACTTCCTCAACAACCTCCTCAATATTCGGTAACGGAAAAAATTGCACTTGGGTTTTGGCATTGAGGGCCCTATAATCTACACACGGCCTAGGGTCTTTCCCCGGACTCCCTACAAGAATCATAGGCGATGCGTAATCGGACTGACCCACCTCTATCACCCCTAACTCTAACAGCCTGGAAATCTCCTTCCGCATAATTTCTAACTGCCGCGGGGACATGCGATAGGGTTTTGCACGAATCGGCTTATCATCTGTCAAAATTATATCCATCTCTACCTTATGGGTCGTACCAGGGTCGTTAGAAAACACCGTTTTATGCTTTACTAGGACATTTTGTAAAGTTGCCAAATTCCTTTCCGAAAGCTTATTTCCCAAATTACTCCCCTTAATTAAGTCTGTCAAGTCGAAATAATTTGGGTCCGAAATCGGATACGGGATAGATGCATCCTCCTCAATTTCCTCGCCACCCTCTTCCAAAATTAAGTTGACATACTCCTGGCGTTTATGATAAGTTTTCATTAAATTCACGTGGAAAATCGTGTCCTTACATCTTCTTCCCGGAAGATCTACCGTATAGTTCGTATCGGATATTACCCCAGTAACTACACCTGGACCTAGCCACTATACTGCCATTTTATGTGGTTTTGCGGTAGCCAAAACCAACACCGAGTCTCCCACCTTAAATTTTCGGGACACCGCATTTTGGTCGTACCACCATTTTCTTTTATGTTGACATTCCGTCATACGCTCCCCTGCCAAATCTTGACATCTTTTTAAGCACTCGTTTAAATCCAAAATATACTCGACTACATTTTCATTCATTTCCTCTTCCTGCATCAAATTTTCGTAAACAATGGTATGAGGCATCCTCAAATTCTTCCCAAAAACTAGTATGTTGTGGCCACCACAAGACTTTCTTCTATATTTTCCTATACATATTCAATCAGTAACAATATTAAAAAAAAAAAAAATGATTTTTTTTCCTTTCTTTTTTTTTTTTTTTTTTTTTTTTTTGTGAAAATTAATACATATTCAATCACTAACAATATTAAAAAAAAAAAAAAAAATAGAATTTTTTTCTAAGTTTTTTTTTTTTTTTTTTGGTTAAAAGTAAAAAAAATCGATAACTTTGTTTTAAATTATCACAGATTTATAGTTCAACCATTCGTTTTAAAGGTATTGACGAGACCTTTCGAATGATACCCATCTTCAAAATTTACCCCCCCCCGGGGGGGTACTTCGCCCCAGGGGGGGAAGCGATGCCCCCCCATGCACAAAATTTTTTTCCTAGTTACGTACTACTATTATCAATAATTCATATTAATTTTACAAACACAAGTGTAAAATAACTTATTATGCACATTTATACGAATTTTTGTCCTATGCTGCCATGTTAAAAATTTAGATAAAATGCTATCACAGCGCCACCTGTTGAGCTATTGATCCCCAAATATAATCAGCAACAGTTTATGTCGGGGACCAACTAAATACCAAGTTTGGTAAAATTTCGTTGAAAAAAAATACGATTTTTTTTGTTTTTTTTTTGTTAAAAGTAAAAAAAATCGATAACTTTGTTTTAAATTATCACAGATTTATGGTTCAACCATTCGTTTTAAAGGTATTGACGAGATCTTTCGAATGATACCCATCTTCAAAATTTAACCCCCCCGGGGGGGTACTTCCCCCCCAGGGGGGGAGCCGATGCCCCCCCATGCACAATTTTTTTTTCGTAGTTAACTACTACTATCATCAATAATTCAAATTAATTTTACAATCACAAGTTTAAAATAACTCTCATTATGCCCATTTATACGGAATTTTGTCCTATGCTGCCATGTTAAAAATTTGCATAAAATGCGATTACAGCGCCACCTGTTGAGCTATTGATCCCCAAATCTGATGGGCACCAGTTCATGTCAGGATGCAACTAAATACCAAGTTCGGTTAAATTTCATTCATATGTTCGTGAGATACAGCGTCCACAAAAAAATGATACAGACACACAGACAGACAGACAGACAGACAGACAACATTTTTTAAAAACTATCAATTCGTGTTCAGGACATCCCAAAACGTGTAGATCCGTCAAAAAACGGAGGTCGAAAATTTTCGCGAATCCAATACTTTCTCTATATTACATATAGAAGAAAGTAATAAGCTCTGAAGGAGAAAATCCTGTGCTCTCATGCGGCACCGTCCGCAACTCGAAAAGAGCCATAGGCAGGTTTTCTTCCCAATCGCTTTTCAAATCGAGACATAAAGCTTTGAGAATCCTCTTAAAAGTGGAATGCATTCTTTCCACCTGATAAGATTGCGGATGACAGACACAAGAATGATTGATTTTGATATCATACTTCTCAAAAAACGCTGTCGATAAGTCACTCGTAAAATAAGCACCTTGATCGCAGACTAACTCTCTAGGAAATCCGGTTTTCGCGAAAATTTGCATCGATGCATTGATCACTGACCTCGAAGTTAGGTTTTCCACAGGAATAGCATCCGGGAATTTTGAAGCGACGCAAACAGCCGTTATCGCAAAACGATTATTTTTGTTGCTTGTTACAAGCGGACCTATAGCGTCAATCGACAGACGTCTGAACGGTTCAGAAATAATCGGTACTAATCTCAACGGAGCTTTTTTCTTATCCCCTTTTTGTCCTACTTTTTGACAAATTTCACAAGTTTTGACATACTCTTCGATTTCCTGATAGCAATTTGGCAAAAAGAAATTAGTCAGCACCCTCTGCTTAGTTTTACACGAGCCTAAATGCCCTGACACAGAATCATGACACAGTTTTAGAATAGCTGCCCTAAATTTCTTTGGCACGCACAACTGCATCCGGTTTTGGTTACGCTTAGAATCCGATATTCGAATTAACCGCTCATTTTCTATCTTAAATTCCTTTCCCGCTTCATTCCTAGCTTTTTCCCAACAATTTTTCAACGTGTCACACGCGATTTGCTCTTTTTGAAACTCTTCAGCTGAAACCCCGATTAATGGACACCTGTCTGTTTCTTTTAACACAGGAAAAACAACCTTATTTTCTGCACTAGTCTCCTCTAACGACTCGCTTATCAAACCCGGTTCCTCCTCAAAATTCTGAATTTTTTCCTGAGTTGGCTTTTCATTATTTATATCGGACTGTGCACTCTTAATTCTTTCTTGCTCACGTTTCTGACTTCGCGTTATCGCATTAATTGGATAAACAATTTTTTTATTGGACTCAATTAACTCTGCGGTTTTATTGCCTAGAAGATATATTCCCTGACTCAAATTAGCCGGTTTTACAGCCGCTTTAGTAATGACCTCTCCGAATTCCCCTTTTAAAACGATTTTCGCCAAAGGTAAACGCCTACACTTATCGTCAAACGGTTGCTTAATCCATACCTGTTCCGGCAGTAAACCCTCAACAGAAATCATATTCCTTTCGCACACGTCAATATTTGAGCCACTATCTCTCAAGAATTCGCGCTCTTGTCCATTTATTTCTAATTTACCTATATAAGGCTCAAAACCAACACCTAAAATTTCGCCCGCACTTAAGTTATTGATCGGATTTGTTCTGCGATTAGGGTTTTGTGGGCAGTGAGGTGGAATATGGCCCCTTTCCGAGCACAGATAGCACACAATTTTACTATTTCTATCAAATTCACAATCTTTAGATTCGGTTTTATCCCCTTTTAATTTTCCTGAGTGTTTTTTGTCGCCCTTAGCTGACTCAACTTTCGGATTACTCCCGCCATTATGTTTACCTGACCCGAATTTCTGACCATCCTTCCCAAAGGAATTTCTACCCTTCGTAAAACACTGAAAAGGCTTATATTCTCTTTTCCCATTCTCCGTTCTAACCGCGTCATACTTATCGCACTTCTCCGCCAAATCCGAAGCTTTGTTGATTTCTTCCCACACATCTACAAAATTTTGTTTGATTTCGCATGGTACCCTTTTCTTTAACTGCTCCGTGAGCATCAATTCCTTTAATGGCTCTAAATCTGTAATTTCTAAAGTCTCAAGCCAGTTATCTAGGTACCCTCGCAAATCGTGAACTAAATCAACCCATAATTCTTCACTTTTTTTGTTGTGCGATTCAAATTTCGTTCTTAGCGTGCGCGTACTCAACCTGAACCTATTCATCAACACTTTTTTTACATGTTGAAAATTATCAGCCTCTGGCTCGTCTAATTTCATAATTATTTATACGCTCGGCAATAAAGGGATAAGTTGCGACATCCAGTCCTGTTAGCTAACATTTTCTTTACGTGCTAATCTTTCAAATATCGTGAAAAAAAGAGAAATACCCATTTGTTTTGGGTCAAATTTCGGAGCTATGTCCTTTAAATTAATTTTCTTCAAAACCGTCTGTTGAACTAAACTCCCCGACTCTACGCTACTAGTTTCTGCAGCGCTCTGGATTCTGAGTTTCTCAAGTTCAAAATTTCGTTCGGCCTCTTCTTTTTGCAACGCCCATTCACGCTCTTCTTTTTCTTTTCGTAATTCCCATTCGCGCTCTTCTTTTTCTCTTTGTAATTTCGATTCACGCTCTTCTTCTTTTTGCAGTTTCGCTTCCCTTTCTTTCTCTTCCAAAATCCCTTCAATTAGCGCCTTCGCAACCCCTTCATCATAATTAGCCGCCTTTTCAATGGCTTCCCTGATTTCCAGTTTTTTGCTTTTATTTGTTATCCCCGAAACCCCAAATTCATCTGCTAACTCTAACAATATATTTTTCGTATACTTAATGAGAAATGCCATAATTACAAAATACAATTTCACTAATTACTGAAAAAAATGCGCATGTATTAAAAACAATAAACAAATCAAATACCATGAAAATATACACAAAAGTAACACTTTGTCACCTACGAAATTCTTTAAACACTTTTTCTCTAAACATTAACTACAATATTTACCCAGATACAATAAACAGTACCTATATTTACTTAAAATAAACAACTAGAGAAAAAGAAAAAAAATTCCTAGAATTTTTACCAGTAGGAAAATCAACTAATTTCCAGTATACTCCTATATAAACAGTTACAGAATACCCACTCCTTACGTTACTTTTAAAAAGAATTTAGAATTATAATCTTATCAAAATTTTAAACAACAATTTAAAGTTACCAAGCTCACCGTTACAATAAACAGAACTTTAACAATAAATTTATCTCTCAAGTTAACGCCGCGTTAAGTCATGAAACTAATCTTTTCAACCGCCTTAACTATTAATTTGAATCCGAGATATCCGTTCTTAAAATTTTACACATAAAAACTAAATTCTTACTCCTAAAACTTCGTAATTAAATACATTGTTACAAACAGAAAAAATAAAAACTATCAACCCACATAACTCAATCGCTGACACTTTACATATCTGACAACGGAAGAAAACATACCTGAAAGCCACCTTGATTGACATCTCCAGGGAATTCAGCAGCACACGAATGAAGAACTTTCCCTCCTTCCTCCTTCCCACGCTATTGTCACAGGCATCAATAATCTCCAGTAAGGCTCAGGAATTTCAGTTGTTACCGGGCTCACAGCAAAACGTTCTTTTTTTACTTTTTCACCACAAACACATACAATATAGAGTTCGATGTTTTTTTCCATTAAAACAACATTCCATCGACATGCCACCAATTTATATCTTTAGTTAAGGCTGTGGGGATTTTTGGGAGTACACCTCGAAGAACGGAATACACAAGGCATGAGTCCAGTAGTGACGATTTTTGCTATTTTTATTCAAACTTAACAATAAAAAAAGGTTGTAATACAAAGAAATTAAAAAAATATTACAAAATGCTCGCCTCCGAGCATCCTCTAAAAACATGCTACACCTGTTAAGCACCAAGTCTCTCTGCTCTTTTGAGTGTCTCTCACCCCCGAGCACACCTTCGAAGGGGGGGGGATACCCCACATGAAGCACTGATTCGTTGATCGTGATATCACTCTGCCCGTGACATCATTTTCCTCCAATCTTCGTCTACCCGAAACTCAGAGAAATGTCGGTAGCAACAAAAGCCGTGCGTGAAATTGGAAACTAATGATGTTACCGCTTCCATAGAAAATATAAAATTCTTTCACACAAAGCATCTGTCGTTCAGACGGTTTCCATGGCTCCTTTCAGTCTGGTCACACGACCCCTGACCTCTTGGAATGTTTGTAACTTTCACTCCAGCACAATATATGTAAAAAGAAATAGCATTTTTATCATTTCAGAAAACTTTTGTTTGAAACATCTATATGCTTATATGAATAAATTTAAATAAAATTAATCTAATAAATTCATAAATTTGCATGGGAACACTACTGTTTTTAAAAACTCTCAACAGTTGTTTCAGGATATTATAACAGAACTTCATTTCATTAGGTGAAAAAAAACTTTGCATAAGTGCATCTTCGAAGCAACAGGATGCTGTCGAGCCCATTATACAGAGAGAAAAAAAATGTATACCGCGTTCATCTAGAATAAATAAGTATTCAATTTTCGAAACTCTAAAGTAGAAATATAGATTTCAAAGCTATGCGTATAAGGTAAAAAATATATAAAAAGTGGATGAGCTGATCTAGATTTTCTACTCCATACTTTTCTAGGTGATGAAACAACATTATAATTATTATTAATTTTATGAATCCTTTGTACTGCATAAATTCTCACTTCATTTTCTAGATTTGGGTGATAAACCGAAATTATAGGTGCTAAACCTCGCCTCTTGTGTTCGGATTGACTTGAAGCGATAGGAAAAGGCACTAGAATTCTAATTGGGAATTTTAGAATTCGATAGAAAATGGAACTAGAATTTATAAGGATGTCATGAAACTATTTTTACTGGAGCCGAAAGTTGTTTTCTAGACTTCAGTCACAAAATATTTTTTCATTATAAGAAATTTAAGGTGAGTTGTGCATATGGCTTCCTCTGAAACACATTTTTTACATTTTGGAGGACACGTGCTACCTATTGAAGAGAGAAGGAACAAAAGATTAAAAATCGATGAAAATCAGGAAAATATAGTGAAATGTTTTTCTCTAAAATATTTTTCGTATTTGTAAATTTTGGTTTTAGTATAAAAGTAATGAACGTTAAAGTGTTAAGAGAATATTTTGAATTACATGTATGAAATAAATGTTTTGATATAAATAATCGGAGTTTTCTGATTCACTGTAATTTAAAACATCATTTTTACTTGTAAATATTTTTATTTGTGAAATAATTACAAAATAAAAAAGAACTTTTTAAATACCACGTTATTAAATTTTCTGTTGAATCATATAAAATTGACAATTCTATGTAGTAAAAAATACTTTTTTCATTTTTTTTTTTTTTTTTTTTTGAGGAATTATTCCATCAACTTTAAGGAAAATAATTATATACACTGTTAAAAAATGCAGAAAAAATACAGAAATTCTCTGTAATTTCAGAAAAAAAGGCGTAAATTACGGAAAAATTACGTAGACAAAACGTATTTTACGACTTTTTTTCTGAAATTACAGAGAATTTCTGTATTTTTTCTGCATTTTTTTAACAGTGTACGTAATAAAGAGAGCAATTATAATAAATTTTCAAACATGCTTAAAGTTGGCTAAAAGCATTAAAAAAATGCATTGTCATCGTGCTTTGAACTTTTCTAAATATTTCAAATGTTAGCTAGTCGGGAAGTTCATTAAAACTCGATTGCAAAATTTGTACTGGGCAAACAAACAAAAAAGCGAGTTAATATAAACGTGTTAAAATGTAAGTTCAACGTTGGCACAAAACCAATGGTGCATTCTCGGCTTTGTACCCTGATGTAAAATCTTAACTACCTGACCACATTAGGTTGTTAGAAGACTGTCATTTTGACTTACAGTCATACTCATATGTAGACTAACTTTTCAAATTGCTGAGTTAAATGGTATTCCCTACGTATTTTATATTAGAATAAATATGGTTGAGAAAGCATTAAAGCTAGTATTAAACATAAGCATTAAGCTTGTATTAAACATAAAATATCGAAACCAATTAGCTCTATAAGTAATTCAGCATTCACTTTAACACAGAATGATGTTATCATCGAGGTAATCTGACCAATGGCTAAGTTTTATTTGTAAGGCTAGTTCGATTGAATACATGGTGCAAAGTACTCAATGGCGATATTGAGATCTAAAAAGTTATGCCTAACAAACATCAATGAATTTTCAAAAAAATTAAACAGTGTATATATTCTAATTATTGCAAATAAAACATATTAAACAATACGTTTTTTTTTAAATGTGAGGTCTAATATCAGTTTAATCTTTTGATAATGTATTTCGCATAAGTTCTCACACAACAGCTTCATTTCAATATTTATAACAGATGTAACCACGAAAAAGAAAAAAAGAAATCGGTAAAAAATATACTGTTATATTACAGGAAATATTTGGTAAATTAAGACAAGTTACGCTATGGAAAAGTACGTTGGCGCAAATTTTCCGTAACAGAATAATAAAGAAAATATTTGTACACTACAGATTTTTTTTTTCATTGAATGCACTTAAAAAAAAAAAGAGGCTCTCTCTAAATAAATGTGCCTTTTCAATAGTTACTATCCAACTACTGTCGACAGGATCCGATCTTACCTCTTATTCAAGAAGCCACACTCTATCCTGTTACTTGGAACTTTCCATTCCAGATTTGATAACAAGATTTCGTATGTAAAATGGACAACAATTCTTTACCACCAGATAAAATTTTTTATCATTGGTTACATATTTTATCTGGTTACGAAAGAAAAGGGTGTCTTTGATATATTAAGGTGTAATTTTGCAAAACTTTTCTTTATTTAAAAAAAAAAAAAAAAAAAAAAAAAAACAGATTCTTTTTTTTTTTTTTTTTTCAGATTTTTTTTACAGTGTGTACCATGAACATTTTAAAGGCTTTTTAAACGATTATTGCGCTAGTAACTTATAAATAAATGTATTTCATATTTCTTCTTATATAATGAAACATTTATTTTCAGCTACCTATTGCCTTTTTATTTATTTTTCGTAAATATTCAATAGTTTCTTTTCGATACAACTTATAGAGCAGAACCTACGAATTAAGCAACCACAGTCTTTTTAATATATTCATTTTCCACAAATTAGAACTTGAAGTTTATTTGTTAATATTAAAAAAAAAAGAAAACAAAATATTTGCCATCTTTTTTTTTGCTTCTAAAAAGTTTAATAATTGGAATTCTTATCTTTAGCTTCTTGTATCTAATGTCGAAATCCATATTTGTATAAGTATTTCAACAGTTTTTGTACTTTTCTACAATAAATAAATAAATAAATAAAATAAATATATAAATAAATAAACGAACTTACAATTTATTGGTTTCAATTCTCAATAATATTGATAGATCATAAAATGCTAACTGGAAACGCAATTCATAACAAATATATTATTTTAAAAATATTAGCGTAATTTTTTAGATCTTAAAAAACTATTTTTCTTCTTTTTTCAACTTTATATGATATTTTATATGTATAAAAACTCATTTGTATTTTTTTAACTACCGCCTCCCCACTCCCCCCCCCCCCCAAAAAAAAGGCATTTAATTTTACTGTAATATTATTTAATTTCTTTGAAATATTTTATTATCTTCAAATATTAGGTTTTCATCTAAACCTTAATTTAAAAGTTTACTTTCAGGTGAATTTTCTATTACAATTAGCCTCCATTGATTAAAAATTGCTTGTAAAATTTAACTTCAGGCGTCAAAACTGATATTAAATTCCTAGCTATTGGTTCTGACGTTATATCGACATTATATCGGTAGTTAAAATCTCATTAACTAATTTATTTGTATAATGAGCGAGGATCTGCTAGTGACATATCAATTAAAATACATTGGAAGTTTTTGTGTGAAATAAGATTATGACAGGACCTAAAGTAATTTCTTAAATATCATTTATTGAATGAATTAAAGGAACTTAATTTTTTTTTTTTATCTTTCACCGTGTAAATTCTACAGTAAATATAATTTTTTAGCTTTAATAAATATTTGTAATAAAATTTCATATACGTATAAACATCTATATCAATTTAAAAATGTACTCTTTACAAATAGCTTTTAATAGTACATATAACTGAAATATATTTGAGTTATAACATAGCTAATAAGTGTAATTATTATTTCTTTTATTCAGACGTTATTATAATTACACTATTTTTAATGAAGGCATGTAAAAGTAGCTAATATAAATAAAAATTAATAATATATGAAACATTAATTAATGAATATTTTCTACATTACATAATTGAAATTCCTTACATAAAATTAAATAACTATTTCTTATTAAAAATAGTTTTTGAATTAAAAAAAGAAAGAAAGAAAAGAGATACAATTAATAATATATAATAAAGTAATAAATAAAATTAAAAGATAGACCACAGGAGTACATAATTTAAATAAAATTTTCGAGATTAATATTTAGATGAAAATACATTAAAAATTGTTAGTTACTTGAATTAAAAATTACTAAAAACACTTTTAGAATTATAAACTAATAAACTTTAGAATAATTTGTTTATGTCTATATTGGGCCCACGTTTTATTATAAACTTTTTTAATATAAAAATAAATTACTCGAACAAAATCTTCATTTATTACTAGGGGGTGTTTGTGTCCCCGGAAATTACAACCAGAATTGTTTAACAGTGATATTGTAAGGTTAGGGGAAGATTCCGTAAGAAATTCGTAAATAAGAGTTGCGAGGAATCTTCGGCTAAGAGTCACTACTCTATTGAAGAAGGTATTCTACGAAATAAAGTAAGTTTCAGATTTTGTGAACTGTAGAAAGAATTAGAATAAAGTGGTCAGAAGTCAAATGACGTAGAAAATGCAAATTAATTGGAAAAGTATAAAAGGGGAATTAAAGTGATGCTTAGAGAGTTCTGCGAGGTTCTGCGGAGTCTGGTGAGGTGAGAAGGGGTTTTTTGAGAAGTTTAAGATGTTTAGAAAGTCTTAAAGAGTTTGAAAGAATTTTACGAGGGGAGAGAGGATAGTCAAGGTCGCTCGGATTATAGTGAGGTATAAGTAAAGCTTCACGGCGTTAAGTTGCCAGAAGTATACGGGTAATATAAAACCATTTATCATACTTGAATTAAATATATATATGTTATATTTTATAAAACAGTTAAGAAGTAGCTTCATTTCCCCACTTAAGAGATTTAATTAAATATTTGTTAAATTAATCACCAAAGTATCAGTGTTTATTCTCTTACACTTACAGCAGGTTAACTATGAAAGACGGAGGTGCCACCTTATCACTAGGGTGCCACGACACGTCTTTACAATATTACTGGCAGTTTTCTAGTCAAGTTTAGCAATTAAATATAACTAAAAATACAATTCATAATTACTGGTGGAAAATAAAATAAAAAACACGGAACGCAAACACCTTACTAAACGTATTACTTAATAATATAAATTATATTAACCTTTTGAAAGGGGCTGTGACAGCATCTGTCGCGCTTCACCATAGGATTTTGTAAGAGCCCCTCTTAAAAGGTTTAAAAAAAAGTATTTCATACAGTTATACATTTTTTAAGTAAACACTTTTTTGAAAATTTTCTGCCTATCCCTCTGTAACATTATAATACTTTTGGATAATCAAACTTTTTATTAATTCTATTTTATAAAATACTTTGTTTATTTTTAAGATTTAAATTGCTCAATTCAAAATGTTTAAAACATTTAGAGGAATACTCAAGTAAGTAATATATATTATGTTGAATTTATTATGCTTATCAATTTAATACAAACATAAAAATACGTAAAAATAATTAAGATGTCAAATAAATGTAAAAAAAAAATTGTTTAAATTAATAGAATATTTAACTTTCTAACATGTTCCATTTTGCTTCAATGAAAGGAAAATTAAAATGAGTAATTTGAGATAAAACATATTAGAGTATTACAAGTGTATAAACTGAAATATTAATTATTTATTTCTGAGAAGAAAAACATAAATTAAAATAGAACGAAAATCATTCAAAAACTTGATGTTACATATTTTTTCTTCAAGGCTGGGACTCGTTGATTCAAACGTGAATTTTATATTAAGTAATTTTACGTATTATTCTGTAAAATGCATTGTAATTTTTGTGCAAAAAATATGTTAGTTTTAACCATTTTAGTAAAACACCATTAACCCACTTACAGTTTTCGTTTGTTTTCTAATACATACCGAAGTCCCCTTTTTCATAAATCAAAATTAACTATAATAATGACATTTAATGTTTTATCTTTTCATATTTTCAACATAAACATATATTGTTTTGAAATAAAGTACGCAATCTTTCAGTTATGTGTAAAAAAAAAGGTTTCATTTTCACTTGTCTATCAACTGAAAACTTATTTTAAGTCCCTTTTTTTCTAATTCTCCTTACTTTTCATTTGTAAATTTCATATTCTCAGTTGTCTACAAGACATATTCAGGTTAACAAATATAATTTTAATAGACAGATGTAGTTTCAGAGTTATTTCATGTAGCTTATGATTTTGTGAGTTTGTTAAATATTATTTCAGGGAGTATTAGTATACTAAAAGAGATGTCATTTATCATTTTTTCACGTTTATATAATTGTCATGCAGAATTAAAATATATGTAAAATACTCCATGCCATAACACTTATTAAAATTCAATAATAGCAAATATATGACATGACACATAAATCTATATATATACAGGGTGATTCAACGATGATGAGACAAACTTTGAGGGGAAATAAGACACATCATTAGGACTCAGAATTACATAGGAACCCATGTCCTCTAACGTCATTTTAACCCTTTACGGACCATGTGTTTTCTGTGTTTTTTACCAGTAAGCTCCGCCTACTGCCGTTTTTCTTGAATGGTGTATTATTTAACAGAGAGATTTTATTTATAATTGTTTATCATACAAAAGGCCATACATAATAAAAACTTTGTTTCCGAATAATGCCCATTGCTTCAATAAATATTAATATTGTAACACACAGTATTTAAAAGTTGCAACGTAGGTGGAGTTTCAAATACGAATATTTTTTCGGTCATGGTACAAACATTGAGGGATTGAACAATTTACTAAAACATGCATCTTTTGTATAGGCATAACATAAAAAATTAAATATGAAATTAAAAACATTGTGTAAAGAACGAAAGTAAAAACGTATAAAAACAAAAAGTAAAAACAAAGTGCTTCTTTGCATCAATATTTACAATAAGTGTTCAAAATTGCGAACACTAACCGTAATGCATGCTTGATAGCGTCGAAGTGTGGATTGGCGAACAGCTCAAAAAATGCCAGGTGTTTCGCGCACTTGTGCAGCTGCAATGGACAGTCAAGCAACGAGTTCCTCTGGTGATTCTACAGGAGTCTCGTAAATGATGGCCTTGAGATTCCCCATAAGAAGAAATCGATGATCGATAAATCTGGGTATCGGAATGGCCACCGGAATTGCCTGCGCCTTCCAATCCATCATTCTTCAAAAGTGGCATCTAGGTTATTGCGCACTTCCATATCTAAATGTGCTGGTGCACCATTATGCTGAAACCACATTTGGTTGCGCACGACAACTGGAACATTTTGCAGATTCTGGCAGAACCTCTTTTGAAAAAATTGCGTAACATGAGCCATTGAGCGGTGTTAGTAAAAGGTATAAGCCTATGAGGTAATCGTTCACAGTACCTGCCCAAATATTAACACAGAAACGTTTTTGGAATGAATGTGGGCGTATAGAGTATGAATTTTCTGTTGTCCACAAGTATTGTGCACATTGAAAACGCCTTCCTGTGTAAAAATTGCCTCATCTGAGAACAGAACAAAAGTTGGAAAGTCCTGATGCAACGCACACTGTTGCAAGAATCATTGGCATAATTCTACGTGCAGAGGGTAATCACTTACTTCCAATGCTTGCACTTTCTGAATATGGAATGGGTGTAGATGTTCTTCATGTAAGGCTCTCCAAACAGTGAACTAACTGGCATGTACACGACGTGCAGTATCGCTTGTACTTGTGTCGGGTGTTTCATCCACAATGTTTAGAATGGTTTCTTCCATGTCTGAATTCGAACAGTTCTTGTTCTAGTCCTTGCGTCAGAATTAACGAGAAATATACCATTTTCACAAAGGTTCCGATGCAACCGTTCAAACATTTTGTGATTCGGCATGCTCCTGTATGGAAATCGTTCCAGATACAGTCGTTGCGGTACTCTACTGTTCCCATTAGCAGCACCGAACATTAGATGCATGCCAGTTTTTTCATTATTAGGAAAATATCCCATCACCGTCTAAAAATATAGTTTAAAATTGTAACAGCAGAAGCAGATAACGAATGACCAGGTCCCCTAAAGCTCTTTACCTTCAGCATTACCAGGCAATCACCCTAATTTTGCTTAGTTGTATTACTGATGGTGACTGCAATTTTTAGCATTTATTGTCAATATTACTGCAAAGAAACACTTCGCAATGTATTTGAAACTCCGCCTTCTGCGTAAGTTTTACATTTCGTGTGCGTTACAGTACATCTAAAAAATTTTTCACAATATAAGCATTTATTCGATCAGTATGAAGTATTCGGAAATAAAAATTTTTCATGTATTTTGTAAGATTAACAGTAAAAGACAGAATATTTCTGTTAAATATTGCACCATTCAAAAGCAATGGCAGTAGGCGGAGCTTTCTGTTAAAACCCCCAGAAAACACATGGTCCGTAAAGGGTTAAAATGACGTTTGGGGACATGGGTTCCTATACAATTCTGAGTCCTAATGATGTATCCTACCTCCCCTCAAAGACTGTTCCATCATCGTTGAATCACCCTGTGTATATATACATATATAGTAATTGAAAGAAAAACTGATTATCTCTATTTCTCGGACAAAATCTGTTTGAAAACATGTTTTTTTTTTTTTTTTTTTTTTTTTTTAAACAATTTTATTAAGTTTAAACGTTTTGTGCATTCAAATTATCTCAGATGAGATATCACAAGTGGGGTCCATGAAATACGAAATCAGATTTTTTTCAGATAGAAACCATAAATCTTCTTCCCACAATCGTCTTAAGCGAAAAACAAAACTGTTAGAAAATAGTTTTTTTTTCTTTTAATAATGGCTACGCAGCCCCAATTGCTGTGTTCGAATAAAAGTCTGGAAACCATGAATTATGTTAAAAGGAAAAATAAATCTATAATCATAATGATTTTAAACGTTCCGTGTGTTCAAATAATCTATCATATGAGGTATCACAGGTTGATATCCGTGGCTCCTAATAGCCCCACGTGACACAAATTCATTTTTTTTTTCAAATATTAACCATACTCTTTGTCTTTATCACAGAATCGTGTTAAGTGGATTTTTTTTTTTTTCTTTTTATTCAAGTATGTCTTGTTTTTTTCTTTCAGGTTTAGAGGCCGCCGAGTCGCATTTCTTGAGTTCGAAAAAGGTATAACGTGACCTGTGATAATTCTTATGATAGGTTATTTAAAGTCATGAACTTTCTAAATTAACAAATTCAGCGGATATGGTTTCCCTTTAAAATATTTCAGAGTTGAAACAAAAAAAATAGAGGATTTAAGTTCCCTAAAAGCCAAAATATAAACTGTTAAACAAGCTTCAAAAGCAGGTTTATTCCTCTTAACAATATTCCATTAAAAAAAATGATTCATTAAAAAGATGGAGTTTGTGTTGCAAGAGGCATTTGGGGATGTCACCTGTGACAAATCGTCAGATATTTTATTAGAAAGAATAAAAATTTGCATAAAAACAGTAGGTTTCAAAACAAATTCTTATAAATTTGTGATAATTCGGGGTTCTCTAGGCATTTTTTCAAACAAAATATCGGGGATTTAGGCCACCATATATTCAAAAGAAAGTAATTCATGTTTTAAAATAGATATTTTCCGCTTTACACAAATTTGCGAAACTAAGTATGTTTTCTATTTGAAAACTTGATTTTGCGTCAGGGTCTCTGGCAGCGCTGTGGTACCTCTTCTGATAGATTATTTGAATGCACGAAACTTTTGACATCAACGTAATCTAAGAAATTGCTTTCCCTTTGACATAATTTGCGATTTCCAGACTTTTAATCGAACATAACCGGTGCCCTCAGAACCTCACTCAGAAAAACATGTTTGAAACTTTTTTTGTTGTTGTTGTTTTACACGATTTTGCGAAAAACTGTATGATTTCCATTTGAAAAACTTTAATTTCTGTCATTTGGGGATCTAGCGTCCCCGTGATTCCTCATCTGATAGAGTATTTGAAAGCATGAAGCGATTTATAACACTGTCATCAGTGAAACTTCTTTGTTTTGAGATAATTGAAGGTTTCCAGATTTTAATTCGAACTTAACAATCGGGGCCTTGGGCCTCCTTCTTTGAAAGTTGATAAAAACAAATTATTTTTAAAAACTCATCTTTTATACTTTTTCGATATTTTTTTTTTCGCTTTTTCTTTTTCGCGTAGATTTTTTTTTTTTTCTTTTTTTTTTTTTTTTTTTTTTTTTTTTTTAACGATGTTTTGCAAAAACAGTATGTTGGTCCTTTTTTACAATTTTCAAAAACAGTATTTGTGTCAAGTGAGGCTCCTGGGAGTCTCGGGGATCCACCTGTGATACCTCATTTGAAAGATAATTTTTTTTTTTTCGCTTTATACAATTTGGCGAAAATAAGTAAGTTTTCTATTTGAAAAGGTTAAATTTGTGTCAAGTCATGCCCCCAGAATCCCCGGAAACTCTCCTGTGGTACCACTTCTTACACATTATTTGAATGTTCAAAACTTTTGCTATCAATATCATTTGCGAAATTTTTTTTCGTTTAAAGTAGTTCATGTTTTCAAGACTTTTATTCAAAAATTATAATCGGAGCGCTAGGCCCCCTACTTTAAAAAATAAATAATGCAAATAATGTTTTAAAACAGATTTTTTATGCTTTACACGATTTTGCAAAATATAGTATGTTTTCTATTTGGAAAAGTTGATTTTGTGTCACGTGGTGACCCTAGAGACCCCGAGGACTTATGTATGATACCTCATCTTATAGATTATTTGAATGCACGAATTTTTTTATATCAATATCATCATCGAAAAGACTCTCTTTTAAAGATAATTGTGGCTTTCCTTACTTTTATTCAAACATAATATTTGCGGCCCTGGGGCCTCCTACTTTGTAAATTAAAAAAGCAAAACATGTTCTAACACAGTTTTTTTGCTTTACACAATTTTGCGAAAATCAATTTGTTTTCCATATGAAATGTTGAATTTGTTTCACCGGTGGCCCCATTGTGGTACCTCATCTGATGGATTATTTGAATACATGAAAGTTTTGATATCAATGTCATAAGCGAAAATGCTTTCCTTTTAAGATAATTGGGGTTTCTATACTTTCATTCGAACATTACAATCGGAGCCCCAGTGCCCACCCCCCCGTACTTAAAAAAAAATGAAAAAGGCAAATCATATTTTAAAACAGATTTTTTTACACTTTGTACTATTTTGTGAAAAACAGCGTTTTCTATTTGAAATGAATTCGTTTCACGTTCCCCCCCCCCTTCTCTCCCCGGTGCTACCTCTAGATTATTTTAATGCACGAAAGTTTTGATATCAATACCATTAGCGAAAATGTTTACTTTTTAAGATAATTAGGGTTTTACAGACTGTTATTGGAGTGTAACAATTATCGCCCCAGCACTCCGTACTTTGACTAATAAAAAATGCAAAACATACATATATATATATATATATATATATGTGTGTGTGTGTGTGTGTGTGTGTGTGTCTGTGCGTGTGTTTATTTTTTTTTTTAGCTGATTGAGATCAATATATTAATAGATTCTAAAGCTATAATTCCCAAAATAAAATAAAATCGAAAATTTTCACAAATCCAAATTTCATTCATATATCTCTTGTATATGTGTGTGAGTATGCAGATTAAATTAAAGCAAAACAAAGAAACAAAACGAAAAAAGAACAACAAAGTAAGAAAGAATAGAAAAAGATCTCAATAGCTGAAAATTTAAAAAACGGAGCGAAGAGTTTTGTTATTTAATTATCAATATTTTCAGTAAACTACGTAAAATGTATAGAAAACCATTTTTATTATTACCATTTTTTAAAAGAATTCCATTTCTAAAACCCTTTTCCAAGTACCGTACTTTTGTCCCATTTCTATAGGAAAGCATTTTGATTTCTCTTGCTATTGACAGCTAAGTGAGTTATTTCTTTCCGAATATCAAAGGAACTGTCAATACCCCTCAGAATTCATTGGTCGAACGAGAAATGATGTAGCATGAATTGGACCGATCAATACCATTTCTTTTATTTCCATTTTATATTTTTCTTCAATATTTCTAGTTATTTTTCGGTTGAAAAAAAATTGAATGCATAAGATACGAATTGGAAAAAAAAAAAAAAAAAAAAAAAAAAAAAAATCGTAAATTTGTTGTTGAACTTTAGCTACAATTTAATTAATCTGACACATAGTCATATGTCATTCGATACATTTCCTCCAAATATTTATTTTTGTAATAGTATTACGTATAAATAACGCTATTAATCATTTTACATTTTAAAAATCTTAATATTTTTATAATCGTTTTATAAAAAAATATTTTGATATACAGAAATGATAAAAATATGATTAATTATAACATAAAATATACTAAAATTATTTCTGAATGAATTATTCTATTCCATTTTTTATATTATTCAAACTAGCCTGGCTTCTTCCATCTAGCATGATGGCCCATTTCAAAACAACAAATGCAGCAGTAGGCTCCGTTGCTTTCGATTGTCGTTTTCAAAGTGAAAATAGAGACGTTTCTAAAGTAAACACATTATATTTTATAGGCCTTCTAGAGAAATATGTGTGTGCCTGTAGTTTTTTTTTCAAGGAAAAAACACCGTGAAATATTTAATGCATAATTTGTGGCAAAAATATTCTTTGTTATATGCAAGTCAATCTTAAATCGCCGTTACTTGGCTTAAAACTCTACTTTTCTGTCTGCATATTTACAGAATTGCAGTCAAAACATTTTACGTTCACCCTTTTTACTTTTTACTTTCTCTTATTACTTTCTCTTACCCATAAGGTAGAGAAAGTATTGTTTTGGGGTCAAATTTTCGAACGCGAGATTTTGTTATATTTACACGTTTTGAGGTCCCCTGAATACGAAAATCATGTTTTTAGCAAATGTTCTGTGTTTATGTCTGTGTGTCTGTATGTCTGTGTGTCTGTGTGTCTGTGTGTGTGCCTGTGTGTCTGTCTGTTATCAGCATATCTCAAAAACAAATTATGACAGAAAGTTCAAACTTGGTATTCTAAATGTGTATTATATAGGGATGCTACAGTAAGCTTTTCGTTAATATCAAGCAAATGACTCGTGTACAGGGACAATCAAGAGAATTCTAATACATTACGTCTGTGGGGGAAATTGCAGGTAAGTAGAGTTTAACGTCTATAGACTGCACTAAACCAAATGAAACGAATATATATTTTTTGTAATAGAGATAGTTAACTGGGAAAAAAATGTGTGTATGTAGGAATCTCGCCTCCCCCCTGGGGGGGGGGAAGTCCCCCCTTGAGGGGAGTAAATTTTCATGATGGGTATCTTTCAAAGGAGCTCGCCAATACCTTTAAAACGAATGGTTGAACCATCGATCTGCGATAATTTAAAACAAAGTTATCGATTTTTTTTACTTTTAACGAAAAAAAAACAGAATTTTTTTATTTATTTATTTATTTATTTTTAATATTGAGAATAAAATGGACTTTTTTTGGATATTTGGTGTTATACTACTTCTCTATTATGGAAATCGTCTGCATTATCATAAAAGATAATTCTTTAAAATAATAATTTTAATAAATTATTTTTTAAAATCAGATTTATTTTTTTAATAACCGATTTAAACTCTATATAAATGTAGGTGCATTAATGAAACGGGGGGTTCATTAATGAAACCGGTGGTTGTGTGTGACACACAACTAATTATCATATAAGCCTAATTTGAATTGTTTAACTGAGGTTTACATAATATCGTTATCTTACCTCTTAATCTCCAACCTGTATTTATAGTATTATATTTCAGGGTAAGAGAAATTCGTGTGAGTGACACACCAGATTATTTCAATTGTTCAGTTTTCGTTCGCAGTAAAATTCGCAGAGTTTGAAGCGACTCTTTTCCTTTTGCACACCATTTTCAAGAATATTGTTAGTAATAAAATATTAGAAAAAAAAAAGATTTTTTTTTTTTTTTTTTTTTTTTTTTTAAATCAGGTGGAGAATCAAATTTGAAGTTTTTACATTTTTCTTCTACTTAAATATGACTTACCGAAAAGATAAGGACATCACTAGAATACATGAAAGGCGATTTAAAGGAGAAGGTAGTTATAAAATTATCCAATGCTAAACGAAAAAAAAAGGGGGGGGGGGGAGGAGGTTATCACACACAACATTTCATATAACTCTCATTTCAGCAATTTTTCCTCTAACTTTGAAAAGCTGAAATGCAAAAGAGATTTTAAAATCTAGAGCCGACCTAAAACTGGTTTACACGGTGTTCAGTACATGACAAAGCGCACATGTTTATCATTATTATCTCGGCACGTATAGACAGCTTTCTTTTCATTCGTTATTAATCGTAGCAGGAATAGCTAGTATATACAACTTTTTTGTAAGTTGAAAAAAAAAAAAAAATGTTCGTGCTACCAACTCCTACAGCACTACACAGTGAGGCGATTTGAGCCATTAAAATTGGCTTAAATTGGCAATTGGATCAAAATTTGAGCAATATGCCGTGCAACAACGTCATTAGTCACGACAAATTAGCAAAATGAAAAGATAAATCTAACACGTATTTTATTTTAATTTTTTCCAGAAATAAAATAGGTTCGTATGCCCATTCATCTAATGACAAAAATATTACCTTTTGAAATTTTCTTATAGATATCTCCAGACTCTCAAACTCATGTCTTAAATATATCTTTATGTTTTAATACGTAAGATTACTGAAATCCGTTAATCTTCCTAATGTATACATCTGGCAACAGTAAATTTGATGTTGAATTTTCAGATGATGCTCAGTATAACATATAAGCATTGAAAAAGTATTCTGTAGGTACTCGTTAAATAATAATACTATATATCAACATCATTAACAATTATTTTGCGTTTTAAAAATGTCGTATATTCTAATAATTTTATTAAGCAAAATATTCTGTTTCAATACGAAGAAATTAGTAATAAAATAAATAATTATATCATTCAACACCGTAAAATATATTTTCCTTGAAAAATATTTATGTTTGTTCATAAATTAATGTATTTTGTAAGATATTATCTTCGAATTTAGGGAACTGCTTTTATCTAAATTGAAACAGAAAAATTCAATTACAGTTACAAAATGTAATATTTTAATGGATAACATTTATCCTTTAAGCTGACATAAAATATCAAACATTAAATCTCAATAAAGTCAAGTGTGCTATGGAAGTTTAAAGTAAGCCGAATCTAAAAGTTTCAGATCTCATCATCATAATATTTAAATATTTAAACTTAAAAAAATTATGAGTATATCAAATTGCGCAGAAAATACACTTTTTAAATAGTTCTATAAAGTAACTTGAAACAAAGTTTTCTGAAATTATTTGAAATGTATTACATGAAATTCTTCTCAACATGCTCATCTCAGATTATAACAATAAATGTTGATTAATGACTTTTGCAGCGATGTGCAGAACACACCGGCTATATTTTTTTCTCAAACGTATTGTGAATAGTTATTCATATAATTCTAACTTGTTCAAGAGGTAATTAGTAATATTATTCACAATTCATAAAATTTGAATTTTTCCGCTCAATAAACATATGCCAGTGTTATTAGGTTTCCGTATTTTTTTAAATATGCTGGGTGTTCCAAAAAGTTCCAAAAAATGGATAATTCTTTATCTATCAGAGATACGTAGGCAATGTAGCTTAAAAAAGGTTTTAAAAAAGGTTCAAAACAAAACCACGTTAACAAAAACTTCTTCCCTTTAATTAATATATATTTATGCATTTTACAATTCTTTACACAGCGCCTTTTGTCAAATTTAGTCAGTTAGAAAGCTTTTATTTTTAAAACAAGAACATTATGAAAAAAGAGAAAAAAACATACCTTTATATTGAAAATTGAGTGAGATACTTAATTGAAAATTGAATACTCTGCACCATATCTGTAACAATAAAAGAAGATGTCTGTATGTTCATCTAAACTTAGAAACGTAGAAGTACAAAAATCATTATATAGGTAAATAGAAACCTGCCGGAGAGGATAGGTAAAGAAAATCAAAGATATAATTAGTTTTTGAGCTACTATAATTAAAATGGTAATTTTAAAGGCCTCATCTTTGCAATTTGAACGATATCTTTTTCGAATACCTGCTTGCTCAGCGGGATGTTTCTGGAGCACAGACGATTTGTTACAAAGAAAATATAAAATCTGTGACAACAGATCTCTGTTTGATTCCATATCTAGGCGGGTAAGTATACTCTTATTCACTGTGAAAAAGATAAAACTGGCAATTTTGATGCCAGCTGTTTTATAAATTGTTTGTGTTGTAAAATTATGACCATTAAAGATCTGAATTTCGTATTCACGGAGCCCCAAAATGTAATATTATACAAAAAAAAAAAAAAAAAAGTTGAAATTCGAACTTTAAAAAATACTTTGCTTACAGTATGGGTATAAGAAATTCATTTTCCTTCCTGAGCAGTATTCTTCGACTGCTAATAAGTAGAAAGAAAAGTCTAATATGTAGAAAAGCCATTGCGTTAAATACATTGAATAATAATAAAAAAAAAAAAAGCTTAATTTTAGCAAGCTGTCTATTTTAGCAAGCACAATGTCTACAAACTAGATACACATCACACGGTGTATTTAAATTTAGTACTATAGGAAAAACACGTAACAGAAAATGAAATACTTCCAGTGGGTAGCCCTGTAAACAAATGGTGATTGATTTCCATACCACAATCTACACAAAACATTCCTTTATGCATATAAATAAAATATGCTCATACAACTTTTTTAGAGCAGTTTATACATTTAAAAAAAAAAAAAATTCTCTTAAAAAATATTTTAATGAGATTAAATATAATAATAGATGACCTTAGCTCTTCAATGTGCAAATTAACCTGCTCCAGATCATTATTCCTGAAAGACGAAAAGAAAAAAAAATTCACTAAAAATATTTACTTTTGGCTACCGTAAACTGAACTTCACGAATAGAATAGCTAAATTTTTTGTTAGGCATGAAGTTGCTGGCTAAGTTTATCACTGCAGTGCTGCTATATGTTACCAAAATACGAACCATAAAAATAAATAAATAAACAAATTATAGAGAGCGGTTCATTGTACCCCACTCTCCCCCTACACTCTCCATGAATTCACACCGCTGTCACTTTAAAAATTTTGAATCTTTCTGACTCCACGCGTAATAAACAAGTCCTTATTTTTTTTTATAGAAATATCATCTAATAAAGCTAAATTTAGTAACGAAAAAATAAATTTAAGTAAATATAATTTAATTATCATTCTACGTAAGTTAGGAGAAGGACCCTGAATTATTAGTGCAAAAAACGTTGATCTATAATGTATCAATTTATTTCACTTAAAATAATAATATTTATTATTTTTGTAACTATATAATATTTAGTAATATGTCACTAGTAAAATTTTAGAGCACTACACTCTGATCTTCACGTTAAAACTACTTGGAAAAAATGAACATGCTCATTTTCAAGCACATATTCTTAACTGTCTATTTTCTCCTAGAGTATAACTAATAAAAAGTTATTTGTTTTACTGCAATAGTGGTATACATTAAGTAACGTAATTGTTGTAATATACTGTGTCCTGTTAAAAGAAGACAGAATGTTATAAGAATAAGAAAACTAATAAATGTTGTGTAATGTTCACACTGTTAAAAAAGTTTCCTTAAAAATGAGATAAAATGTCCCAAAATAGCTCCGAAACAATATATACTGAAATTTGAGAAATCATGTACTCATTTTTTAGTATATTGACATGCTCAAAAATGGGATTAAACAATAAAAATCCAAATATCCCCATGTTTCACATCCAAATATACTCAAAAATGAGTACATGGGTTTTTTAATTTAAGTACATATTGTTTCGGAGCTATTTTGAGACAATTTAGCTCATTTTTAAGAAACCATTTTTGACAGTGCATATTATCTATTGATATATTTATTAGTACAGATACTTCCTTATTTGTCATTTCTGCTTAGCATTGAAAACTGTGATAATTAGCATAGTTATGCGATGTGATAAGGGCATTCATGATTTAATTAAACATTAATGGTACCTTTATAGATGGAATCAACGATTCTCTCATCTTAACACTGTTAGATTTCAATAGATTTTAAAAATATTCTTGCTTTAATAATTTAAATGAAAGTGATAGAGCTATATATATTATATTCTAAATGAAATCAAATATTTGCTTTAGCATTTACTAAGACCTTTATGCGACATAAAAGCAGTGTAACTTCACATATGCTAATAATTACCTATTTGATATTTTAAATAACTTACAAATAATTTTCGTGAAAGAAAAATAAAGGGCTTTTCAATAGGAGAATTTTAAAAAGTGAAATTATCAAAAGATTAGAGGCTTTATAGAAACTATTCAATTCATTAAAAATGAAGTAATGTAAATTAAATAGAGTTTTTTTAATGAAATAAAATTTTATGATTAAAACTATAACTTATTTTACGTGATCTCATATACATTAAAGAGATTAACATTCTACCTTAGACATAATGGTCGAGGAAATTTTTAAATGGCTTAATTCCACACCTATTACAGACTTTTATTCATGATGTCACGTACATATTTGAAATCTGGAGAAAGTTATGATGTTTATGTGGAGATGAATTAAATAAAGGACGATAAAACTAATACCCCAAAAATTTATTTTAATTTAAATCCTCATAATCACTGTCTTTAAATATTTTACTTTGCTCAATAAACTTTTTTTATCATTGAAATGGGGAGTTTCTTGACTTAGCTATATCAATCTCGCAATGAAAGAATATTTTCAAAGGCATTGAAGTTTATTGTGTCTTTGTTAAATTGCTTTACTTGCAATGAAATGGCAATTTAAATTTGGAAATTAGATTTATTAATGTATTCCATTGATTAAATACACGGGTCTACAAAAATAAAGTTGACATAATTTGATTTGATAATTTTAGCTGGTACTTATGTTTTTTTTTTTTTTTTTTTTTTTTTGTGTGTGTGTGTGTGATGAAACCAAAAATGAAGGCAGTTTTTCCTTATCACGTATATATTTTTGTCAATACGTGGTGTCTACTGATGCAATTTTTCTTTTTTCTTCCTGGTAGTTTTGTGTAGATTTTCATAATTAATTATTAATAATTAGGGAAGCATATTATAAAAGTTTCTTATAATTACATTTGTGAGTTAGACAAGGAAGAAATGGAAGAAATTGTGTCAGCAAACACCCTGCATTAGTAAAAATATATACGTGATAGAAAAATACTGACATAAGTTTTGGTTTCAGTACACCAAAAAACGTAAAGATCAGCCAAAATTATCAAATAAAAATTTTATATGTAGACCTGTGATATTAAGAAATAATAATTTAAATCTTTTTTTTTGTTTTAATTTTATCTTATTTATCTTATTTATCTTAGGATTTAGTTTAAAAAAATTAATTAATATTAAAAAAGCATACAAGTTATGTCTATGTACGTATTGCAAAGTATTTTCTAGCATTGGTCACATTGATCTGTCACTGTGGGTCCCAAACCTCGTGACTATAGGGATTTTTGTTCCCAAAGGAGAAAAAAAATTGTCTACGGTCCTGCTAAAGCAGAAGATCATAGATTAATTTATTAATAGGAGATAGGGTAAGGTGGGGTAAGTGGGCCATTGGGGTAAGTGGGCCACCCCCCCTGGCATTTCCCCAGTTATTGTCGCAAAAAAAATCCGTTATAATAATTTTATGTACCTACCCCAATAGATGTAGAAAACATTATGGCACCGTTTTCATTTATGTGTGTGATAAGTTACAAGCCTTTTTGTGACGATTTTTAAATTTGCAGTCCTGTCGTAATTCGCGCCATCGTACTAATTATTTTTTTTCTTCCAAACCGTTCATGATACAAACCAAAACTTTATATATTTTGAAAGTGTATAAAACACAGAATCTTTTTGTAGTATCGTGTACTCATGATGTTAATAAGGTTGAAAAAAAAATTGGGGGGGGGGGGGGCACTTGCCCCGTGTTTGGGGTAAGTGGGCTACCACAATGGCGGGGTAAGTGGGCCACCCACCCAAACTCTTTAATATAGTTAAAAAATAGTCATATGCACTGATTTATAGGGTTTACCTCTGGATGACTCCACCAGTAGTGATTCAAGTTCCGAAGATGAACTATCAGCTATTACCTAGTACCACAGTACTTAAAAATAGGGATTATGCCTTTGTCCAGTTTGAAGGCAAAAAAAAAAAAAAAAAAAAAAAAAAAAGAAATAGTATGTTGGCTCGGTATTAAATGACAGTCAAAACGATGAAGATACAGTTGTCATGTAATACATGCACAAAGACACAACTATGCGTAATAACTTCCCCCCCCCCCCCCTGAAGCTAATGATATTCATGATGTATTCCTAGAAGATGTTGTGCTGAAACTAAATGAACCAACACTTTCCAAGAGACTTTCAAAATACATGTTTACCAACGATTTATCAAGATATAATATTCACTAGCATGTAATACTGCCATAGGCTAGTTTAAACTTTGTAAAGTTAAAAGTTGAAAATTTGACATTTTTTTCTTTTAGCAGGCTTGTGTGCAGAAAAAGTTTCTATGGGTGAACTAATGGAGATATTTCAGTGATTTTATTTTCAAAGATTCAGAAAACCATGTAGATTGTCCCACTTGCTCCACCATATCACTACCAGTTATGTGTAAAAAAAAATTCAGAGGGGGTCCCACTTACCCCACCTTGCGGGGCAAGTGGGCCATCCCGATGACTACCCAAAATATATATATTTTTTTAATTCATCATTTGCCAATTTGGTTAGAGGTTGCCATGGGTACAGTAACAACATATGAGAGAATGAACCACAAAAAAAATTAAGTTGTTAGGCCTGTTACATCCGGTGCTATGTTGAGCTAAAGTCAAATTATGCCGAAAAGTGGTCCCACTTACCCCACCTTACCCTACATCGAAAGTTGTACTTAAGACTGTTTTGGTTGGTTGGTTGGTTGTAGGATTTAAGGCCGATTGACTCCTGATGTGTCCTAGGCCTAGAGGGGGAATGCCCTCCGTGGGGGTCTTTCTAAGGGGTCCTAGCCCGTATTTACGCAAGTTTCGGAGGAAACCACGGAAAACTCCGAACGGCTGGGTCGATGAGCGCGACCTGGGATCGAACCCGGCACCTCCATCTACCAGCTTTGAGCGCAGAACCGCTCGGCCGCTGGTGGGCTAAGACTGTTTTGAAGAAAGCTTAAAATGATAAAAAAATAAAAAATAAAAAATAATAATAAATAAAAAATAAATAAAAATAAAAATAAAAGGAATAAAAAATAAAAATAAATAAATAATAATAATAATAATTACATTTAGACAGATTACATCTCATTAGCAGAGAGAAGTAAGTCAACGGATGTAGTGTTAAATTTTATATTTAATAAATGAGTAATTTTCGTTTAAGGTATTATAAATATGTTTTAGCTTATTATAATTATCTGGATTTAATAATATTGCTTTTAAGTTTTGCCTTATAGTTTCATTGCCATTAAATTTAAAATAGTGTTTAATTAATGAACATTTTTCGAATATGTAATGAAAAGAGCTGCCTAATTTCTTACATTTACAAAGTGAATTTGGTAGTTTATTGATTTTAAAAAGGAAAGTAGGGAAACTACCATACCCTGAGATAAAATATAAAGATAGTTTATTCGGGCATGTAAAATTGGCATTTGCCACTTTAAGAACTGCGTATGTATCTCTGCCTTTATGGGAATGTTGCCACTCTCGTTGCCAATCACTAACAATTTTGGATTTTATAGTTGATTTTATTAGTGAGGTTGGGAAAGGAAGAGAGATCTCATGATTATATGAATTATTTATTAATACTTCTTTTGCTAGTTCATCTGCAGTTTCATTACCAAGAGTACCTACATGTGCTCTTGTCCATGAAAGTTGTATTAATGAGAAATCATTGTTAAGCATTTTCTAGCAATATAAGCTACATATTTCGAGAAAAACTCTATATTTAACCATGTACTGTAAACACACTGCATTTATTATTCGACTTTTAAATTTAGCCAATCGCGCATTGCGTATCTCTAGAGCAAAATTAATCTTATTCAATTTATTCGTCTTTAACCTTTTTAAAAATAAAAAATCAGTAACATTTCTACAGAAAATTTCTATTTTCAAAAGTACAAAAATTTAACCGTCATAATTACATCTAAATCTGTCTCAAGATGCGTTTTTTTTTTTTTTTTTTCTTTTTTTTTTGTAACCACATAAAATCTGTAACCATTTTCGTACAGATTTTATCTGGAGGACAGGAGTTTGGTTTTCCATGGCAGGTTTAGGAAGTTCTAAGTGACAGAATAAAATGTTATTAGTCATATTAGTGAGTGTCTGTTAACTTTTTATTAGCATAATTCAAGAACAAATTTAAGCAACTCGTAACAAAGTCCCAACTCGGTACTCTAAATCTGAGCATAACTCACCATTGACATCAGACAGATGGTTAGATGGTAAAAAAAATATATATATATTTTTTCTATCACAATTTTTAATTTAAGTAATGCAATGATATGTAAATTAAGTAAATATTAATATTTACCATGGACAATATGCGTATACTTCTGCTTAAAAATAGTAAGTCAAATTAAAAATTCGAAAGTATAAAAAAGAGTTAAATCCGTTTGTTTTTTATTATATGAAGAATTTTTAAGGAAGTTTTACGAAATATTCAGAAAGTTTAAAGAGTACTATATATATATATATATATATATATATATATATATATATATATATATATGCATATATATATACAGGATGTTTCAAAAATCTGCATATACCAAAAAAACTCGAAAGGAAGGCAAATTCGCTAAACACATTGACTTAAAAAGTTTCATGGATTTAAATGTTCTATCAAATGAGATATCATAAAAGAGCCCCTTGGGTCTCTAAGTACCGGAACACACTTTTTTCAAATGGAAATAATACTTTTTCTGCGCAGAATCGTCTTAAGCGGAAAAAAATTTATTTCAAATCATGTATGGCTTTTTTTTTTTTTTTTTTTGCGGAGAATGGGGACCCGGAGCCCCGATTTTTATGTTGTAATACAAAATACGGATATCCCAAAATATCTCAGTAAATAAACAATTTCGCTGGACACATTGACTAAAAATGTTTCGCGCATTCAATTCATTTATCATATAAAGTATCATACATGGGCTCCCGGTGCCCACGTGACACAAACTCAATTTTTTCAATAAATAACCATACCTTTTTCTTAATAGAATCGAGTTAAATGGAATAAATCTATATTAAATCATGTATTTTGTTTTCGACAAGCAGAGGGCATTGGGGCCCCGAATCGTATGTTGTAATAAAAAATCTACAAATCATAAAATAAAAAATTAAAAAAAAAATCACTGAGCACCGTGATTACAAAATTGTTGTGCATTTAAACAACCTATTAGGTGAGATATCATAGGTGGGAGTTTGGGGTCACCAGGGGGCCCAAGTTAAACAGAAAATATTTGTTTTAAAACATGTATTTTGCTTTTTCTAATTCTATACAGTAGGCGGCCCAGGAGCTTCGATTCTTATGTTGTAGAAAAAATTTGGAAATCCTAAAATATTTCAATAAACAAGAAAGAAAAATCATGCAGTACGCATTGATTAGTAACACTTTCCAACTGTACGTAATTGTTGCATCGAATAACTTTTAATATTCTTTGCCTACGTTATCACACAACAGACAGAATGACCGAAAAGTATACAGATAGACTAATTCATTTTAAAATTTTTCTTAGGCATTTTGGAAAGAGTTAAAAAGGCTTAACGCAAAAGAAAATGCAGACGTTACATTATAATTGCAGCTTTTGATCTCTCTGAATGATTTAGTGTAGCCCTGTAAATCAGAGAGGTAATCATATCATATTCTATACAAAGTATTATTTTAGATTATTAACAATATATTTCAATATTTTTATGATTTTTACAGTAGAAAGATTTTTAAATATAACTTTCAAAAAATTCTGTCCTAAAACGTAATGCAGTGTTTTTTTTTATTCTATAGGGAAAATATTTATAAAAATAACACTCATAGAACACAATGCTTTCAAATGCTTTTGGGTGTCCCTGTACACAAACCAGAAGCGATATTCACTCAATTTTGAATATGGAACATCCGATAGTGAACTTCAATGAAACATATCAGTTTCGAGAAATTCCATAAATATTTACAGGAGTTAGAGCGAGGGCAGAAATACAGACAGACAGATGGACATATACACAAACTGAAAACATATTCACACTTAAAAATGTTAGAAAGTGTTAAAAACGCTTAATGTAAACGAAAGTACAATTCTAGCAATTTTTTATTAATAGCTCTTAATATAAATGGACATTTTTGTATCACCCTGTAAATCTAATGCTAATCATGCCATATTCTATGCAAAGCTTTTTTTGTGCATATAAATAACATATTTCAATTTCCTAAAACTTCGTGGAAAGTAAAGATATTAAAATTTGATTTTTAGAAATATCTCTCATAGAACGCAGTGCTTTGGAATACTTTTAAGTGGCTCTGTACATAAATCAGTAATGGTATTTCCTCCATTTTATACAGGAAACATCCAATAGTGAACCTGAATAACATATTTCATTTTAATTGAGATATATGTCTACAATAAAGGTATGAAAATATGGTTTATCGAAATACCTCTCATAGAACATAATGCTTTGAAATACTTTCGGGTGTACCTGTACACAAACCAGTAGAGGTACAAACTCAATTTTCAATAGGGCACATCCAATCGTAAACTTAAATAACATATATCAGTTTCAAGAAATTCCATAAATATTTACGGGAGTTAGAGCTCGGACAAACAGACAGGCAGACAGACAGACGGACAGGCAGATACACAAAACTGAAATCATATTCACACTTAAAAAAATGTTAGAAAGTGTTAAAAACGCTTACCGTCAATGAAAGTACAATTCTAGCAATTGTTTATTAATAGCTCTTAATGTAACTGGATATTTTTGTGCCACCCTGTAAATATAATGCTAATCATACTATATTCTGTGTAAAGCATTCTTTTGTGCATATAAATAACATACTTCAATTTCCAAAAACTTCGTGGAAAGTAAAGTTATTAAAATTTGATTTATAGAATATTTCTCATAGAACACAATGCTTTGGAATACTTTTGAGTATCCCTGTACATAAACCGATGGTGGTAATTCCTCCATTTTATACAGGAAACATCCAATAGTGAACTTGAATAACATATTTCAATTTCATTCAGATATGCCTACAGTAAAGGTATGAAAGTATGGTTTATAGAAATACCTCTCATAGAACACAATGCTTTGAGATACACTTTCGGGTGACCCTGTACACAAACTAGTAGAGGTATAAACTCCATTTTCAATAGGGAACATCCGATAGTGAACTTAAATAACATATATCAGTTTCAAGAAATTCCATAAATATTTATGGGGGTTAGAGCGCGGACAGACAGACGGACAGACAAAACGAAGTCATAAGTACTTTTCAATCTTGTTGGAAAGTGTTAAAAACGCTTAACGTAAACGAGAGTACATGTCTAGCAATTTTTTTAATAATAGCTCTTAATTTAACTGGATATTTTTGTGCCACCCTGTAAATATAATGCTAATTATGCTATATTCTACTCAAAGCATTCTTTTTTGCATATAAATAACACATTTCAATTTCCTAAAATTTCGTGGAAACTAAAGTTATTAAAATTTCATTTATAGAAATATCTCTCATAGAACGCAATGCTTTGGAATACTTTTGAGTGTCCCTGTGTATAACCCAATGGTGGCATTCCATCCATTTTATGCAGGAAACATCCAATAGTGAACTTGAATAACATATTTCAATTTCATTAAGATATGTCTACAGTGAAGGTATTAAAATATGATTTTTAGAAGTACCTCCCATAGAACACAACGCTTTGAAATACTTTCGAGTGTCCCTGTACATAAACCAGTAGAAGTACAAACTCCATTTTCAATAGTGAACGTCCGATAGTGAACTTGAATAACATATTTCAATTTCATTAAGATATGTCTACAGTAAAGGTATGAAAATATGGTTTATAGAAATACCTCTCATAGAACACAATGCTTTGAAATAAATTCGGGTGTCCCTGTACACAAACCAGTAGAGGTACAAACTCCATTTTCAATAGGGAACGTCCGATAGTGAACTTGAATAACATATTTCAATTTCATTAAAATATGTCTAGAGTAAAGTTATGAAAATATGGTTTATAGAAATACCTCTCATAGAACACAATGCTTTGAAATACTTTCGGGTGTCCCTGTACACAAACCAGTAGAGGTATAAACTCCATTTTCAATAGGGACCGTCCGACAGTGAACTTGAATAACATATGTCAGTATCAAGAAATTCCATAAATATTTACGGGAGTTAGAGCGTGGACAGACAGACGGACAGACAGACAGACAAACCGAAGTCACAAACACTTTTCAACCTTGTTGGAAAGTGTTAAAAAGCAATTTCGCTAAGCACAATGGTTAAAAATGTGTCGTGTATTCAAATGATTAATCAGATGAGATATCATGGGAGAGTCCATGGGACCCCACGGTTTGCACGTGACAAAAATTCATTTTTTTCTTTTTTTTTTTCAACTAAAAGGCATATTTTTCTTTTTCCGGAACCCTGTTAAAAGAAAAAAAAATCTGTTTTATATTATGTATTGGTTATACGTTTATTTTGCAGTATAGGCGCCACGGGACAACGTATTTTATGTTCCAATAAAATGACTGGCAATCCCGAAATATCACAATAGAAAATGGAGTTTGCTGAAAATAGAAATAATTATAAGAATATATAGATATAATTATAGAAATGATCTGTCATATGAGGTATAATAGGTGGGACCGCGGACCCTCAAAGGCTCCATGTGACATAAGCTCATTTCTTTTTAAATGGAAACCATATTTTTTCTTCACAGAAATGTGTTAAGAGGAAAAAGTCTGTTTTCTGTCATGTAATGCTTTATTTTAAATTCTGTACATTAGTGGCGCCTGGGCCCCGATACTTATGTTGTAATAAAAAATCCCTAGATCCCAAAATAGCTCAATAATAATAATAATAAAAAAATCGCTGAAACTAATGATTACAAACGTGCCGTGCGTTCAAGTGATCTGTCAGATGAAGTATCATAGGTGGGACCCCAGAAACCTGAAGTGTCAAAAACTCTATTTTTTTCAAAAGAAAACCATACTTTTTCTTAATGCAATACTTTGAAGAAAAACATATTTTCTATTTGTAAAAATGGAGTTTGTGTCACGTGGGGTCCTAGGGCCACTGGGGTCAGGGCAAATATTACTTCATCTAATACATAATTTGAGTTCACGACACTTTTCTAATCATTGTGTTCAGCGAAATTTCTTTCTTATTAAGATATGTTCGGAATT